>JACEII010000029.1:812339-1074787 GCA_014332785.1 Antheraea mylitta | reverse complement strand
CGCAAGATGACATAAACAGTCTCATTAATTAAATGAATAATCGTTGCCGACAAGTTCTGAATAGCAGAGGAGACATACTTTGTATTAAATTGTTCTATTCTTTCACAATTAATACATTTTCTTTAGAAATTTCATTTTGTAAAAAAAAAGTTTAGTTTCTTATGTATCTTAGTTTCTACAGTATATTCTAATATTGTTCATTTCTGTTATTAAAAGAACTTTAAAGACAACAGTTGTTATTTTTACATCATAGAACCCTAAAGATATTATTTTAAAAATAAAATACGTTATAATGTGAAGAACCATCCTAAACTTTTTTGATGAGTGTATATATAATCACGTACAGAGTTGCGAACACAGTTATTAGTATAAAAAACATTAAAACCATTATTGCAAACTTTTCTATGTTCTGGTCCACTTAGATCGGTAAAGCTGCAAAGACCTATCAGGCCAATAGCGTTGGTCAGTTCTAAAAAACAAGTTCTGTTCTGAAGCGTTTATATCATAGGAGGTAAACGAACAGATGGGTCACCTGATGTTAAGTGATCACCACCGTCCATGGACACTTGCAACACCAGGTGAGTTGCAAGGGCATTGCTAGCCTGTATTGGGGGGGAGGAGGAAGGGAAGAAGGAAGAGGAAGGGGAGGGTAGATGAGTCTCCGGCGCTTTCACTGACTGAACAAAACGCTACAATGCAAACACTGTTACCTCAAGTACGTTTTCTGTGGGTCGGGTGGTACTACCCCAGGTGAGCGCAAGCCAGTAATAGCCTCAGCGTGGTTCTACCACCCAAAAATAGATTCTTTCATTCCGTTTATAGCGTTTTAGTTTTTTTTTGTATAACTAATCACGCTATTGACCTAGCTAGGTCTTAACGGCTTCATTGTACGACAATAGGTTTTAAGGCTACTCTTAGGGGAGACTGGCTGCCCAGTATAGTTGCCGGAACTCACCAACAAGTGCTTAACAAGAGATTTTCATCTCGAAGATGCCTAGCTAGCCAGACGGCCTTAGAAAATATTTTACCACCAAACAGTATTCTACCACCCTGACACATACACCGCAGTTGTAGTTGAAATCATTAAGTTCTTAAAAAAGTTCTGTACATGATTCGATGAAAGATTTGATAGAATAATCTTCTGCTTGTTTGACAAAGGAGGAGAAATAAATAAACTAATGCTAATGGAGGTCAGCTTTTGATTCAATTTATTAAAGCTTTCGTTGAAGTGTACTTATTTTCGTTCAGCATACTTTAAATTGATTTAACTCTTTAAAGCCGACACGGGGTCAACGGCGCGTCGTCCGAACAAAAAAAACCGAGAACAGAGGTGACGTAAAAAGAGGTATATTATTTTATTATCTGAAGCCAGCCAGGACCGGGAGTCGGCAATATCACCGTATATAGATTCGATTTTCTACGTGAATTCGTTTGACGGCCTTCATAATGCGACATATAAAACTGGGGACTTACGGACCCCGAAACCAATTTCGGGTTATGACCCGACGACTCTCTGATAATATTCTCGGGTTATTAGGTACGGATAGGAGTTTTTACTATGGCTATTTTTTCCGCCGACGTTGGATTATTGGGAACCGGTTTACGAGGTACTGTTCTCTATGCTGCTTGCGGGCTTACATTTGTTTTATGACGTCATCGGTTTCGATACTTCATGGGACAGCCGTGTGGTTCTCCTTACATACCTAATTCGGTCGGAGAATATGTTTTGTTCCCTCACATTTCTTTATTACAATTGCCCGTAAGTAGAATGCTCTGTTCGTATAGGTGAATATAGTAAGACACACAAGTTCTCTTTATGGTCAACTTTTCTCATTTACAATGAAAAATAACAATCCAAAATAATCTATACTAATATTATAAAGAGGTAAAGTTTGTGAGTTTGTGACGTTGTAGGGGGTAATCTCAGGAACTACTGATCTGATTTGAAAGATTCTTACAGTTTTATATAGCTCATAAATCAAGGATGGTTATAGGCTATATATCATCATGGTAAGACTAATAGGAGCGGAGCGCCAATGAAGAATCGGGGTTTTTTTCTGCTTGAGAGCTTCCGCTGCGTTAGCCCAAAGCAACTATTCCACGCGAACCAAGTCGCGAGCAGAGGCTAGTCGCTTATAAGTTATTTAAAGGCAGGAATATGGAAGCTGATTAAATCTTACCATACATCGAACGGGTGATGGATTAGTTGTACATGTTATTGCCATAAATTTGAATCTTATAACTGAGCTGAGCTTATGGTGAACGAATTACGATGTGGATATAAAAAAATCCGAGGTAGTTATAAGGTCTGTCAATAGAATTGAAAATACAAAACAATGAAATAACTGTGTACTTATTTTTCTACATATTTTAAATTAATTATAATCTGAATTATTTAAATTTCAAAATGTGTATTTGAAATTTATATTAACAATCTGGTTTTCACTTGGTTCAATACAAAATATCAATATAACACAGGCCGTCATACTACGCGTCGATAGTCTGACGCAAGTCCGAGTCACGAGCATGTCGGTCACGCTTTAGTAGCATGTCACTGACGCTAAATTAAAAGTTTTTCTCTTGCCAGATTCCGCTCAAGGCGACTAAACAAGTTTTCACTAACCGAACCTGGTAAAAGAGAAGTTTCTAATGTTTTCCTGATCCACTTTGCTTAACTTTGTAACAGGATAGTTATTAGCATTATTTTTTTCTATATCACAGTAGGCAAACGAACATGCGGGTCACCTGGTGTTAAGTGATCACCGCCGTCCATACACATTACCAACATTAGGGGAATTTCAAGTGCGATGCCAGCCTGTGTTTTTGGATATTGGGAAGGGTGGAGAGGGAGGAAGGGGGGAGGAAGGGAAGGTGGGTCTCCGGCGCTCTCACTGACCAAACGAAACGCAACGATGTTACTTCACGTCAGTTTTCTGTGAGAGGATGGTAATACCCCGGGCGAACCGACCCATTCATGCTGAAACCAGTTATAGCTTCAGCGTGGCTCTACCTCCTACATAATACCAAGCATTTAGTAATGTGTGTCGAAATGTATACTCAAGAGGAAGTTCTACCTTATGACTTGTTTAATGGTTTATTTTATACTAGCGGACCCGGCGGACGTTGTCCTTAATAATAAAATAATATAGATAAATTATATACCGAAACCTTCCTCATGAATCACTATCTACTGGTGAAAATCACATGAGAATCCGTTCCGTTTTGAGTTTATCGCGAACACCAGACAGATGCGGCAGAAGACTTTATTTTATGTTATGTAAATGATATAAGCAAATAGTCCCTTAATATCAGGTAAGATTATGATTTTCTAATAATTTCACTGTATCGCGCGAGCAGCACACTCAAAGGCTCCACGCCGAGGGAACGGACCTAGGCTTGAGCCGCAGCCGAGGGGGGCCTAATCTGATGTCCGGGAGCGAAATTTACCCACAAATCTAATAATGAATTTGCGGAAAGTATCGCACTCTTCAATCAAGTCTTATAGGGCTTATAGGTCGATATTACAGTGATGATTGTTGTTGGATTTTAAATTCCCCGATAGTCGTTTTTATTTTTGCATTGCACGTGATTGTCGTCAGGTGCAATGCACTAACAATTTCGAGATGCGATAAAAAAGCAAGCATCCAGAACAAGTTCAGTAACAAACGATGTAAGCAATAATTTGAACCTCAGCCATCGCTACAGTATCTCCTCCGCCAAAATCTCATTATAATCAAAGGTCACGTAACATTTGAACAGCATTCGATACATACCGAGCGTCGAACGATCATCGTTTGCGTCGCATAAAGAATAAGCTTAGGTGTATGCATGCGCCGCACGTGACTTGATGCGAAACAACCGAATAGTCATTTTGTATCGTTCCCTTTATTACATTCGATTTGGTTTTTTTGGTACGTGATGAGAGATCGCTATACTTTAGTCGGGTATGTTCGGATTTAGTTAAATACCATTCAATTTTTATTCATACATTTTTTTGTTTCATATTTAATGGTAGGCAAAGAAGAATATTTTGAAGTGAAACTTTTAATGGGCTTTCAAACAAGGTTGTGTTAAACGTTTAACCCTACCATGGAGGGGGTTCGAAAGCTTTGTTGCGTTAAACGTTCAACGCTCCTACTTTCATTTCTACATTACGAAGTTTCACTTCTTTCGCGAGGAGGGACTCTACGTACTATTTTTTTTATAACCTGTTTACTAAGAAACTGTAGAAGAACTGACTACGCTATTGACCTAGCAAGATCTTAACAGCTTCACCGGACTACTTAACAACATGAACTCCAGTTAAACGAGATTTGGACATTATCACAATTAAATATTCGTTAAAGAACTATTACAGGCTATTTAACTTCTACTATAATTTCTAATAGTGGATTAATTGAATTATTAAGAAAGTAAATTTGAAAGTGTAGGTTAGAAATACATTAAGCATTGACGAAAGATGCGTGTAGGCCGTGTGGCGCAATTTGTGTTCTCAGAAGTCGCGGCGAGGTTAGTCACACGATGGCAACCGTGTATTAGTGCAAAGGGCGAACTGTGAATGCCTGTATCAACAAGAAACCATACTGAGCGGCACAGTCACGGAGTCAATCTTGTAAGCTGTGCTTTACACAATATCTGTTTCAGTTTACCTAACTGTATAGCAGTAATCAAATAAGAGTAGGAAAAAAAGAAAAACTCTATGTTAGCTGCTACTTAATTGCAAGCTTATATATTTGTTGTTCTTTAAGTAAAACCTTGAAACACTTAATGAGCGATGACGGCTCTTATGTGTCATGTATTGAGGCCGTGTCTTTTGATGTCGACTCGAATCCTGCAATTATTTTGAATTTATATTGAAGGAAACCATGACATGACGGTAGTATCTACGAATCCACCTGATTAGTATATGTATATGTGTAGTATGTATCATATATCCATATGATTAGTATAGTTAGAAAGCAGTCGCCAAATAATAAATTAACAAATACAGCTCACCTAATGTTAAGTAACCTCTGTAGACTATGACTATGTCCAAATAACCTCGGTCCTGATATTAATCATTGTACATTTAATAAATAATTGACCAAAGAAGACAGAATGATTGTAGGTACATATAAAAGAATTGCAAACGTAAGTAACAGGCGCGCGTCGGAAGACACTACTTTATTAAAACACACTCTGTATTCATAACGCATCACTGATACTATCACAATAATATCACCCCCGAAGATGCATTCCAAAAGAAATGTATCAGAAAATATATAAAAATGTGATATAGCGAATGTATTTTTACCAATGAGTTATAGATGACTGGATATGTTACACACCTAAATAACTATCAAAAAAATATCAAATGACTCTTCAATGGATGAAGATATTAATATCTTTTACAATAATATTTTAATTATAGAAGCATATTTTAATTTTAGAGAGATGCAAATGAAGAAAGGTTATTTGTAATTCGTAATTTATCGAACGTGTAAGATGTCATTTAGTGATGGTACATTCATTCTATAAATAATTTTGTTGGTTTGTGGAAAACTGTGGGTTGTCTAATAAGAAATAAATTATTGTTTCCGTAAAATTAAATGTTTTCAGAAACTACGATTTATATACATTACTTTTTATCTGTGTTTACTTACCATAAAGAGGTGAGGCAGGCGTGTTGGTTGTTTTTGTTTTTTTTTTTCTCTAAGCATAATACATATTATTGAGATAATAAATGAGTTTTTGGTCGAATCTTAGTCTGTTGTGTGGTTTGACTTTATATTATAATACTGGTGGTGTTTTACTTAATATAGTTCGGTTATTGTGGTAAGGTGGATGGGAAATAATACCACAGAGCATGAGTTCTTTGATGCCACATAAACTCCATCGAAAATTCTAGCATGGTAGCTACCATCTTGTTAGAAAATTAAAATTATCACAAGTAACTTGTGCCTAAAATAAAATGAAAAGAGATAATGATTAACGCAGATAATGTCACGGGTATCAACTCATTGTACACTATTGTCAAAATTTGTCCACTTTCTAACCGCATCTAGCGATATATATGTAATGTAAGTATGTAGGCGTGTTCGGACGACCGTGTGATTCTCGCAGGGAGATATGGGATTTTTCAAAGATCTAAACCGGCCCGGCTTGTCCGAAAGGGTAGCTTTGTGGACGAGTTTCAACGAGACTCCGGGAATGTAATATAGAATATTTGAGTAATCCCACGATATTGCATATTTTGTTAGAATACGTTTAGAAATTTGATCGAGAGTGTATATATTTCATATCTTGTTCGCGGACTGCGTATATTCAGAATCATTTTTGATACTCTTTTCTTATTATTGATCTTCATGTTGCGTTTCGTTTGGTCAGTGAGAGCCTCGGTGGCCCACCTCCCCTCTTATGTCTGATGATTTCATTTATTTAAATAACTGTTACTAACTCTATTAATTACAACTAAAAAATTACCCTATAATTTCCCTTTCTTCTTAATTCCATGTCCAAAGGGAATGCTAAAATATATCTACATGTTCACAAAATATCAACTAATATTTATCTTGTATATTTTATAATATATCTAATGTCTTATTTCTTTTATAATATTCCCATTTTGATTTTTTTTTGTTATATGAATCAAAAACATGGTTTTTTGTTATTAAGATAATTCTACATTTCCATTTATTTTTCTTGTCCAGATTAAAAACGAACTTCTATTATGAAATTTAGGCTCAATCCACACTGTGATGCCGTTCACGGTTCGATCACGCTCCGGTCTCGGTCCGATCAAATCTCGCTGTGTTTACGCTACTGGTTCCACAATCGGTCTGCCTCGATGCATGGTCGATGTAGGACGTTTCTCGAAATAATCCGATTTTGGGGTAGAGCCAGCATGAGTGGGTTGGCTCGCTCAGGGTAGTACAACCCAACCCACAGAAACACCGACGTGAAGTAGCAGTGCTTGCATTGTTGCGTTTTCGGTCAGCAAGAACGCCAGAAACCCCTTCCTTTTCTCCCTTCCCTTCTTCCCCACTAGCACAGGTTAGCAACGCACTTCCAACCACTCTAGTGTTGCTGGTATCTATGGATCGTGGTGAACACTTAACATATGATGACCTACTTGTTCGTTTGCCCCATATAAAAGAATAAAATAGGATTTAAACTTTTCATAGTAAAACAAAAAAAGAATGAAATATGTCGGCTAATAAACAGAGTAGGGAGATGTTTTTAATCGTTTTCACACTGCCTGTTTATATTTAGGTAATAGTCTATAAAATGTGATCGAATGTAGTTCAATTTTTTTATAATATCATTAAAAAGTATATATAGTTTTGTAAGATTTGTTCCAGTTAAGAATCCTATATATGAAAGCATATCGATTCAAAATATAACATAAGTGTTCTCTCACATTTACAGTGTATTTTCTTGGAAATAAATTATCAATGAATGTAATTACAAATTTACAAACAGAAGTCCATAGAATTATTTAAGATCCATTTTTATTGCAAGCTCTCTTCTGCATAATATTGTCCCTTATACGATTCTGTGTGCAAAAGTTATAGCGGATTTAGCGAGACTAGCCTCAGCTCTATTGATACCGCATTATATGTAGTACTAAAATCTGGTTTCTTTAATGCTACACGAATAGATGTGGATGCTTTGTAATATAATAGATTGGACGTGGTGAAATTTAGTAATCTGACATTACATAATTGTTAGGATGAGATATCAGTAAATATTACAAAACAAAATGTTTCTCTGTGTATGCCTGTGTCTTACCTTAGATATTTTAAACTAAAACGGTGTTATTACAAAAAAGTTAAATACGAATTCAATAAAAAGGTTTCGTTTTAAATGCACCACGCTTAATATTCGCCATCTTGTTCTTTTCTTTTTTAAAGCAAGTATTTAGTACGTATTGAACTTTTTTGTAATAACACCGCAATACTTTTGATATGATTTTCCATTATTATTTAGATTTTTTTTCGGATGGTTTATGCGTACAATAATACAGTACGTAGGCGAGCGAGCATTTTTAAATTAAAATAAACTGTTAGGTTTACCTTACAAAATTAACATTTTTCTACAAAAAGAAGTTAAAAATATATCTCTTCTGTTGTCACTCGGATTCGAACTGGGGTAACACGGATTTTCGAAGCAACCGATTTCCATTAGAGCTATTTTTGTTTTGACAGCGCCGGCGAAATTTACCTTTATAGTCTAGCTATATTTTTTAATTGCCTGAATACTCAGTTTAAAAAGTTTTCTATGAATAAAATCTAGCTAGATCGATTTATCGTACCCGAAACCACCTACATACTAAGTTTTACGAAAATAGATGACGCCGTTTCCGAGATCCTGAATATATAAAAATATACAAGAATAACTTGTTTAAAGGTATTAGATAGATACAGTGCACTTTATCTGATTATAAATACATTACAATTTAGAAATAGTTGGGACCATCGAAAGATCTACATTTACATAGGCATTTACCGCACTCTACTGTCAGCTATATTATTAAACTTTATGTAAGATCAGAAATAACAAGAAACAAACACATACAAGCATATCGTTCATATGATCACCTTATGTTGCACATCATTTAATATTAAAATTGTATAACCGTGTCGATGCGACCCCCCGGGTACAAACGACCCGCGTGGGCTCCAAATGGACGATTTTTTACATTCAATTATAAGTGACCCCTCTTTTTGTATAAATTGGTCTGTCTCTCCCTTATAAATGACATCTCGAGAGTAACACGGTGTGGGTGGTGCCCGTGATGGATGAAGCAATGATGTGATTGGATAATTCCTCGTATAAAATTGTTTAGTTTTTTTATCCAGTTGTGATCTTAAATCATTTAATCTAGGTTAAATGTGAAAAAATAACTAGGTGTTTGTCCAAAGTGATGGTTCATTTCATCTTCTAGGAATTGGTACGTTATTATTAAGAAAAATAAACCTTAATGTATCTATCATCTATCATGTAAAATGTTTATTATATGCATATAATAAAGTATGCTGGAAACAAAAATAAAAGTAAAAAAAAAACAATGTATTTGTAATCAAGCTAAAATAATATTATCCTAGCACATGTTGGTTAAACCTCAACCGCTAGATCAATATAATAATGTACTACGTAATGGAATGTTTTTTTAAAAGCCTACAGAAATATATGTTATAGTCTAACCGAACTATAACCCACAATAATAATTTTAGATACGACTAAAAAATAATGGGTAATCTACAAGGGTATTTTAACTAGTATAGTATTAAACCCTATCTATATATTAATACGTGAAGCAAAAAAATTGTACCCCTTTTTAACCTATTTCCCGTCAACGGTTAAACTTGAAATTTGGCATAGTTAAAGTTTATATGGCGGAGAAGTGCACAAAGCTGTTTATTTTATATAAGATGCATTAGAAGTACATTAAATTAATTAAAATATGCACTACTCACACTACTACTCGATTTTTACACAACATATACAAACATGTAAATAAATAGACATTCTGACAGCCGTCAATAATTACCAACTTCAAAAAAGGTAGGAAGAAGAAGGTTGCTATGCTCGACTGTATGTATTTTTTAACTCTTACGTTCCAATTACCATTTTTCATCCTACATTCAACAATGATATTATAAAATATAACTATTATTGTAACTGCTTTGTTTCAATATCATTGAAATATGGATAAAGTTTCCAGCACATCACTCTTATCTATTCAGTCTATATTCTAAATCCGCTCCGGTGGGGTCGGTTAGCTTGATCCCCGGCTGGTGTTGGATTATTTGGGAGAAAGAGCGGCTTCACTAGATGGGATCGACTCGCCATTGTCGATCGAGATCGCATATGGCGCGAAAAATATTAAATATTCACTAGACATTGAATGGATTCAGGGAATATGAGTTTGATGTTGACAATTTTATTTTGTTTGTTTTTTCTCTCTTATATTTTAAACACCAAAACATCGAAACATAAAAATATTCATAGAACAAATAGCTTATATTTATAATAATTTGATTTCATTTTTACCCAAGTTTAAGTGTTCGGAAAATAATATGTTTACAAAATATCGTTTTACAAGTTTATTATTTGCATCAATTAATTATATATTGGCAATAGTTTTATGACTCCGGATATGGTTTATTTTAAGATACCATACGAACAAATATAAAATCACACAATAAACTGTATTTCGGTTGAGTCGTGGCGAGTTTTGGTTCTCATGCATGACACATATATTGTTTATAGTTTCTTATGTTTGTCAAAATCTCATATTGAGCACCGTCAATTGTTTTTATATTCTTTGCCTTTCTAACGTATAATTTCAGCTGGTATTAAAATTGGATTACGGTAAAACTTAGAACAGGACCGGGTATCAACTGCAGGTGACAGAATACACTAACACTATGCTTGTCGACAGACTTTCAACTAGAAACTTTACGTGGAAATTAGTTGTTCTGTTATTAAATTCAATACTAATTATCAAATCAATGTTTACAATGATTATAAATAAGTATGACAAGTTTTGAAATAAAGAACATTACGTATGTAATTCACAATAGCGTGAGTTAAAAGTATCATCTCAGATTACATAGTGTATTATAATATTTATAAAATTTAATAGTGTACTTCATATCATGAAACTAAAGTTTATCCTTTATCAGATGTTCTTTGGAGACCGCACACTCATCCCGCATCCCGCCGGGTTAATGCAGTTCAATGGCGCATTTTTTTTTATATTCAAAATAAGTCCTTGAAAAAAAGTATGCCACCCCAGAAGCCAAATGGTCCAGAATTTGTTTAAATTGTCACGTACAGATACCGCGTGGTTATAGAATCCCTGGTCTATGGCGCTCAAACTTTTTCTAATAAATAATGAATTTTGAAATTTAAATATTTTTTTACTTTCAAACTTTTTACTATTTTGTGCTAAATATGTTATTAAAAGGGATATATTTTATTATCGTACTAATGCCTATTACGAGTGAAATTCAGTTGATTAAATACCATTGTATTTTGTTTTGGATGGAGTTTGTCGTTTTGTTATAAAACAGAGTGCGACTGAATAGAACACACTATTGAATACGAATACCTTCATCATTTTCACCCTTAGTAGATTATATTCATTAAGAGATTTGTAAATAAACAGGGCGTCAACGGCTCAGTGATAGCATTTTTGAGTGGGTTGTTGAATTGAATTAAGATTTTGAATTGATTGAATTAAGATACAATTATGTATGTATTTCAATAAAGTAGCTAGTATTGTAAATCAAGGACGAATATTATACTACCCATATTTGAGAATCTCTGCCCGGAGAGACATACGGTGAAGGGTTAAAAATGCATCGTAGTCACATAAAAAAGCTCCATACAGATATCGGATTTTAAATTTTAAAATGTGCATTGTATTGAGCCGCGGGCTTAGAAATCGATTGGAACCGTAGCGACAAAGGGTTAACCATTAATAATAAAAAAATCATCGATTTTAGAGGCGACAGCTTGCGAGCATCGACGATCATCAGTTTTATAGCGAATACGAATGTTTTGTTAACTTGTTTTAATATTTTAAGAGAAATAATTTTATACTTTGTATGTTTTAGATATATATGTATATATATAGATGTATATATAGACCCTAATCTCTCGTAATCTACATCTATATTTATATAAGGTGGGTGGACCATGGAAGGCCATGCTCCTTTGAAGGCCAACTATAAAAAAGTCATGGTTATGGTCTTCTGATGACAAATTCCTACCACTCACACTAAGCTACATCAAACTCAAGGACACAGACGTGGTGGCGAGTTGCTCACGTTCCTATTTTGTTGGTACGGTTCCTCGTTTTGTAAACTTCGGTCGTCGTAGTTAAGATTGTAATTCGCGCGCACAGCAAAAGGTAAGTTTTTACGTAAATAACCATTATTAACTTATTTTTTTTACTGTAAATTGTCACATAAGAGTTGGTTATGGTGCTAAAGAAAACAGTGATAATTTTGCTTCGATTTCAGTTAAAATATCGGTAGTGTTCCTATGAAAGATGGTGGTTCCTTATAAGGCCAATCAAAAATTTGACGGTTGGCCTTGTTAGGGTACATGAGGTTTACTGGGAACATTTGCAAATCATAAAAATATGAACACTTGAAGCCTTTGAAGCCCGACTGGGTCGCAACCACCATGTATATGGCGAAAAAGCTCGTAATAGTGATTCGTTTCTACTGGTCGCGTTTCGGGATCAGCCTGTGCATATCCAGCTTATTACAGGCCGACATGATAGTGGCGACCGGCGATGGATAGTGTGTCAATCGGTGGTCGCTATTATATTTGGATTGTACTGTGCTTACCATCAGGCATAGTGCAGTCACTTTGCCGTGCTACAATAAAAAAAAAACTTAGTTTTTAGTTATAAATACGTACTAGGAAAGTTGTAACAATGTTCTATGTTTATAATAATATTATTTTGACCTTGCAAAGAAAGGAAGAATTATATTAATATATTTATTTTATTATTTCCATTAATATTTTGTTAGTTATACAATAGCGTTCAAGGAATGTTTGTTAATTTTTTTGTGTCGTTTAAATGAAATTTTCATGTAGTTTTAGCAAAAGTGGATATTTAGATTATTACAATTCTAGCTTTAAGTTGAACGACTAATTTACAATATTGACCTTGTATGGAGCCTTGTTCCTTGCAAGGCCGTTTGGAAGAGTTTATTAAAAGTTAATTTTAATAAATAGTGATTACGTGTAGAATAAAAAACAGTAATGTATATGTTTCATAATAAAACAAAGAATAATTAATAATTTGTTTCTTTCATTTTTACAATAAATGAACTAATAAAAATAGTTTATTCGTTAAGATGGCCTTCCATGGTCCACCCACCTTATATGTAATAAGAATGTAAACCTAAAGTGTCTGTACTTTTTCGATTTTAGTGAAAAAATTGTTGCAGGTATCTTGCAGGAATAAGTAATAGATCTTATCTTAATCATTTACACAAATGTTTGTCTGTTTGTATGACATCGCTAAAGGACTAGGTTCATAATAAAACCTCATAAAGCATATCCTCGATAGTAGCTTAGTATTTGTTTCATTAAAATCGGTTCACTCTTTCAAAAGTTATTGTAATTTGAATAAGCCTCAGCCTACAGAATAGAGGCATACTTTTAGAAAGCAACAATGAAACGACTAGTCACTCGCAAACAACATATATAGCAAAAGCAAGGTTGAGAGCAATCCCAATCTTATCTATAAAAAAATCCACTATTAAACCAAAGTTTCAGTTTACAAAAAGTCTCTTTGATTAAACTTCATTCTTGTATTGTTTATATTTGTTTTTTTTTTTTTGGGTGACGAGTTTGCCTATTTCTACGCTGTTTGAATACACTATCACAGGTACTAACATCACTCCAGAATCAGCGTACATTTAATAATAATGATAATATCCTTTAATCATTTCCTGATATTCCATATTTCATTGATCATAGATGAGAGAACATATATGTGCCAAATATTTGTTAATTCGTGAGAAGTAAAGTTCATCTTGTTCGATCTACACAATTCATATGCTCCACGATTTGTGTTTTCTATGCTAGCACGATATAATTACGTCACTGTGTCTGATGTTAAGTGAGCACAGTACGATTCAAATACAACGGTAACCAATGAGAGGTGGATAATGCGTCGCTGATGGTCACCATAACTGTAACGATCCAACCTACTTGATTAACCTCATTAAAATATCCATCCTAAAGTGAATAATAATAAAAAAGTCTATTAGTTACACACAGCTACAATATAATAAATTAAAAAGAACAATAAAAAAATTTAAAAAAATCGTTCTTGGTTGCAGGAATATAATGGAGCTACTTCCAAAACGCGACACGTTTGCGCGTATTAGATTGGCAAGTGTTACACATATCCTATGGTTTAGTAAATAATTATTACAATAACTCACACAGAGTACCCGACATTTGATTTGACGTATCGGGTAAAAGAGTGAGATGTCCACCTTAGATCGAGTGCGATAGACAAAGACAACATACTATACAAACCGAACTTAGCTGACTATCTCGGCCTTACTTCCCGACGTATTCAATTAAAAGCTGAGTACCATGAACTACCCAACGGATTCTTATTTTGATGCTCTGCGGGTAGTATATGGATTCCCACTATGAAACGTCATTAAGGGTGTGAAAAACTGCATTTTTATAAAAGTTTATTTACCTTTATTCAATTTAATCTATTCTATAATAATTGTACAATCTAGTGACAAAATTTACCGCAATAACAAAAATGATAATTACTGCCTACATTTTTTTATACTACGTCGATAGCAAACAAGCATGAGGGTCGCCTGGCGTAAAGCGGTCACCGCAGCCTATGGACGCTTGTAACATCAGAAGTGTCACAGGCGCGTTGCTGACCCCTAAATAACCTATTTATTTTTCCCTTGAAGTACTCCATACTGTACTCCTCAGGAAACACTTCAGCAGGAAGCTCATTCCACAGTCGGGTCGTTCGTGGAAGGAAACCTCTCTGGAACCGGACCGTCCGAGACCATTTCGGTTCCAATGTGTGAGGATGAATTCCCTGCGAATTCCGAGCTGTGCGATAGTAGAAAGTAGCTACAGGCATGATGTTAAACAATTCCTCGGAACACAACCCATTATACAAGCGGTAGAACACACATAAAGAGGCGACGTCTCTTCTGTGACTTAGTGGTTCGATACCGTTTGTAAGCTTGGGATCGCCAACAATTCTCACAGCTCGTTTTTGCGCTGAGTGAAATGGCCCAAGCTGGTATCCAAGTGCTCCCGCCCAGAGATGGCAACAGTACTCCATATGCGGTCGAACTTGTGTTTTGTATAACAACAGTCTTTGCCCAGGGGTAAAGTGCCGTTGCGCCTTATTCAGAATACCGAGCTTTGTAGATGCCAGCTTAACCTTGTCTGTCAGATGACTACGAAACTGCACGTCACTAGAAATGTTGACACCAAGGATCCCAATACTTTCTAAGTAAGCGGTGTCTTCAGAAATTGTGGGGCCACAGTGAATGGAGTTTTTTTAGCAGTGATCGCGCAAACTTGTGTCTTACTAGGGTTGAAACGAACTAGATTGTTCCTACCCCAGTCGGATACTTTAGACAATGTGTTTTCGATCTGAGACACAAGTTGTTCACGATTTTCTTTTACAATATGTAATATGCATCTCCAGTACTATCGTCTGCATAAAAATGAATGCCATCAATAGATAGCATATCATTGATATGCAGCAGAAATAATGTTGGAGATAGTACGGAGCCTTACGGGACGCGAGCATTTATGTCCATGCTTTCGGAGCAGCTACCATCCACAACTGCTTTTATACGTCTGCTGGACAGAAAACTGGCAATCCATCTACACAAGCCCTCGGGCAATCTGTAAGAAGGCAGCTTTGATAGAAGGCCCCGATGCCAGACCCGATCGAACGCCTTCGCTATATCGAGACTAACTGCCAAAGCCTCACCATGACTCTCAATAGCTGAAGCCCATTGGTATGTGAAATACACTAGAAGATCGCCAGTCGAGAGTTCGTGGCGAAATCCGTATTGACGATCACTGATTAGATCGCATTCTTCTAGGTATCTCAGGAGCTTGGTATTGATGATGCGCTCCAATACCTTCGAGAGCAGGGAGGTTATATCGATAGGCCTGTAATTCGATGGATCTGATCTATCGCCTTTTTTAGGAACAGGGTGTACGTAAGCTGTCTTCCAGGAAGATGGAACATATCCACTGTGGTATGAGAGTACGTATATGCGCGTCAACATAGGACACAACCCCGGAGCACACTGTTTGAGCACTACTGCTGATATGCCGTCTGGTCCACTCGATTTATGACCATCTAGAGAGAGTAACTCTCTCCAGACATCTCTTTGTCTGATATAAATTTCCGGCATGGAGTGTTCGCACTGCGAGAGGGTAGGCGGTACGACACTTCCATCGATGTTCATAGTCGAGTTCGAGGCAAAGTGACTACCCAGTACATCAGCTTTCTCTTTAGCGCTGTGGGCCAAGTTACCATCGGCATTTCGCAATGGCGGTAAAGACGATTGACAAAAGTTCCCCTCAGCGGCTTTGACGAGCGACCAAAAGGCACGACTCCCAGAAGGGTAATTTGAAATATAGGTAAGAAATTTAACTGATTTTTTATACAAAGTTACCATATATGCAATGAGAATGCCAATAGATTTAAATGTCAATTTATTCCGTATATGTTCTTACACACTCTTTACGATTTTGATAAAGCTTTTGTGAAGTGCAGGAAAAATTTTAAATTAGTGCAATCACTTTACAATAGGTGGTGGTCGAGTCGTTTCATTCCGATATCAATATGAACCAAATTACAAACAAATGTTTGAGAAAATCGATTGTTTATGAAATAAATAAAAATCATTCTTTATAATACAACACATTTTGATCATATCTATCATAGAATGCATTTTTATAGGTAATAAAAGGTGAAATAAAAATAACATTAGGCAAATTTATAAATCGGAAGAATTATTTATGAAATAAATAGTTTGCTAAATACATACCAAAAACAATTATGATACAAATAACTATAAATGTTATGGTAATATATAATCATATAGAATAGCGGAGTTATAACATAAAAATGGATAAAAAATTATTTAACAACAAAATCCTTGCATAGTTTTACACAACATATCTGTCGTCGTCGTTCTTGCCAAAAATATCCTTTATTATTAACTAAGCAAATAAGGTTTTTTTGATTTTAATACATTCATACTTTAAAGATTTTAGAGTAATTTTGAAATTAATCTTATTTATGTTTTGTTTACTCATAAGTTTTGGTGTTAGCCTTTCGAATTTCCATGAAATTACTATACTTTTTGTGACCTGATTTGCTCACAAATAATCTATAAATTGACTTAACATTTTTTCCACATAAAGAACCAATATTAAGTCTACCTCTTCAATACATCTTTCATGAACGTAATCCACACTACGAGAAATTGCAAGTCATTGTCGCGGCGACAACCCTACATTCGAAAACTCTACCACCTACGCGCTAAAATTACATAGCTTCATAATACGTTACATACATTGCTTCCTTACTATGGTATCTAAGAATTTAATCTTAAAGATTCCCGATAATGTACGATTTTGTTTACGATATACTTTAGTATATTCTTTTTATACAGCTTTGTCAGTAGTAGAGTTTGCATGGCTCATTGTATCGGATACAGCGGAACCATTAATCAGTCTGTACCAGAATCATCAATATAGTATTGTAGAGGATACGTCCAAGAATTCGATTCGATACTACGTGTACAGTTAATTTGATTAACGAATCGAGATGAGATGAGGCAGTCCATCATAAAAATGGTAGAGTCATTATGTTTATGATATATGTATTATGTAAAATTTTTTTTGGGTCAGCGCTTAATTCTGTATTGCATTTGTTCTTTGGAATGACGGTACATTTCATAATATGATACTACGGCTATGCTTACGATGATAGCTCAATGGTTAGTGTGTTTGGACACCGTGTCCATTAATGTAGATTTGAATCCTCGGGAGTGAGTCGGAACTTCGAACTGACTACGCTATTGGCCCTGGGAGGCCTTTACAGCTTCGCCGGACTACAGAACTTCACCTTCTGGCCAGTTACTACACTCAGATTGAAAATCTCTTGCCAAAAATTGATAGGTGTGTTCGGGCAGTTGCACTAGGAAGTTTTCCACCTAAGTTTAGCATATTTACCGTCTTGGATTACAAGTCATTCAGAATGAAATGAGATTGTGTTTGATTGCTAAAACCTATAAAGTATAAAAAAATATAAGCAGTAGGCTAGGGCCTTAAAGGTTATTTTGATATTAGCAGCAAAAACAAGCAAATGTCAAGGTTGGCGTTAAGCAGACTCTCTTCTCCTTCTTACCCTTATCCCACCTGAGTACGGTCGGTAAATCATGTTAGTCTTGTTGTGAGGTATGGTTTGGTTTCATTTTATGATCGGAAAAGGAAGATTGCGAGTCATTTTTTTATACTATACCCGAGCTAAGCAGGGATAGACAGGTAGTAATAATTTGTCCCTTGGCGGTTGCTATTCTTTTAATTATAGTGTACTTATATCAATGTATAGTACACTCGGAGAATAGAAAAAACTAACTTGATAACAGAAAATTGTAACATAAAGACTAGGTTTCTTAACTTTGGAAATGCAGCGAACCGTCTGGCGAGCATGAGGTCTTATTGTTGAGTTGCATCCTTTGGGAAATTACGCGCAGGGTCGCGCCGACCACACCGAGTCGATGTCGGGCGGTCGCGTGGCCTGGATACAGGCTGTGTTATATACCTTTAAAATTATAATCTTAGTTTTTTTTTTTATTATTCCACATACATGGAATATTTATACCACTAAATACGGTTGTAATTATTTTTTATTATTCGCTTATATGATTCTTATCACTACATGTTATAAAACAACTACCTCGTCCATCTGTCTGTCTGTTTGTTCATGATAAACTCAAAAACTACTGAACGGATTTTTATGCGGTGTTCACCAGTAGACAAAGTCATTCATGTGGAAGATTTTTTTTAATCATCAAATTATAATTCAATTATTTTGGTCTTCCTTAAAATACCGCTGTTAGGTATTAGCCTACATTTTATAATACTGTAATGTTTTCTTCCTACATACTCTATATCTATATCTATACTATAAATAAAACTGTAACAAGTCGAAATCTGTACATTAAATATATTTTGAAAATTTTAATCAGGGTAGACTATGTTATCGATATAGAAGTCAAAAATAATCTTTTTACAATTTTTGTCTGTCTGTCTGTCTTTCTGTTTGTCTGTCTGTCCCTATGAACACGTATCACCATGAAAGTACTGAACCAATCTTAACGAAACTTGACATAGTGATAACTAATATTACCAGATTACATCAAATATACTTTTTGGCCCATAAAACGCAAAGGGTTCTCCAGGATGAAGGATTAAAGTCTAGAATCTAAACCCGTATTACTCTGAAAGTACTGAACCAATTTTAATGAAACTTAACACAGTCATAACTGATATTACAAGGCTACATCCAGGATACTTTTTGTCCCATAAAACGCAAGGGTTTCTCCAGGATAACGAAAAACAAAAATTTTTAGTTAACGTAACTAGACTTTTTTGCGTGCGACACCTTAGTACAAGAGCCGACAACTTTGAGAGAACAAGAATTTTAGAATAGCTGGTTCTTTAATTTATCAATATATATTTTTTTGTATCATAGGAAGCAAACAAACAGGTGGGTCACGTGATATTAAGTAACCACCACCGTCTGTAGATACTAGCAACTCCAGGGGTGTCGTAAGTGAGTTGCCAACCTGTATATGGGGGAGGCGGAGGGTAAGAGAAGGCAGAGGAGGAAAGGGGAAGAGAGGTAGGCCACCGGCGCTCTCACTGACCAAACGAAACACTACAATGCAAATAATGTTATTTCACGTCGTGTTTCTGTGAGAGGATGGTATGAGCCCGAATAAGCTGACCTATTCATGCTGAAACCAGTAATAGCTTCAGCGTGGCTCTACCACCTACACAAATTATCAATATATCAATAGACAGAATTTAGGACACCTGGTAGCCGGTTAACGTTGTATTTTTAATGTGCATTTTAATTTATGAGTAAGTTTAGGTTATTTTTTTTCAGTAACTTTTAAACGCATTTAAAAACATGAATTTATCATAGTCAGACACATCTTTTTATAAATAATCATATTTCCATTAAAATATTTTACAAATAAAAATAATTAATTTCAAACCAATTATTTGTTCCATAGTAAAGAACAAATTTCATTTTATTAAACATTATTGATATTAAGATTTCACCATATACAATGAAACAACGATAAACGTATGGCTTGGGACCGATACAATCTTAAATATATGCGTCGATAACATACGCTGCCACAATTATCGCTAACTTTATCGTGCAGTACTGCACTAAACTATATCTATAGCTAAGTTATTATTTTTTATAGCAATGAATCGGTCCAAATATTGAGTAAATAACTGAATTAGTCTGAAAGATGAAATTTGTTCTTATTTATATCTAAATATAGTTATGATAAAGTTACTGCTATTTCAACATGGTTTAAAATTACTTTTATTTTTACTTCTAAAAAATAGCATCAAGCACATTATTGTCAATAATAATATTTTTCAATAATAATTCCATTTTAATAAAGTTTCAAAGTTAGTTAAAGAAAGCTGGCTTGATGGATTTTTTCCCGTATGATCTCTGCCGATGTAGGCAATATCGCCAATATCAAGTGTGACAAATACACGTTATAAATTTAATGCCAAATATTCAGTGTTACAACGTAGAATAATCTACAATAGAAACATATCAACATAGATAAATTACCAAAAGGTGATAGGCACTATGTTGTGAGTGGTGTAGAGATTATTTATAAGAATATATTGGAAATATATTTAAAATTTGTTTTCGCATTAGTTTCTAACTCTTAAACAATAGTTACAAGCAAGTGACAGTTGACGCTTCAACGCGATGTTTGACGCTTCGACACGGTGTTCATATATTTTTCTTCAATGCAATGGAGTATAAAAAGGTTTTAATACAAGTTCAATATAGTTATGATAAAGTGGTAGATTAGTTTTATGTAGGTTAGTTTTTATCTTAATTGAGCCTGGTAGATGATGCTACGAACGGGTTCTAGGCTTATATTAAAAAAAATCACATATAATCTGGGTACACGTTTGGTGAGTCCATGGATTGTTTAAATTCACAATTGGAAACGGTAGCTATGGCTGCAATCGACTATCCATTTTATTAAATTTTCGCGTTTAAAAATACAATTGATAACCAAGTGAAGATACAGTGATAACCACTTTGGTGCAGACGAAGTTGCACAGGTCAGCTAGTCTATAATAAGTTATTGAAGACAATTATTCTGCAATGATTATATGTTGTCTGTTATCATTATTGACAATAACTAACCGAAATTTTCGTAACGTGCGAGCTGGTAAGCATTATATAACAGCCAATAGGTATGAAAGGGAAGCAGTTCTGGTGCTCACAGTCTGTCTCGATATGAGCAACTGGTATTCAATTAATTATAGTATTTACAAATTGCAATACAGTAATAAGAGCACATAACCAAGTAGCGGAATAACTGATAACAGTTTATAATAACAGTGTAAATTATACAAAAATATAATAGTTTTTTTCATCTACAATATTGTAATTATGTATGCCTGTATTAGTTTTATTAATATATTAAAATGTATATGTGATATTAGAACTGAAAACGATGGAAACGTTATTTATTAAGCAATTGTTTAAAAAAAATATACTAACAAATAACAAACGCGACTTGTAACTTTTTAGCGTTCCATTTTATACAATTTTGCAATGTTTCCCACACGTCCATAAAGGGGTTAAAAGGCTCCATTCTAAGAGGATATCTAATTTCTTTGAAAGCAAAATTGGCGGAACATCGTCAAGGTGTTGTTTTTTTTACTTTTTACCGCTAACCCTTTTCGGTGCTTTTGTATTAGTTTTTTTAAAGCGTAAAGAAAAGGCGGTAAGTTTATATCCGGCCTTTTTTGACATTTGGAGGGTTGACCGATGTTTTGAATGGGTATTAATTATGTGAAGTGGGATTTGGTTGCCGGTTTGATGGTTGTGGGAGTCTGAAGTGTATTGTGCGACCTATTACGAATTTACTTAGGTTTTAAATAGAGGAATTTTTATTGACGAGTTAATTGTAAATGCATTATTACAGGGGTAATTGAAGAGCTGGTGAGACACTTTGTGAGACATTAAAACATTCCATTTGGGCAGAGTACATTAGTTTGTTTTGATAATATATATGATAAATTAAATATTATGTACCTATATATAATAATACTCATCATAAATTATGTTACGGTACATTTTAAATATTAATAGGTACTGCTTAGGACCTATGAAAAATTGTGAAGATATGTAGCAAATAACACTTTGATCCTTCTACGTGTCTGTAAAATTTTCATCAGCCTTTCTCGTTTTTTTTTTTTCGATCTGACTACGCTATTAACCCAGCAAGGTCTTAACAGCTTCACCGGTCTACTACTTTTGTTTTATTCTATCAGTATGGATTAGAAAAGGTATTAAAATATTTTAATTTGTATTAATGCCTTAATTTGTGTTTAAATAACATTTTATAGTAATATCTTGCATTTTTATCATTTGATAATATTTTCGATTTTTAGTTAGACACTAAGACTAAAAGAATTTGAGAATAAATATATTATTTCTTGGGATGCAATGTGTAAAAAATCTATTATACAAAAATCTCATGTCACGGCGTTTGTGGTCGAACTCTTCCAAAACGGCTTGACCGATTTTTATGAAATTTTAAATGCATATTAGGTAGGTATGAGAATAGGTCGTAAAGTATAATTTATACCTCTAGGTGATTAGGGTGTCCCTATCCAGGTCTTATTTTATTTTTTTGGGATTTATATATATTTTTACAAGCCGTGAAAGCATACCTATAACCTCAAATGTTTACCCTCTTAACTTCACTCTACATTTTTTTATTCGTGATCTTAGTATTTTTGTGTGAACAATATCCAAATTATTCAGCGGTCATTCGTATTTCAAACATAGCGAAATTATTGATGTTGCTGAATTACAAATAGTGCTACGTCCACCTCATCGAAATTTTTTTTCACATATGCGTAATTGATTCACTAAACTAACTAGGTATGTGTTTGAGTGACTCCCTGAATTGGGTGGTTTCACAATTGGAAAAGGTGGGAGTCGCTGTAATTGGGATCTAGGTTTCCTAAGATTTTTCGAGTTTGGAAATATATTAGGAACCTGTAGGTAACCGATGTCACGCAGACGAAGTTATGCGGGTCAGCTAGTAATTGTATGCAATGTTTATTTGTATTTTATTTAGTGAATATTCTAAAAATATATAATTATGTATTTGTAGGTACTAATATTATAATCTATACTAATATTATAAAGAGGTAAAGTTTGTGAGTTTGTGACGTTGTAGTGGGTAATCTCAGTAACTCTTTTAACTCAAAAATTGTTTCAATATTATATAGCTCATTTATCGAGGATGGTTATAGGCTATATATCATCTAAGACCAATACGAGCGGAGCACCAATGAAGAATGATTCAAAATCGGGGTTCTTTACCTCTTGAGAGCTTCCGCTGCATGTTGGCACTAACCCAAAGTAACTATTTCACGCGAACGAAGTCGCGGGCAGAGGCCTATAGTTAATCAATTACTATAAGTTACCAAAACGGAACATAACAGAAAAAAGCTCGTAAATTAAAAATAAAATCCTTAAAGAAATTGAAAGGAAAGCTATTAATTTTCACACTTCATCAGGCAACATGATATCTGATCATAAATATGGTGCTCAGAAAAATAATTTCACGCATATCAGGAAGCATCTGCTGCCACCTGTCTCGGCTAACCCTTGATTACTTTTCTTGGGGTCTTTCCGACCCGTAGCGGATATCAAAGGGTTGTCTTTTGTTTGCGTACAGTTATATTACGGTGCAGAACCAGGTGAAAGGTCTTAGACCGATCCGTTCTCACGAGATGATAGCGGATTTTGATTTTTTTTTTCACCGTAAGGGTTGCGTTGTGCAATTATTTGATTTACGTTTGAAGGGTTATATCGTTATTGTATTAGATATAATTAATGGAGAAGTTTTACTTGAAAATTGTCCAATTATTTTATTAGATACTCCAAGATTAGAACTCATTAAACATGCAAAAAAACGAATTTAATCTTGAAAATAAATTTAAATAATATCACTATCATTTTAAGCAAGTGATATTAACAACACGTATGCTATTTATAGGAGTTGTGTAATTTTTCTGTGTGATTTTACTTAAACAGAAAAAAATATTAATCTAAAATGAGCCAAACACACGCATTTATAAAAATTAATCATAGTTAACAACCTATCAATTGAATTTAGGCGAAGAAATTACATCGTAATATGAATAAATTAAATGATTATGAATTCAATAATACAATTCAGTTAATAAAAAAAAAAGTATATAGTGTAAAGTAAACAAATTAAATCCAGCAATTGTGTTGTTTTTGTTTTTTTTTTTGTACTTCATTTCTAACATATTTTTATACTAGTTAATATCGGGGCTCGCTTGGTTGGGTATTATAAAAATTGGTAAGGACTCTACTGAATCCAAAGCAATTCATAACAATTCAGAGTAGCTTAAAACCATTTTCGAAATATTTCCCATCGAATCTTAATATATATAAATATCCTGTCACGATGTTTGTCCGCGATGGACACCTAAACCGCTTAACAGATTTCGTTCAAATTTGCACGCAATATGCAGTTTGGTCCAACTTGAGAGATAAGATAGCTTAGATCTTTGATTATAGTCGCAATTTTATTTTATTGCAAATTATTTGTCTATAATTAATTGACAGTCACAATTATCTGTTAACTCCAAAAGATTCTAACAGATGTCGATACTTTTCGACTGGATTGAGTAAGTAATCAATAGATGGCACTGCTATGGTAAACGTACAACCGTATCATATAAGCTACAATTCAATAGCATGATTGCCATGTGTTAAGGATTTTTTTTTATTTATTTACGCAGGACAACGTCTGCCAGGACCGCTAGTAATTATATATTACCTTATTTCAATATGTTAGATACATGATGATACACACAAGATGTATACATGGTTACATAACGACTTATGGATGATCGTATTTATTAATCAAAGACTTTTATAGAAATAGAATATCGATTAAATGTCTTCTATATTGTTTAATGGTTGTCTTCAGTGACTTTGTTACGAACACCTTTAATATCCATACTTTCCGGTACTTTCATATGGTATATGTATTGATTCCAGTATTAACTCTACTACACAACAAAATAACTGGCTCATAAATCGAAATGTTCGATATTCACAAGAAACTCATAAAAGTGAGTCTGCGTTCAGGTCATGCCAGGCTTTTATTCCGGTAGATGGAGCGAGGTGAAAACGCGGCGGGCGTGCATGATTGACTACTAGGGCAGTATTGTGCAGAGTTGAATATTGGTTTTATTTAACATTTCTGCCTACGTGCTTCTAGTCTCAGTAGCAATTTGTTTAAAAAAAATCGTATAATATATATAAAGGGTAATACTGATTTTTACTGTAACTAGCTGTGCCCGCGACTCCATCTACGTGACGCCTAATGTAAAAAAAGTGATTAATAAAATCATCTGCATGTATTAAGTCCGTTCACTTACCTACTTTTCTTTTGTTTTTAAGTGGCGTCGTCATTAATATTATAATCACTTTTGATAGAGAGAACCGATTTGAATGAAACCATGAATAAATATTAATCGAGAATATGCTTTATGTTTTTTTTTTATGGACTTATATCGTGAACGCAGTACTTTAGCAGTGACGCGTGTTCATATAAACAGTTTTAAAAAATGATTGAACGGTAATTTTATTACTGATTCCAAGAGAGCTATAACACATTTTTTTTCACAAAAACCTAAAAAGTATGGACATGATACATTTACATTCTTATTATATGGATATATGTATATATACATATATATGTGTATATATCTAGGTTTTATAAAAAATTTTTAGGGCGCGTTGAGCAGTGACAGTCACTTTCGGATTGGTGACAGTGAATCGGGTTTACTCGGCTACAGTCTTCATCAACCACGATCAATCTCTGAAAACGAGTGCATCATTACAATAATTATATTTTGATTATATAGTAATAAAGAAATATTGTATATGATTTGTAAACAATCAGTGTAGTTTCAAGTGTATATATTGTGCATGTTTATCTCAATATTGCCGTTATTTTATATCATAATTTGTATATTTATAAGTTTTCATATGTATCGTTTAGACATAAGCATATTTTTACCCGCTTTATTAGATTTTTTAATGTGTTTCTGTCATTACTACTCGACTCATATAAAATAATCCTTTCACTAAGTTTTATGTTACCTTTGTTAAATATGAATATTACTGCTTAATACCTCCGGAAAAGCGCAATTATATATAGTCTGGTTAGTACCTTGAAAAAAGATCTACCTACCACAAAATATCGCACTAATTAACTTAGGAAAATAACAGACACTTCCATATCAGTTCTTAAGAAACAATGAAACCATTCCCACTGAGGGAAGACGAAATTTCGTATCAGTAAAGTATAATGTGACTATACAAGTGGGCGCGGAGGACGTTCTCCTGCCTCGATAGTTTAAAAAATATATAAAATTCAACCGCAGCGCTACCTACCGGCTTCAATTGTTGAATCCAAACCGTTCTCGGATCCATTGGAACATGCACAGAGCATTTCATCCAAATCGGTCCAGCCGTTTAGGAGGAGTTCAATGACATACACACGTATAGAAGAAATTTATATATAAAGATATACACTGTATAAATATAGCCATTTATTATGAGCATACTATTAACATCTTTTAACAAATCTTTATGGACCATTTCATATATCATTAAACTTTAAAATAGATTCGCCACATCAGCCAAATAACTGATATTATTAATACCGATAGTCACTTCTGTTTTATATCGATTCTATGAACGAACGTACACTTGAGGCCGAATAAATATGAGCATATTTTTTCTTCACTACGTTATAACAAGTTACGATAACTTATTTGTGAAGGTTCAGCAAACCGGATTGTGCAAATAACATTGATACACCAATATGCTTAGTAAAATATTCTTTAAATAATATTATGAGCGGAGTTATTATATTTTTATTGATTACGTTCCTTGTTTGTGTTACATATACGTTATTTATAGTACAGTTTTGATTGACCTTTAACTTACAAAGATAACTTATTATATTTGACATAGAAATGTTAGTATGTCATCAAATAAGATTTAAGACACCCAAACCAAATTAACTTGCTGAACAAGGTTTCGCAAGCATCACAGTATGCGAAAATATAATATATAAATTAGCGTTCCCATAGCCCACATTTAAAAATGAATCAGCATTTTACCGCAACTTCGTCTGCATTCCAGTATATTCTATGTTCTACGCAAAGCCTCACGTTGCCTTCATATTTCAGTTCAGAGGTATTAGTCATAAAAATATAACAGACTAACTCTCTCATCTATGACATAGCATTTGACCGTGCCTTCGTTTGCGATAATATGGATTTGTATCTGTCACTCGGATAAAGTATTTTTTTGGCAAAAGGTACCCTATACCCTTTGCCATACCACTATCAATAATGTATCAATGTGCATAAGAATTTGACGATGGTAGATTCAGTATTTAAGGCGTGAAAGCGTTACAAACAAACTCACATTAGCATTTCTAACATTAATTAAGATAGAGAGGAAAATATAGGTGCATTACTAATATAGCTATAGTTAATGTATGAATGTTAAATAGTAAAACAGAAACATATATAAGAGAAGCAATAAAGTTCACAAACTAATAAAAAAGTTAAAGAATAAAACTTTTTTTTATTTTCGAACTGATTACGCAATTGACCCAGCAAGGTCTTAACAGCTTCACCGGACTAAGGCGAGCGCTTGTGGCACTCGGCCGATTTTATTTGGGCAACTAGCTAAAGGGTGCACGGCACACCTCGGCCTGGGCTGCTGCCCGACACGTGCAATTCGCGACCTATCTGAGCTAACTTAAGCTAACTATTCATAAATATAAGAGTTGTTGGAGCATATATGTGTACCAAGGTTCTTAACAGCTTCACCGGACTACTTTAACTTTGACCTACATAGATTCAGAATTGGACATGTTGAACAAATATGATAAAGAAATAAATAAACATTATATAGAATTAGTATGTAAGTATGGTATAGCAGAGTAACACGATAGCTACAGCCAGTTGTTTGCTAACCCACAAATGCTATTTACCGTGCCGAATCCGTCGGCCACTGGTGGTGTCATGTTGCGAATGTTAGCCAAATAAACTTAAACGTTTGTTTGTGTTACGAAAACCTATGTCTGGTGATGACGTAAGAAAATGTATTAGCTCATACAGTACACAGAAAATACATATATCAATTATAATGTAGGTAGTTCCATATATCAAATTAAATTATCTATACTAATATTATAAAGAGGTAAAGTTTGTGAGTTTGTGACGTTGTGGCGTTGTAGGGGGTAATCTCAGGAACTACTGGTCCGATTTGAAAAATTCTTTCAATGTTATATAACTCATTTATCGAGAATGGTCATAGGCTATATATCATCACGCTAAGACTAATAGAAGCGAAGCACCAATGAAGAATGTTTTAAAATCGGATTTTCGTTCCTCTTGAGAGCTTCCGCTCGGTGTTAGCGTTAGCCCAGAGTATCTATTCCACGCGAACGAAGTCGCGGGCAGAGGCTAGTGGTACATAAATTAGACTTGTATATACTGAGCTAATATTTAGATGTTAATTAATATATGTATTAGTTTTTCATAACTTAGTGATGCACGCACAACGCCCTTTACCTCTATCTATTTATGTAGATAATTATATATAAAACCTAACATATATTATATATATATAGTATATTACATGCAGCATTATTATTTTAGTGCAGTAATTTTATTATGAAACTAGCTGTTACCCGCGGCTTCGCACGCGTTTTTTTTAATATATTAAATAAATTTAAAATTGTGATTACACATCTAGTGTAAATTACAATAATACTATTTCAAAAATGTTTGTATCACACGCACATCATCTACTGTAACAGGTAACGTGTACATTATGTATGTGAATACTAATAGTGTATCGAATGGGATGGGATTATGATCAGCCACATAACTGGAATTTTAAACTATATATCACCCTCAGTGCTCACACTATATAAGAAAATAATGAAAATACGAAGCTACACATTGTCGAACAATATTAAATAAAACAGCTAATTAGTAACTTATTTGCCCGTAGAATTCCCGTTCAAATATTACTTGTAGTCCGGTGAAGCTGTTAAGCGTAGTCATTTCTAAGAAGAAAAAAAAAACATTCAAATAGGTCCAGTCGTTTCGGAGATTACCCGGAACAAATAAAAAAAAACAGACATATCGACAGAGTTAAAAAAAAATTTCATGTTTGTAGCATCACAGATTTTATTCGCCAAAAATAATGTATTTTAATATAAATTACACTCACTTTACTTTTATAATACGTAATATACCACAAATAAAAAATTGGCAACAAAACTAATGTAGAATAGAGTTTTTTAAGAGTGTTTGGCGGGATTTCAGTCTGTCAGGTAGTGGATTTTATATTTTTTTCATAATATTGTGTTACATGATTCTATATCGTGTAGAAATTGGTTGCGTATTATATAATATCGTTCGTTTATTTTGCATAAGTGAAATGAATGAAAAATAAAACCATGAAACATTAATTCTATGGTCTTGAAGATTAAGAAGATAAAAAATTACGTTATATTATGTAGAGGATTCGGCGCTTATACCTTTACATTAACTTGGACATAGAAGAAAACTAACTATATTGACAACTTCAGAATTGGCTGTATGGATTAATTCCTTCGACTGTATTATTGGACGAATATTATTACTACTAAACTTTCTGAATAACAACACAAAATAAACTTAAGAAATGTTTGCGATATAAACGTAACACGTATAATTAAATATCGAAAACAAAACTAACGTAGAATAAACTTTTTGAATAGGAATACAAAATAAACCATGAAAATATTTTTAATAGAATGTTATCGCGTTACCATGGCAACGCGTATAATACTGACATTAACACGCAGCGGAAGCTTCCAAAGTAGCCCGATTTTGAGACATTCTTCATTAGTGCTCAGCTCCTTTTGGTTTTAACGTGATGATATGTAGCCTATAGCTATCCTCGATAATTGAGCTATCTAACCCTAAAAGAAACTTTTAAATCGGATCTGTAGTTCTTGAGATCATAGCGTTCAACCAAACAAACAAACAAACTCTTCAGCTTTATATATTAGTATAGATATAGATTTCATTAAATTAGTTTACAATAAATAATAATGATTTTGACTGATAATGGTTGTGAAATATTATGTCACGATTTCCAAAATTAATATTATCATTTTTTTATGGTGTTACTATCGTAATCCCTCTATTTTTTTCTCTAATAATGTTACTTAAGAAATTACATTTACTTCCTGTGTACAAAATTGCATAGCTAGCTTTCAAGATATTTTAGAATTTCATTTAAATAGAATGAGATACAAACAAAAAGACGACATTGAGATCGTTTGTTTGTAGATGGTTCAATGTTTCGTAAAAAATGCTCATGCTGGCAGGTTAAGATATTTTTCAATTAATTCATCAAACATAAAGTCATGAGTGAGTTGAAAATTCTCTTAACAATATCTATATATTAATACGTGAAGAAAATTTTTTGTATCCCTTTTTAATCTATTTCCCGTCAACGGGTGAGCTTGAAATTTGGCATAGTTAAAGTTTATATGGAGGAGAAGTGGAGAAAGCTGTTTATTTTATATAAAATGCATTAGAAGTACATTAAATTCATTAAAATATGCACTACTCACACTACTACTCGAAATTTAAACAACATATATACACATGTAGATATAAAAGACATTTTGACAGCCGTCAATAATTACGAAGTTCAAAAGAGGTTATGAAGGAGGTTGCTATGCTCGACTGTATGTATTTTTTAACTCTTACGTTCTACTTACCATTTTCCATCCTACATTCAACAATGATATTATAAAATATAACTATTATTGTAATGTTTATTATTTTTTATGGTGAACTCACTTCTAATGATGAATTAATAAAAAAATGAGCCATATAATACTTTGTATAATCAAAATAAGAATTTTGTTCATAAAAGTAATCTTTGACTTAGACCTTTGCGGTTACAATGTTGCAATTCAACCTCATGTATCAACAAAAAAGAATTTATTTTCAAAAGCTAATGGTAGTATTAAAAACGTCTTTGTCTTGGATTCGCTATTTGATTGTATTGTGTATCCATTACTTTTCCAAACGATGATACTGGGCATATCACTATCTCTCATAATGAACAGACAAAATTTAATTCAATATCATCCAAAAATATCACCCCATGGCGTCGTGTAAAATTAATTGGACATTGTGTCATGGATTGCGATAAATTCATCAATTAATTAAATAATTTTCATTTACACATATATTTTTTTAATGATTATGTAATAAAGATTATGGCAAATAACTAAGTAGCCATGATGAAAACCTTCGATTATAAAAGTATACCCTTTGACAAAAAAACTCTAATAAAGGTCAAACTTTAAAAAATCAATTAACTATGGTCAAATGTCGACCACTGGGCGCCCACTAGTTTAGTTAATTAAAACCGACTACAATGATTTTTTATTGTTTTCGTTAGTTGCACAAATATATATGTCTATTCAGTGTAATTATTACAAAAACATTCGATATTAAGTGTCTAAATAAAGATAGTACAAAATATAATATACGAATGGGAAGCCATATTTTTCAGTGTTATCCACCCTAGTTTCCGAAAAAATAGTAGATTATCTAACTTTTTCAAACGCCCCTGGTCTGGTAACACGACCAATTTAACTTGATACGTATAAACCTGTACCTATGGAACTTTCTTGTTAAAGGACATACTCGGCACAGAGGCCTCGGTTAAATCGGATGGTTAGTCGGGGGCGTAGTGTAGGGAAAAAGCAGCAAATCATTACTGACAGTTGACCAAACGGGGTGTGCACCCCCTAAAATATGTATGAGGCTAGGAAAGGACTGTTATGGTGTCCGAATGTTGATAAGCCAAGTATTGGGGGCGAGAGATTGGATGCCAATATAAGGGGACATGGGGTTGAAATTAGGATTTGTCGCCAATTCTTTCGTGTTGCGAATTTCGTCTCATATCGATAATAAAGGATGTATTATAGGATATTTGATGATTAAATGAATATATTATCATTTTTAATTCTTTGAGACTAATTATAAAGAGATAAGATTTAATTTTTTGTTTGTAATAAATAAAGTAAAAAAATAATTGATTTTTTTTCCTATAAAATGCTTCATTATCGGGAAGTAACATGGGCTGTACTTTATTTTCAATCTCCATTAACGCGACCAAAGCCGTGAGCAAAAACTAGTTATTTACAATAACCCTCACTGATGTTATAAATGAGACGCTTTCACAACTTAACCACTGAACTGTTCATTATGAAATTTTGCAGACATTCTTATGAGTATACAAAAGGATTTAAGATATCTTTAAGATATCTTCACCAACAGAAATGTACTGTTCTTGGGGGATAGATCGGGTATATATTCATTCAAGCGAAGACGAAATTAAAAGGCTTTATGGTAAGCTTAGTGCTATCGAAAAAATAACAGCGTCTTCAGAGAGATATAATCCAAAGACAACTGCCATAGTCATTTCGACCTACAAGCTTTGCGACAGCTGAGTATATGCTATCCAATCTAGGAACACAATAAACTTAAAGAGAGTCAATCTGTCGGGTTCAACACCATGTGTATTGTGGTCGCAACTCAAACGAATACAGATGCATTACCAATTGGTTATTGGATATGTATCGATTGATCCTAGAACATGGCACAGTTAGGGCACCACTATACGAGATATTAAATCTGGTAGCAAGCTAGTAAGATGAGACTGTCCAAAAACTGTTGATAATTCGGTATGTAACAAGGAAATGAATCCCCTGCATATGTATAATAGAAATATAATTACTTTCAGAAATAATGACGTAAATTGGATAAAGACATGACTATTCAATGTCAAATTTTTTGTAAGTGGTTTAGGCTACTTTTTTTTTTTAATTCCATAGACCCTTAGCTATTTTCTTAATGTACAAGAAAATGGGAATCAGCCAGTATACAATTATATTTGAAAACACCGCCAGTTTCGTGGGAAAACAAACAAAAATATTAAACATTAAATCAAAACGAATATATCTCTCCAAACGTCATTGTTGCCACAACAAAGTGTCTAAATCCCTTTAAATCCGAGAAATAGGATTTTACAATAACAAATAAAATTGATGTAAAAAATGTGCGCTCGTTGACTCTTGCAAAAAGTTATCAATTGTACTGGTGTGAAATAAAAAAAAATGTTCCACAGTATAGTAGCGATGTAAGCTACCAAAATACTAAATAGAATTGGGATTTTTTTTGTGTCACAAATTTTGTGAAAGGGTTTTGAAGTGCGTTCCGAGTTAAAATTGTGTGTAGTTTGTTGTATTGGTATCTGAAATTTCTGATATAAATTAATATAGTTTATTTATTTAGTATCGTGGTATATTTGTATTGTAATGAATATGGACTTTATATTTATTCGTTTTATTTAAATAAAATTTGTATATAATAGTTTTTGTTCATGTAAGATATTAATAATTTACTATACAAAAAACGAAACAGTCATAAAGATTACCGATAGTGAAAAAAAAGGAATAACTATATTATTTTTTAATTTTTAAAAAATTACACTCATAATTAGTGAATTGAAATTATTAACATTAATTTGGTTTTCATATCTATTGTCCTAGCAATAATTATATACATTGTTATACAGTTTAATAATTAACCAAACATATAATATAAACATAATATCAATGCCACATGTACACAGGCCATTATACTACTCGTCGTTAGCCTGACGCAAGCGCTATTGCGTAATACGTCACGACTATAAGTGACGCTACACTAGCATGTCGAAGTTATCGGTAACGCGAACCCTTGAGTTTTTCTCCTACCAAAAATCGCTCAACACGGCTAAAGTAGCGTATACTTTAAAAAAAGTATGTGTGTACTTATCTACACGCGTTAGAAGTTATATTTCTTTGGCGTAACAAGATAAGAATCTTTTAAATGTAAATCTATTCATCTATTCTTTTTCTACCTATCTTATATTCTTTTTATATTTTTAGTTAAAACATTTTATCTTTCGCCTTATTCTACGTTTGTAGAAAAAACGACACTAACAATAGACAAAAGGTATTTCATAGATTGAAAGTTTTAATAGAAAGAAATACAAACAACAAATACAAAAAAACAAATTGTTGACTATAACTAACTTCAGGGTGTCTGTTTTTCGTGACGGTGTGCGCGCGCATCCTAATAACTTCAAGGTATCTGTTTTTTGTGACGGTGTGCGCGCGCATCGTAATAACTTCAGGGTGTCGGTTTTTCGTGACGGTGTACGCGCATTGTTAAATTTACTTTCATCATTTTTCCTTAACGCACCAAAAGAAGTATAACTTCAATAAATTCAGAAAGTATATATTGTATGTATCAATCACTCAAATTCCCATAAATACACATCTTTCATATATTTTTTTCCTAAAATACTACCAATAATTAATGATAATAACTACATAAATCTAGAATAAATATAGATACTTGAAATATAACAAATTAACCCTATAGCGTTTTATAAAAAATCGAATATGACCCAATATTATCTCGAAATCCATACAAACATAATTAGTGTTGTTCAAAGCAACAAATCATTTTGGAATTTTTTACCCCAAACATGTCATTTTAACCCTATTTCCACGGTCGGGTATATTTTATCCGTAATTGGTGTCAATAGCCGATCGGTGTTAAATTTTTTCGTATATTCTCACGACCCCTGACGCGACCTTTTATCTTTTGTGTATAAATATGACATCTCAGTTTTCAAATTTCTTTTACTAATATAAAAATATTGAATTAATTTAAGTAAATCGTATACTTAAATAAAATTATCTAATTTTTTGCTACTATTAATAAGATTAGTCTTTTCAAGCTCTCTTTATAGATACTGTATAACTCCTAAAGAAATACTTTGTATCCCTAGTATGGAAATATGTAAGATTCCGCTCCGTTTTACAAATTCTCTCAGTGTTAGATAGCTTATTTATCGAGGAGGGTTATATGCTATATCATCACGCTAAGACCAATAGAAATGGAGCATCAATGAAGAATGTTTCAAAATCATTTTTTTTCCTTTTCAAAATATCCGCTGCATGTTATTTAGCTCAAAGTCATTATGCCACGCAGCTAAAGTCGCGAGCAGAAGCTAATTATTATATAAAGCTATATTTCATCGTAATATAAAATTACTTATGATAACTCTGCAAAGAGCGACTGGTTTTGATAGACTGTTATTTTTAAAAGAGATTCACTCACATAATATGAATCATTCTTTATTTTCGCGTATAGAAACGACTGTTGAATGAATACGCATAGATAAACCCCTACTGGCAAATAATGGCGACTTAACCCTTGCGTAGATCATGTACTACTTTCATTATATTATTAATTTGAATGTTGCGATTTTTGCGTATACCTGATCTGTTATAATGGGGAGGAACACGCACACTAGTTCCTGTATACAATTTTTGCATAGGGTTCTAATGCTTATTTAGAATATTATAGTAGAGGCAGATGCGTTTGGATTGTTAAAAAAGGCGAGCTTCTCATCGAACGTAGTTCGTTTGAATGTACTTTTCATTTTTATTAAAATATTTTTGCATATATTTCTGCATAATCTACATATTTAAATAGAACTAAAGTGTCTATCTATTAAACTAATAAAATGATTTTGACGAGATTTCTTTTGACAGATAGAGAATTTTCAGATATGATTTAAGCTACATATCGTTACGTTTTTCTATAGTGGATTGTTATGATATGTTGTGGTAGTTGTATATTGTTGGAGTAACGATAATTAGTACATCTTATTACAAAAAAAAACACGGGTATAACACCTGTTTTACTAAGCAGTGCCTAAAATTTAAGATCTAGTTGAAGTCTCGTTTAAAATACTTAATTACAAAAACGTGTCCAGGCGGTCTCTACCTAAACATCTGATTTAAGTTTTTTACGCAAGCAGTATAAATAATGTTCATCTGTAAACAAGCATAAGACACTCTTTTGTCATCAAACTTTTTTTAAGTTAGAGTTCAATGCGTATTTAATTTTTTATATGTTTTGTATGCCATTTCATAATTATTACATTTAAAAGTAAAGTAATGTAAAGGCATTCTGAGAGAAGTTGCGGGCACAGCTATATTAAATAATAAAATAACTATACACAGCAATATGTTACAAAGAAAACGAATACAAACATCAATGTAACAATAATAACATTTTACAACGCGTAATAAAAATTGTAGAAAATTAAGTAGTCAATATTAAATCGATTGTAATGTGAAAAAATATAACTAGATTTGTATAGCAATTGATTTAAAATAAAGATAACTCAAGTACCATTTCGCTTATCAAAGGATCTAATTGCACAATGAAAGGAAATTAGGCGAATAATTCAAGTGTACTAGTTGCGGCACACGTCAAGTACTAAATCATTATTACTTTTGAATCTAATCTTACATCTTTGCATACAAACTTGAGTTCTCTTGACGTATTGTTCAAATTGTTTTGTACCTTTTGTGTGTTCTTAATTTTTCTTAGATATGTATTATTCAAAAAATAATTTGTTAAGATTGTAAATTCTATAATACGTAATTAGATGAAAAGTTTTTGCATATATTTACAATATAGTACACATTAAAGTATTTTAAACGTCTGCCTGTCCACAAAAAAGTATTTAACCGATTGAATATATGTTATAAAATTAAAAAAAAAACATACATACATATTGTAATCCAGAGACACAAGTCACAGTGATGCGATTCCATATTTAAAAAAATCAAAAAATTCAAAATTTATCTATCCATTACAGTTCACTACATCAAACGAATGATTGCGACGGTTTGTTATTTGAAAACTGATTTATGACCAGAGACAAAGTTGTAAAGAGAACGTTTTTTTTTTCATATTTGTGTTTGGAACGGGTGTTTTATTTGTGTCAAAAAATTCGCAAGGGTCGCTTAGACAACTGCACAGCGATAAAGGGTTTGGTTATTACTATTACTAGAAAAATAAGTTTACGTGTTATTGTTCGGTAATGAATTATTGGGTCGAAATGATTCAGGTACATTAAGTAACATGTGAAGGGTTAGTCTGTCGGTATTGCGCAAGATGATAGTCGGAAGTTTCACACGTGAATGTGTAGCTAGGCATTTTTTTTATAATGTATTAAAACTAAATGGACCTGAAAATATATAAATAATGTAGTTATTACGTATCATATATTTTGTGCGAAGTGAAATTGCAATTAAAGATCAAAAATGTAAGTTGTAAAACTTAAAAAAGACATTACTAACTAAATGCTAAGTAATTTTAATTAAAGACAGTAAACAAAGACACATTTTTGGCAATTTATGAATTGCTATATTGTGATCGCTAACCACTCTTTTTTCTTGTACTGAAAATTCTTTGCATAAGTCAATGCGAAGTAAAAATGTGTAATTCAATTAATTATGTTAAATTTCCAAACGGCCGCGTTAATCATATGTCAAGAATTAACGTAACCCGAAACTTACCTCAAAAACCGTCTCTTATGTGCCCCTTAACCCTGTAATAATAATTACACCTTTTGTGAGTTAACCCTTTGACGCGCCGGTAATTCTTAAGCTCCGCTACCTGACCCCACGGGTTCTACCTTACTTCCTGATTCATTCCTTTTCGTAACCGACTCGCGAGTGCGTGTGCGCAGCTCGATCGACTGAAGTTCGATTTTTGAATTTTCTGTTAAGTGCAAAATATATTTGTGATGTGATTGTTTTATTTAATATGTTCGAATGGTGAGTAATTGTTTTGTTTATGTAAATTGATACGTAGATATAACATAGAGATGTTACATGTATTATATTCTTACACAACAACCCTTTATTACTATCTCCAATAAAACAACATACCTCATTTTATTCATAAGAAGGGAAAATAACAAACAAGGCGCCGTTACGTATGTCAGCAGTTCGAGACAATAAAAACAGACCGGACTCGTCAGAGTACGAATGTCCTCTTCGTTTCTGTATCCATGGGAAGGATGATACGCTGTTATTTCCAACATATTCCAATATATTATTTTTTATTGCCCTCCCCCTCAGCCCGGTGGGGGCGGGAGGGGGATGTCGTGTCATGCGTGATATTTGATATAAAGTCGGAACTCAACTACGTTATGCGATATTCTTTTTTCAAAGGACAACGGTTCGGCTGAGTCGTAACATATTTCTGAGGAGATAGTTAATATTTTTGTAGAGTCGCTCGGCTAGTTCCAATTATAGTCGACATGAGAATGTTTGCGATCTTAGTTTGTTATTAAAGTTCTGACTTTGTTTAGTTTTAGGAATAAAGTTAGTCTGTTGTTACATTCGGTTTGGATTTTATATTTTGAAGAGAATCAGGTCGTGTTGGTTTATAATTATTACATTCATATAATTAGTGTCTATATATGGATGTACTATTGAGGTTTTTGTATTATAAATTTTATTTTTTATTATTAATTAATAACTATGTAATTTGGGATTTAAGTAATTTATACATTAGATATTTTAATACTGTTACAAAATTGACGTAGTTTATACAGTTTGTATTCGTGTATTTCCTTTTATGTATTTATAGTAAGTAAATAATTATAGAGTTGCAAAATTCAATATATAAATAATAAGTTTGATAATAGACATTCGTCTTATTTTCAAGTTTCTAAAAATACAATTTATATTAATAATTTAATTTTTGTTTTTTTTAATTAGCCGAATTTATTTTCGAAACATATTTTTGTTTTATCTAAAAGTAATATGTATAGCGAAATTTGTTGTCTTATTTGGCAAATATGAGTTCTGAAAAAACTGATATTCTTGTAGTTTCCTCACTAGCAGGAATACTCTGACACCATACCTGTTTGTGACAAATTATTTTAAATGGTTTTTACTTATTCTCTATATGGCACCTTTATCTTTCTATATATTCGTATTTTACAGTGGTAATAATATATATGACAGATACTCGTCTATAATTAATTTTGAATATGAATTGTAGCTCGTGTTTATAATACATACGTAACTATTTTTTGTCAATACGTCTGTTGCTTCTAATTATGTTAGTTGTGAATTCATTTTATAACTATTGATTTATACGTTACAATTTTTCATAATATTGAACAAATGCAAAAATAAATTACTGATGAATTTATAGTGAATTCTAGAACGATTTGAGAAAAAATGATTATTTATTTTGAAGGTTTACCAATGCATTTTTTAAAGCTGATGTAAAAAAAACAGTCGGCCATGTTTTTGCAAATGAAATTGGCAGTAAATAGACAGGGTTTGGGGGAGTCGGTCAGTATCCCCACTAGACCCGCCCCAAACGGGGGGCGATTGGACATTGCCGCGATGGCCAAAAGGACCCCGCTGCGCAGTCCGGGAGCTTGATGAATACTCTTTATATAATTTATTGCAAACGGGAATTCATTTTTTTAAATTAATTTCCGAGATTATTTTTTTTTGTAAGCATATCTTTCATTTTTTCTATCCCGTGTAATTTGTATTTAAGACTTAAATTAAGTATTTTATTATTTAGAAAATTAATTTATCTTTCTTTAAAATAATAAATAATGTTGCATTTTATATAAAAAATATTAATTCTTCTATACCCAATTTAAGTTAGGATAATTAAAATAATGATCTATTTATCGTATTTCTACCTCTTAACTATGGGCATTTTCGTAGAAAAGTACGTAATTAGTTCAACAAGATTCATCGAAGACTAACTATTATCCATAACTTCGTTCACTGTGTAGTATTATTATATTCATGGTAATAGCGTATCAGAATTAATACTGCTTAACCTCGGTAGTCCTCTTACTGAATTTAAGTTACTTTAATTTAATATCATCACTACTATACGAAAGCGCAATGATTTGAGCCTAGAGAGTAGGTATTCTAAAAAAGTCCTCTGATTACCAGTAAGAGTATCGTTAAAATCGGTTTAGCCGTTTTGACAACTATAGCTGATAAACATACATATCAATTGTTAATGTGTGTGTGTAAATAAAAGGTATATTTCTGTATTTTCCCAGTAACAATACACTATAATACAATACTAGAACTCATAACGTGGTCATTCTTAATACATTAAGTTTCTTTTGTATTTTCTATCAGCCTTAACCGACGGAATTAAAAATTATATTGTAAATCGAATTTTGAATAACTCTTTCATATATTCGAATTAGATATCAGATTAATTGCTATTGGTTGAAGTAGTGGTCATGGTGATTTCTACGTTTACTAGTATTTACTTGTTAATTTACACTTAAAATTAATATAGAAATATAAACTATGTAATATTTATTACGTATAGAATAACGATCACTGTGATTTCGTGAACATTGAATAATAATACAGAATTAAATAAGATTAAAATACAGCCGAGCGCTACCTGGTAGCAGCTTATAGTAAAATATATACCATGAAAAGTTTCGCCATGAAAAATAATTAGGTTTGTCAATTTCCATAATTAAAAATTCGGCACCGAATGGTCATATGTATATACATTTCCGAATAAACAGATTTTTTACTTAACCCACACTATCCAAAATTATTACACAAATGAGAAATTACCCGTCCGTTTGCTTGTTACCTTTTACGAGATAAGCTTTAAACGTATTGCAATAGAATTTTCCCAGAATTGGTTCAGAATCTGGAGAACCACATAGGCCACATTTCATAGGAAACAAGATTGAATAACTGACATATTAAGTCACGGGAATAGTTAATGTTTAATGAATATGAACGAAGATGACAGGACATTCATATAAATTCAAGAGTAATATCTATTTACATTCTAAAAAGCTGTCATAGTGACTCACTCTTATGCCCCACAATCCTAGATAAATAACCTCCAGATTACTATAAATTATAAAATGAATAGGTTTATAGATACAACTTACCAACTTAACTTATTCAGATATAATGTGAAACTTAAGAAATTCGAATTTAAAGTTAAATGGTTTCGTTCCAAATCACCTATCTTGGAACACCCTTTAAGTTCACGCACACACAGATATAAAGTAAGGACATTAAGTCGCTTCTCCCGAGCTGGGTGGACGGGCAACAAATGTCGCGGTCAGTAACCCCCTACGCTATCTCCCCGCTACGCCGTAGCCACGGGCTACGAGCTACAATACTTCGAACCGCTACGGATGATCTAACAATGTAATTATATTAGACTTTAATTATCACTGTATCAAATATGCATACATGCTTATGAATGTAAAATTCTACTCCTAAGCACGCTTATTTCTGATAAAGCCATCTTTATTTTTGTTTTTTTTTTTTTTTACATTTTTATAACTATATGAATGATTCCATTTTTAAATAATATTAAAAATAAATAATGCCCCATAATATTCAGATGACCTCTAAAGGCTTAAATCTAGCACATGTTCGTAAAATATATCAAAAGGAAAAGCTGCAAACTATAGTCAAATAAATACAATTTATATGACAATTTTTCGTAGACTTAGAGGATGTATAACGATGGTTGCAACAGATTTTTTTTTTCAATTCTACATTTGAATAAATTTGTAAGATAACTGAAATCTGAAAACATTCTTAAAGTATACTATAAAACATGTAGAAATATTACAGGGTTTTTATATTAAAACACTATAAACTCAACGTAGAGTAGAAACCCTGATAGGCCAATATTTTCTAAGTTTCAAACATCCTGAAAAGGCTACATGACAATTAATAAAAACAAGATCATCTTAAAATTAATCTATCATAATTGTAACTTATTAAAATACGTTATTAATATGCAAATTAATTCACAAAGTGTACTGCTGAACTGCAGTAAACTTAGCCATTTTTTAATTTTCATGAAAAAAGTTTGATGTTAACAAATTAATATTCATTAAACTTTTTTTCATTACTTATCGCGGCCGGCAAATCAAACTAAGCCAATTTGAACATCGAACGGGGTGGAATCAATTAGAGCGAACGCAGATTTCAAATTTGGAACTGGCCAAACAGCCAATAAACGTAAATGGCGCGATGCTACATTTGGATCTTCTCCCCCAATGTAATTCGACCTGAGTGTCCGTCTCATACCTAAGATAGAAAATGTCAATTTATATTGGTGATCAAAACATAACTTTACGACGCCATTAGCTTGTTTGCTATTCTACCGGGCATTCATTTTTGCAAAGGCAGACTTTTGGCCGAACCCCTTATTGACGTTATGTAAGGAGTTGCTTCAATTTAGACATTATTTTACTAAGATTTATTTTTATGTTATGCCCAATAAATTGTTAGTTTTCGACATTTTATGTGTTTTGTCAGAATAACATTACTATTTAAAAATAGCAATATTTAAGTTTTTCTCAATTCAATTATACTTTGCGGTTTTAATAACTGCTAAAGATTTACACTTAAACGTGTACAAATGTAGAAATATTAATAAATACACATTAATTCAAAAATGCCTTATGATAATGGACACTTATTATAATAAAAATGGAAATAACCTAAAAATCAGAAAACAAAACATTGCATGTCAAAATATTACATCATTGTCTGATACCAAAGAGATCCTTTTGCTAAAAGGAAGCGTTTTCCACTTCTGTATTATAATACAACCTCAAGTGAGTTTTTAATTTATATCAATATTTCTAAGTATAATTTGATTCTTGAAGTTTTCGACATTTAAAACATCACTGAACACAATTTTAACAAATTAATGATATACGGCAAGTAATATAAATAATTTACTATATTACGAAATATCTTCCAATAATACGAATATGTAATTCGTACGAACTTACATTCCGGGTACATCTTCGGGCTCTGTAGTCGGTCACCATCGCAACCGTCCTGGCAACGAGGTATTAGTCTATATTTGTATAAGTATAAAGCATGATTTCCCTTGACAAAAGTATGGATACAAATAGCCATTTGATACACGACGATGTAAGTACTGGAATGGAATAAACAAGGGAACTTATTATTTTTAACCGACTTCAAAAAAAGGAGGAGGTTATCAATTCGACTGTATTTTTTTTTTTTATGTTTGTTACCTCATAACTCTGGACTGGCTGCACCGATTTGGATGATTCTTTTTTTATTTGAAAGCTAGTGCTTCCCGTGTGGTCCCATTTTTTTTTTGGTCCGGTTCTGTCAACGGCATCCAGTGCAAAACCGTATAAGTATTAAATTTGTATTTGGTGTGTATACGACAAATAGACGAATAACTCAATATCATGCCAACCGATTTCGATGATTCCTTTTTTATTGTAAAGGGTGTTCTTCAAGGGTAGTTTGATGAGAGTTTGGTTAGGTTCTGATTATGGGATCCGTGACAAAGTAACACAACTTTTAAGAAACAAGCCTACTCCTTTCTTAAGGGCCGGCAACGCATCTGTGATTCCTCTCGTGTTGCAGGTATCCATGGGCGACGGTGATCACTTACAATCAGGTGACCCGCATGTTTTAGAAAAAAAAAATTATGTTCACTAAAAATGGAGAAATAAAGTAAATTTTCAAAAAAAAGTATTAACCGACTTCAATATTAATCAGAGGCATAGAAATAAGGCACTAAAAACCGGAAAATAAATAGGTTATCAAATTAACCAAATGTAATGAAACATATGAATATGTGTGCTACCAGGAGATGCATTGCCTCTGATTAATATTGAAGTCGGTTAATACTTTTTTTTGAAAATTTACTTTATTATATGGCTCATTAAAACCAAATTGTATCTGTAGTTGCCCGTATGATAAAATATTTGTTTGTGATCGTTATTGGTAACCTATATATCTATACAAATAAATAGAATTGAAGCGTTTGTTTGCAATGCAAAAACAACAGCTTTATACTAAAAAGATATAACCATATACGGCATTTATAACAGAAAAAATCAATTTTAAACATTTTTGTCTGTCTGTGTGTTTGTCCAGGCTAATGTCCGAATCGCTTAATTCGATTTCGAAGGGACTTTCACACTTTTATTTAAAAAAGGTTTCATTCAAGTACAGTAAAGTAAACAAACATTGTCCAATATTAGGTGCATCCCTCGTATACCTTTACTCTTAAGTTTTCTTTTGGACGAAACCACGGGTACTTACTACAGTAACAATATGATTAAATTTCGTGTCTCTGTTGTGCTAGTATCTATCAGTTTCATTGTGGGAAATGAAATACTAGTATTCTCATTTGGGGGTAATTTAAAAGGCTAAGTAGTGTCGCTTTCCTAAAAGTTACCATTTTTTTTAATGTTTTAGATTTTATTACACATGATTTATTCTACACATATGTTTTTTCTGCACTTTTTAGGGTGTATTGTACATTACGTTATGCACTTAGGATTACTTTACTATCAAACTTTTATCTAGTCCGGTGAAGTTGTAAAGGCATTGCAGGGCTAATAGCGTAGTCAGTTGGAAAAAAAAACTTTAGTTTAATATATAACTGAAGCTATTTAGGTATAAATTTAGCAAACGTCTTTTACTTTTATAATTGTAATGTGTAAAAAGTAATTGTACTATAATATGAGAGCGTAATTAATAATTCAATATGTTTGTAATACTGGATATTAGGTTTTTCCGTAATATATGTAAGAGGCAAAATTAATGATTCTAAAATGCATTCAATTTACTATAGTGCTAATTTAATTTGTTTATAAAATACATCTTGCACCATATATTTCGATTTAATAAATAAATCATCTCTGCGAATTCTCACAAAGCCATATTTATTCGTTAATTATAACCAAATTACAAAAGAATTAATGTATATAGTCCATTAGAATATAATCGTGCTCATATAGTAGACAATATATCATTTTATTTCTGGAAGGATGTTTCATATGGTATTTATCATTTTGACATTAGATGGCAGTTTATGTCATGTTAAATCTATAATATTTAATTAAAGGTTTCATCCAACAGTTATCTATTCTTAGCCACCAAAGGTAGTGGGACAGTTAATATATTTGAAGTAAGGTAGAAAAAGGGTTTCTTGTGCTACCTTTGTGCGGGGATACCCTTTAGTGGGATCTAATAAAACCTTGTTACGGCCAAAGGGATACCAATCCCAATATTGAAAGTGTTCTTTTACATGATACGGAATTTTAGGGACTTCCTTTTTCATATTAAATCGAGTGAATCTTTTTACTGTAACTTGATGTACTAATATTGTATTAGAAATTGCATATATCCTCGTGGTAACAGATATAATGTTTGTACAAAATATAATGATATTTCATTTGAAATAATTTCGACGAATTGAGATTGTTTATAGTATGGCATATTATTAGATAGCGTTACTTATTTAGGTTTAATATAAGCTTTTGTTTGGTAGGTAAATGAAAGTACATTTTTGTAATGAATTATAAATATGCAAGTGTTATTTTTGTTTCTCTCTACATTATTTTTATATACATGTTTAGTTTAGTTGCTCTTTTATGCTTTTTATGTCATAGCAGGCAAACGAACATGCGGGTCACTTTATGTTAAGTGATCACCGCCGTCTATAGACACTTGCAAGACCAGGGGAGTCGCAAGTGCGTTGCCAGCTTGTGTTTGGGGAAAGGGGCAAGGGAGAGAGGGAGGAGTGAGGTGCAAGGTGAGTGGACGTAGGCCTCCGACACTCTCACTGACCGAACGGAACGCAACAATGCAGTTAACTCACGTCGGTTTCCAATCGGATTCATAAATAGAGGATATGATTAATTGAGAGTAATTGAAATTGTAATAATATAAACATTTCAAAACGATAATGTCTTACCTATGACGCCCATTGATACCGAGTGAAATCCTAAAATGAATTTTAACCTATAAAATAACTGAGACTCATTATAGCTCCCAATTCCCATCGATGAGTGATAAAATTTTGTCGAAAGGAAGACAGTTATCCAAGAAACTAGATATGTTTCCATGAGACGATGATATGGTTTCATCACCAAGATTAATTTTGAAAAGTTCAAGGTCATTGTGAGATTCACACATGCATTGATGCATTGTTCTTATACTCACAAGCTATTAATTAAAGTTAATACAAAAGGTTAATATATTAGTTATAATTAATTTATTAGTTATAAATTCAAATATAAAAAAATGTGCAAGTAATTATAAAATAATTTTTAGGGAAATTTTATCAGATTATTCAAGAAAATAGTATTGTTATGTAGTGGGAAAATATAGCCATAAATACAGCGTTTCTTTACATTAAAAATTGCAAAAGTCAATCGAATACAACAAATAAGTTACCTTGAACCATCTACAAAATAAATAGCAACACGATATATATGTATTCGATTACAATAAAAACAATGTAAGTTTTATTCGCCACGCAATATGACGAATAATAGGCTAATCATTACTGTCTTACTAATATTATAGATGAGAATGTGTGTTCGTTTGTTACGCTTACAAGCCTTAAGCGGAATGTAACTATACAACCGATTATTATGAAGCTTTTCACACACGTGTGAAAGGTACATACAAAGACATAGATGCCTTTAATCCAGAAAAAATAATGTTCTCGAAGGATATGTTAAATCTACATAAGCGAAACCGCGAACAAAAACTAGTTACCTATAAATTTATGTAGTATCAAAATATTGGTACTATTTATTTAAGAACCTTGGCTTATTATAAAAGTAATACCGTACGAAAATTCATTGCCAACTTCCTATTGTAATGCGCATTCAATTTTTATTATCCAATAAGATGTTTCGAGAAGGTATAACATGGTAACAAAGGATAATGGGACGTCAGTATGACGCATGCGCCGGCCCATGGTCGAGACTACCTGACCGCGGCCGGACACTGATCAATATTAAAGTCCGAGGGAGGATGCTGGGGGATGTCTGTTTGTCTGTTGTATTTATATAGAGCTGTTAATATTGTCGGTTATTTGAAAAAATATGAAATGTGCATTCTTCTCGACTTGTTTTTTTTTATGTAAAACATCTATTAGTGCATTTTGCCAATAAAATAGAGTCGTATGCCGTTACAATAAATGGTATGATACTATTTTATGCCATCATGCCTCCTCTACGCCACCGCTATTGACTCTCTTATGTGTGTGCATGCTTATACTATACATTTCGTTACTTCTCTGTGAGCTACCTACTATTTCTATCTGACTATAATATGCTTAATATATTTAAAATTATAAATTTAAATATTAACTTAATTGTTACATCTATCGAGCATCTCGTACATGCCAATTTTTTGCTTAAGCAGGGCAAAATGAAAACACCGTTTTTGGTAGTATATACAGTGCAATCTGAAACCGACGGTGACCACCCAAAATCTACAATCTATCGGCAGTCGTTCCTAACATGCCTAACGGTCAGCAACTTTCTTGGCAGAACACTCTTCAAAAATCCAATTAGCCGAATATTGGTACTTATCCAAAGATATAATTGAATTATATTATAACCAGATAAATGTTTAATATATTTTGTTTAATAAACATTATGCTCTTATAGCATATAATAATTTTCAATTACATGCGTAACAACTGATAAAAAAAGTTATTTAGCATTCTTATTTTTCATTGACTTTGTTTTCATATTTTGTGTACCAATTAATACTTTAGTATTTTTGCGCAATAGTAAATCTCCAGGTGTTAAATTAAATTTAAGTCATTTTTTATAAGCTCGTTTCGAAAGTTTAACAATCAAAAAGGAAATAAATAAAAATAATCTAGTTAGAATGCATGCAGTCTGTTGATAATTGCTTGTGTCCTTGCTATAAAATAAATGAAATTAAAAATTGTTCACAAAATTCCAAAGTTTGGGTTTTTAGAGCTCACTTCACTAACTATTAGTGACAGGAGACACCAACTGAGTAAATGAAAGTTTTGAAAAAAAAAAAATCCAGAATAATAAGCAACTCTATATACGTCCGCTTTAACTCACCTTTCTGTGGACAGTACGGGGGAGGGTCCAAGAGAAATGACGACCCTTAACTAAAACACACACATATATACGCACGGCGATCTCACCCACACAACGATGGACTCTTTCAGTTCACACAGCTTTACGTGTGTGAGTATCTATAACAGTTAGACATGTTTCTGTCTGTGTGTCCAGTTTCCGCGCGCCTGAGTTTGTTAATTTAATCAGAGGTACAAAAAGATTAGGAGCTTCTGAAGACGCACGCATTAGGTAAACGCTTTTGTTGAGGTCTCTCTTTGTGCTACTAAATGTAGTGGTAAAGTGTACTTTCTGAGATTACCGTTCATATTTTCATAATATTATATTTGAAATTGTTACCGTCAAAAATCCTTTATACTTTTAACTTATATTAAATGTTCCTGTAAAGTGTATTGCAACTGTGAGCTTGTTAGATATATGTTCTTATTGTTTACATAACATCTATTTTCATACATATAGTTTTCTCGTCGAGTTTTTAATTATTCTCTTTATTAAATTGTAGTCTCAATATAATAATTTATTTTTTTAATCTGACGTCATTGAGCAACTACTATTACTATTTAGAAGCCTACATAAAGTTTTTGAATAATACAAATACATATTTGTTTGATGGAAGGAAATTATTCATTTGTAATTCTAACTTTTTTAATTTCAAATGTTTATTTAAAATTCTATGTTCTATCTTTAATATTGTTAAAGTATTTAGTTTTTATATTCTTTTAAAAATACGTTGATCGACTGTTAAAAAGCTTTTAGGGAACGTTTCATATTTATTTGATGTCTTATATTTATCAAAACATTTATATTTCATACAAGATAACATTATTTCTTATTTGACATCCCTACAGGAAGTTGGATTTATACTTGTTTTATATGAAATACCAAAAATAATAAACTGATATTATTATTGTATAATAAAAAACGTTCGGAAATATATAGATGTAAGATTTCTTTGAAAACATACCTTTACTTTTAACGTATAACGTAACCCGTGTTTGTGTTCAAAACAGTAGCCCATTCCCGATACTACGATTTCTTCGAATATAAAAACTAAGTCGATAGCTTACCGGTGAAATTTATACTTTTGGATATTCGAAATATGTTCCATGGACCAGTGTAAGAAGAGCTGCCTCTCCCCTCGAAACGAGAACAGCTCTGGACGATAGAAGAGTGTCCGAATGACATGCAAGGGTTCGAGTTACGTTATTTCTTTGAACATAGGGTTATATCGTATAAATTCAGCCCACGGGTGAATATAACCGTGGTAGTCTCTGGGTTGTTTTCACATAATAGAGCTATTTTCTTTTGTTTTTGTTGCGTTGTTCGCGTCTCGTTATACGTACGTAGACAATGAAAACAAAAGGCGGTGTCTTATTTCGGTGTTTTCTCTCGCTTCTTGATAGTATGTTTTATTATATGCGGGCTGTTATGCCAATACTAAAGAATACGTTTCTAAAGTCTAAGCTGGTATTTCATATGAATTCTTATCAAGGCCTTTTGAATTTTTTTGTAGGAATGTGTTACGAAGACTTGTTTAAGAATATAAGCTTGCTACGATATTAAATGTTTAAATGTAGGTCTTTGTTATTACTTGTTAATATGTTGTGACCGATTATGTGACAGTTATCTCTACTAATATTATAAAGCTGAAGAGTTTGTTTGCTTGCATGCGCTAAACTCTGGAACTAGTCCGATTTGAAAAATTAATTGTTAGATAGCTCATTTATAAAGGAAGGTTATAGGCTATCATCACGATAAGACCAGAAGGAGCACTAATAAAGAATGTTTAAAAATGTTTTTTTTTCAAATGTTAAAAAGTAACTATTCCACGCGAACTTCGTCACGAGCAGAGGCTAGTTAGGTTATACAATTAAAATTCTAGTTCGGTGAAACTGTTAAGACCTTGCTAGGTCAATAATGTAGTCAGATAGAAAAAAAAATACATTTAAGGAGACAGAGCGACGTGGAGATTTATTCAATTTTGTAATGTGAAGTATTTAGATACCTATGACTTTTCTCGTTATTCGTATGACGAGGTCATAACTACCGAGATAAATGTAACTATAATACTGTTTAGAAAAGGAAAAAACGCTTTTGCAAATATACAGTTTGTACTTATATAGGTGAACTATTGTCTTGTAAAAATATTTCTTAGTCCATATGAGTGCCCCAGTCTAACATAAAGTTGTTCCCGTAGTTGCTAACAACATTCCACTGAGTCCAGTTAAATGGTCTCGCCAGTACTAACCATCGGAGCCGGCTGGAATTTAGTTCTATTCAGTTGGTGCTTCCTCTCCGAGCCTTGGCAGCTGTTTTATTATAGTGACCACAAAATATTATTTCTAAGGAACATTATATTAAATAAATATAGAAGATGTTATACAAAATTGTTTTAATTTTAACTCTTAACTGGTCCAGTGCAACAGAGCTCATTAGCTGATTTACAAGTTTTTCAAATAGATGCTATAACGTTTAGTTGATGCTTTCAAAATACATTTAATTTAAAATCTTTCGTTTGTACTTCGATATTAAAAATACCATGAGAATATGTCTTTTTTTATTATTGATATTCTAAATATTGTTTTGTCTAAGTATATATATATATGTCTAAGTATATTATATATATATATATATATATATATATATATATATATATATATATATATATATATATATATATCTCAATCTTTCTTGAAGTAAAGATATGTTTCTGAGGAAAATAACCTTATTAAATAATAACTCAATCTTAGAATAAATACTACTTATAAACCAAATTAAATTAAAGTTATTTGAAAGTTACAGAAAAAATATGTTTTAACAATCATTGTTGTCTAGACTTGTAGTACCTATATAATTACCTGATTTAAACATCGATTTGCTAAACTAACAATTACATAAATAGGGGAGAGTGGGGGAATTGGGAACACTTAACTTCAAACGCTAAAAAATAATAGAAAAAAGTTATAAACTAAATTAAATTTTATTGCTACATGAACTTTAGTTATCTATGTACTCAGTAGTCATAAAACGTTACTTTAAATTTACGTTATAATAAAAATATAAACTAAAACAAAAAGCATTGCCGTTCCTGTTTACCCGATACCCTATGGGGTAATTGAGATCATGCCGTGGGGGGAATGGGAACGATATGAGGTAATTAAGAAAGACGTTTGATCGGTCTTTCATACGTAATTACGAGGCATCTGAAATAATTTGTATAGTTTAAATATTTTTAAAGAATCAGCCAGCATTACTATGGGTAATTAGGTGGATAAGGGGTAATTGGGAACGTTACAAATTACCCACCTAATGCCGTTCCCAATTACCCGGATCAGTCAATATACATAAAAATTGTCGCCACTCTCAAAAGCATTTTTTTAACTTCAATCTATGTTGCATTTGAGAACAGATACTACGTGTATGATATGAGCAAAAACACAATACCTTTGAACTCAAAAATATAATACTTACATGTGTTATAACTGATGACAAAAACTATATCAAAAATACAAAAATTATTGTTCGACTTACAGTGACAACACTAGTGCGTCCTTTCAATCCCACTTTCGCATACACATTGAATGGCTCTGCCTTCAGCCGTAGAATAGGTTCGCGACAGTTTAGTACGGGCAGATGTACTATTTATCTAACTGTTCCCAATTACCCGTCGCTCTCAATTACCCCACTCTCCCCTAAATAATGGTTTATGTTAGGCATTTTATTTAAATTCTTTTAAAGCAGCAAAAACATCAAGAGTTGTCCTTCAATTAAAATGTTATCCATTGAATATTCTTAACTTACTTAGTACAAACATCAAACATGTTCAAAGTGGAATATGTTATATGTTATCGTATGAAAATGATTTTGGATGTAAGCCAAAAAGTTTTGCTTATAAAAATAACGAGTTTAAAAGAGATGCTTCATTTAGCTTTTCTAGCGCGTATATGAGAGTGTGATACAAATGACGTAGTTTAAAAAAAATAAGCGGATTTATACCAACCGCTTACTCGACTATGAGAAAAATTACAAAGAAATTATTTTAATGCATAGGATAAAAGGTATATTTAGCACAGTCTTTCTTTAATCAATACTTCAATAAAAAAGTGTGTGTTTACTTATGTAGGTACATGCTTTAGAATTTATACTTCTTTACCGTAACAAGATAAAAAATGTTATTAAATTTTTTTATCTTTCGCTTTATTCTACGTTTGTAAAATACAAGCTATAGAATAATCAATTTTTTTTTTCGAGATGTCTACGCTATTGACCCAGCAAGGTCTTAACAGCTTCACCGGACTACTAAGGCGAGCGCTTAAGGCACTCAGTCGATTTTATTTTGGCAACCAGCTCAAGGGTGCACGGCACACCTCGGCTTGGCTGCTGCCTGTTGCATGCAAAATCGCGACCTATCTTAGCTAACCTAGCTAACTATTCATATATGTATGAGTTGTTGAAACGTATATATGTACCAAGCATACACGCCTCAGCAACTCCTCCATATATTTATTATCGGAAAATTGAGAGTTTTTCAGTTCGACGAGGGAAATAAGTAAACCCTTCCACTTTCATGTGTAAGCGTGTAGCTTGCACGTGTGTGGGGGTGATCGTGTAGTGTTGTAGCAGTGATGTATATTTGTGTGTCACCGTATCGCGCAAGCAACGCACTCAAGGGCTCCCTGCCGAGGGATCGAATCTAGGCTTGAGCCGCTGCCGTGGGAGGCCTAATCGGGTAAAGAATAATCAAATATAGCAACAGAAAAAAGGTATTTAATACATTGAACGTTTTAATACTAAGACATTCAAACTACAAATACAAAGAAACAAAATGTTGACTATAGCTAACTTCAGGGTGCGGATTTTCCGTGATGGTGTGCGCAAGCATCGTAGTAACTTTAGAGTGTCGGTTTCTCGTAACGGTGTGCTCGCGCATCGTAAAATTTACTCTCATTTTTCCCTAACGCGCCAAAAGAAGTATTACTTCAAAAATAGAAGTGCATACATATTTATTTAATACACTGCTTATGTATTTCTAGTAATCCGTATAAAACTTTATTGTGTAGCTAGCTGTCATTCAAATTATAATAACTTTTGATAGAATGTACCGATAAACAAAGACTAAATGTCACTCGAGGATATGCTCTATGACTGTCTTGGTGACGTTTTATCGCAAACGCAGTACTTTAGCTCTCATGTGTGCTCATACAAACAGACACATAGGCAGGTAGACAGACAGACATTCTAAAAATGATTGAATTATATTTAATTACTTATTTCTAGACGCCTGCTATTTTTTTATCACAAAATCTAAAACGTACAGATATTATATTCACATTTTTATGAGTATAGATACTCACTAATATTACAAAATATGTGAATGTGTGTTTGTTAATTAGCTATTATTTCAAACCTTAACTATTGAAATTTTATATGTACGTTTAGCAAAATAGTGCTGTTTACAAGAAATAGGTAAATGCTATAATAACAAGGTGCGCGAAGCTGCAAGCAAAACATAGTTCTTAATAATTCACCAATATATGTTTTCTTTTATTTACAATTATGTTTTACTTTTAATGTTATTGGAGTCCAATTTACAGTAACACTAGCCTTTTTTTCTCCATATGACGTTATTGACCTAGCAAGGTATTAACAGCTTTACCGGACTACTTACTAGTTGGCTAAATTGGAAAAAATGTTCCGGTCTCATATAAGTATGTGAAGAAAAATAATACAAATTAATTTAATTTTTCGAACAGAACACGCTATTGACCTACCAAGGTCTTAAGAGTCTCACTGGACTATAAAATTATCAGATTTACCATCCATTAGGTTTTATGTTTAGTATTCATTAATTTTTGTTTTACATAGATTTACTTCTATTATAAATTATTCAAAATTCGAAAACTTTTGGCTAGACTCATAATTCTATGATATCCAACAGATAAGGTAAATAATTTATTCAATATTATGTTTTACAAAGTAAATGCACTTTTGTTCAAAATGCCCATTAAAATGAGATTGTGTTGTCACAATGGTGATCGAGAACTTGTTGAAATACAGTATAACTTGTTACCGGTCGCTTTTGATGTATAAGTTTGTATATGTATCATCTGTTTTCGAAATATATCCCATTACTACTTTAATCTATTTCTAAGATCTATTTTCTAATGTTGTCATAACATATGTACTTTTAATTTAAAGTACCTGAACGACCGATCCTAGTTCGGTTCTTTAAAAAACACTAAAATTAAGTGTTAGATTTGCTTCACAAAATTAGCATTTTCTATCAAATAAAAATATACCTATTAAAAAAGATATCTCTCTCATACTTAATTATAGTAATATTATTTTTTAATTCAAATAAACTGAGGTTTGCCTCACAAAATTAGCATTTTTTTACAAAAAAGAAAATATTTTGCTGTCACTCGGATTTGAACTGGGGTTAGACGGATTTTCGAAACAGCCGATTTCTATCAGCTACATATTTTGACAGTGGCAGCGAAATTTATCTTTACGTTCTAGCTATATTTTTTCATTGACCGAAACCTCAGATAAAAGTTTCCTATGAATGATACCTAGCTAGATCGATTTATCGTCCACGAAACCATCTACATACTAAGTTTCACGGAAACTCCTGACGCCGTTTCCGAGGTCCTAGGTCTCATACTTGATCCTACCGAATCCTGGGCAACTTAGCAATGAGTGAAGAACTGTCTGCTCGGTTGAACCATCGCACATGTAGGCCGGGCTATCTTTTTTTTTAACTTCTGTAAGAGGTAGAGCCACGCTGAAGCTATAACTAGTTTCGGCATGAATGGATCGGCTCGTCTGGAGTAGTATCACCCTTACATAGAAAACTAACGTGAAGAAACAGTATTTGCATTGTTGCGTTTCGGTCGGTCAGTGAGAGCGTCGGAGGCACACCTCTCCTTTCTCCCTTTCCTATCCCCCCTCCCCACCTCTTCCCCACCAATATAGGCTGATAACGCACTTGCTATTCCTCTGATGTTGCTGGTGTCTGTGGGCGGTAGTGATCACTTAACATCAGGTGACCCAACTGTTCATTTGCCTCGGATTATATAAAAAATAAACTTATGTAGGTAACTGGCAATCGCTTCATGTCCGGTTATCATTTGTACGACCTGCGGGCCACAAGTTATCGTAGTCGGCTCAACGTCTAGATACATATTTAGAAAGTTTATAAAGCATACATAACGCATTGTTCTTGATTCCCTTACACAGTGTGGGTTTGAGAGTTTTTGCGAAAACGAAGTATTTGTGTGGGTGTGGCCGTGTAACGCGGCGTAGGATATTTTGGACTTTCAAACTTGAAAATGATTTAATGAGAGATTAAAACCTCGTGATATTAATAGTTATTTATAGATTTATTTGTATTTTTTTTCTTTGTTTTTCGTCTATCACAATTTAATAATAAATACAAAGAAAACTGCCTATCTATAATGCTGACCCTTTTCAAGTTACCGTTATCAAAGGGTATACGTCTAACAGTTGACAAAGGTCTTCTCGTGGTCACAACCCGGTAAATGTGTCGTTTAATATGCCTTTACAGTTTTCAATGTGTGAAATTATATTGGAAAACAAAAGATACAATGGTTTTGCCCGTTCTGTCCTTTGTACTGAGTACAAAAATGCAATATATAGTCCTACCATTTCATAATACGGAGATATTGCTAACATTATAAGCAATTATTTACAGTAAGTTGTATAGGTAATTTGAACCCTTATTCTGCCTACATTTTTAAGGCAAATAGTGTATCAATAGCAGGCAGGGTTGTCATTTCTGTAGAAATCAATTTTGAACGAAAGAAAAAGTGGGAGTTTGTATTAATGATTTTAATTTAACCAAATTATATTATTGAAAGAATAAATCGTAAAGAATAAATAAATAAATCTTTATTTGTATTTTTTTTTCGAACTAACTACGCTATAGGTCTAGCAGGGTCCTTACAGCTTCCCTGGACTACAACTTTATTTGGTTAAATGATAGGCAAGATTTCAGTAATATACTATTAAATTAAAAAGTCAATAAAACTCTAGTTTTATTTTATTTAGCAGCATAATTAAACACATTTTATATCCATGACCATCTCAACAACAGTTACTATATTATTCATCTATTTATCTATCTATCTATTTTTCTTCAATGTAGTAATTTTAGTTTTCATAATTGAATTCATTTGAACTTTTTCGATTATTCTTTTATATATATATTTTTAATCCAATTTATCTAAATATTTAAACAATTATTATTTTCTTATTATTATTATGATTAGTGTAAGTTATGTTTCTATGTGATAAAGCGTTTTAGGTCTAAAGTTTAGTTTACTTTTTTTATTATTGCTATTGTATTATTATTTTTGATTGTCGACTTTTGCTTTATCCATGTGTAAATAAATAAAATATAAATAATCCGAGAGAATTTTAGAGTTTTGGTTTCTAAAACCGAGCTAACAGGTATGTTGACCTTCAAAATATCAATACATTACTGAAATTGGTTACTAAGGTATTTGCCTACATAATATCTAATAATAACAATTGTGATGTAAAGTATATTTATGTTTTTTTTTATATTATATTAAGTTTTGTTACATTATGGTTTGGTAATTTACTATAGCGAAAATAAGTTGATTGGTCAAGTAATTTTAATGTGACATGCAAATAATTTTAGAAAACAATATTACAAAACAAAACTTACCTACGCCGCATTACCGGTGCACGCGTTCACACAAAAAAAAAAAAACGCAACAAAAAATAAGTAAAAGGGGTGTTGGGTGGGCCCCCGTGCCACCCCGCCGCCCACTTTTTCGACCCCCCTCATATCTCTGCATTCGTCGACGCTAATCTCTGCATTTAATAAACGTAATTTGTATTCTGCGTAGCCAAACGAAAAGGTATTTTATTGTGTTGAAATAAAACATAAATTCCTAGGGTTGTCAGCCGTGATGTGTTCAAAAAGGACTTTTCCAAAACAGCAGACAGCTAGGGGAGTGAGGTGTACCTAAAAACGTGGAAACACTGATGAATGTTCCCCATTAGATGTTATTTATTTAGAATGTGGCCGAGAACGGGACTGGGCCGTTTAAGTTTACCTAAAGTTTACTTAGGACCCCGAGTGTATTGGGTTAACTGAAGACGTTTTCAGCGCTTGATATATTGCAGACAGTTACAGGGGTCCAGTTTTTTGGGTTTCGACTTATGATCGCATTTGTCACAGCCGATGTGCTGTTGGCTTGCGGTCGGCCCGGTAATTCTGTTTTTTTGCAAACGGAAATATTTTTAGTGTCATACTGATGACTATATATTGTTATTAAATATATTCTTAACAAAATAATTTTTTACAAATGTTCGACGGATATTTTTGTTACTTAATTTTACAATTTTTGTGAATATCTTCAAGTGATATGTAAATACTTTTGAATATTTCCAGATTTATTTAAGTGAATATACATATTAAGTAGGTACCACATCGTGTTACCTCGAATTATATAAAAAAATGTTAGAAATTTTCGTTAATATCTCAGTAGCAGTTTCACTAAAACTCTAAACCACATTAATCTTTCTGACTGTTCGCGTATTTCTTGGTTACCATAATAACTCACTACAAACTCAATTTAATTTTTAGTTATTTTTATGTTATGATTTTGTATTTCACGTTTTAGGTAATTTGTGAACGATGCTTTCATTCTCTCAGTTATTTTCCATCAACACATATTTCGTCATAATTCCGGCACTGGAATCTTAATTCTGAGTACATTAGAAAGATCCACAATTGAAACATACGAGCGAGGAATTATAGTAAAAACGATAACATAAAAAATGTCTATATGAAAACAGGTGTCACTTTCATTTTTTTACGTGACTGTAGGGAAAGGAACATGCAATTTACCTGATGGTAAGTGATCACCGCCGCTTATGGAAACCTGCGATATGAGGGATATCACAGATGTGATTAGACAAATGGTATTGAGGCCTACCAATAACAGGACTAGCAGCCGCTCGTGACTTCACATGCCTTTGTAATAATGACGTCGTTATGTATATCTATTGATTTATGAAACATATTGCAAGATAACTTTATCAATGATAGTATACTTACAAAGCTACTTAATAATTATGGCTATAGTTTGCTTACTTTAATCAATGTCTTTATAAATTGTAACTCACGCGTAATTCTCATGTATAAGCAGTAATTTTTGCTCACGGCTTCGCTTGTATTAATATGTATTTCTCCTATCCCTTATAGTAGGTTTTTTTCCGGATGATAGGTGTTATGGCCCATTCTATACTCTTGACATGATTTACAAAAAAATCCATGGAGGAATCAGTTGGGTAATTCAAGTATTTCAGGCCTAATAAACGAACAAACTCACAATCGTATTTATAATATTAGTGAAGATAATGATTAGGATATAAATACAATTACATCGAAAGATTCTCTGAATTATAATGGACATTTTCATTAATATTGAAAACGGAATGAAACAAATCTACAATCGAGTTTTGAATTTCGTTCGAAAACTGATAGTAAAACACTGAGAGGACAAGCGTCACGTACCGATCTGTCTATCGGTGTGTCAATAGGTGACTAATGGAGTCGGTCCGCCCACAGTGATGGAACGCTGTTTAAAAATTGTATTTACGGACCTATATACTTTCACCATACTCCTTTTGTGCTGTCATATTCATAAAGAGATATCAGCTTATGATGGAATAATAACGATCGTATAATAAAATAGAACAAACGTCTTCGATCTAAGATGTAGGTAGTAGAGCCACGCTGAACTGGTTCCAGTATGAATGGGTTGGCTTGCACCGGGTAGTACCAAATTCCCACAGAAAACCACGATGTGAAGTAACAGTGCTGGTATTGTTGCATTACGTTTGGTCAGTGACAACGCCGGAGACCCACCTCCCCCTCTCTCTTCCCTCCCACCCCTCCCCTCTGCCCCCGTTTCCCACCAACACAGGCTGGCAAAACATATGCAACTCCTCTGGTGTTGCTGGTGTCTTTGGACGGTGATGATCACTTATCATCAGGTGACCCACCCGTTCATTTGCCTCCTATGATATAAAAGAAAAATACCTAGAGATTTTTCACTGCGAGTTCTGGATACCGTCATAATGAAGATGTAAGCGATTTTTTTTGTAGACATGCACTCTCATTTACTGAAGAGAAACCTCCACTCAATTTTTTACAGCAGGTGACCTATCTGTTCCTTTGCCTCCTGTGATATTAAAAAAAGATAAACCATTTAGAGTGACCTAAAACTTACAGACCTCGTCAATTTTTTTGGCATCTCTGAATATAACCATAAGTTCGAGTTTACGCGTAATACAGTTAATACAAAACCAAGTTATAATAAAATATTATTGTAGGAATATAATACATTCATTCATTTCTTTATCCTTAACTTTTCTTTCGAACTGACTACGCTATTGGCCTTACTAGGCCTATACAGCTTCACCGGACTACAAATATTCTTGATGTTATACATCTATACTAATTACTAATATTATAATAAGGTAAAGTTTGTGAGTTTGTGACGTTGTAGTGGTAATCTCAGGAATTACTGGTACGATTTTAAAAATATTTTCAGTGTTATATAGCTCATTTATCGAGGAAGGTTATAGGCTATATCATCACGTTAAGGCCAATAGGAGCGGAGCGCCAAAGAAAAATGTTTCAAAATCGGGATATTTTTTCCTCTTGAGAGCTTCCGCTTCGTATTAGCGTTTTTTTTTTGATATGACTACGCTATTGAACTAGCAAGGTCTTAACAGCTTCACCGGACTACTCGTATTAGCGTTAGCCTAAAGTAACTCTTCTACGTCGACGAAGTCGCGGGCAAGGGCTAGTATAATATAATTACGTATGTATACCTAAGTTTATTTTCTGGGTTATTGTATTCAGAGCGGTCAGAAAGTTTGCTAAAGACTATATATACATACTTATTGTAAGTCTCAAAATGTATAATTAATCCCACTATTTATCTGAAAAGGACTATATGTAATTTTTGTATGTTAGTTTGTTCTTAATTCTTAGTAATTTCGTATTTTTATTTATTATTTATATATTGTTACTGTAGTTTTCTTAAACGAGAAAAAATCAGATATTATGAGTTTAGATTGTTTCAACGTTACGTTCTATTATATTAACTTGTGAAACTTGATGAAACGTATCTTATCTCTGAAAACGTGTATGGAGATTAACAAATGGACATGGAAGGATTGAAAAATGCTAACTGAAATATTGAACGTTAATCTATATGTTTGGAGAATGGGACTTCTGCCTCATTGACTTTATATATGGAGATTTTTTAATTTACATATTTCACTTTTCTTTTTGAATTTTAAAACATTTTCTTTTATACAAATCTTATCCTTATTTACAAACACAACAAAAATAATATTAGCAAAATATTTGCAGCAGTTTGGAATTAATAAAAGGTTTACATACATCCAATTGATCTATATATATATATATATCTTTCTATTTGACAGAGTTCGTCTCTGGCATGATCATGTTGTGATGTGTAATCTTTTACCGATACATTTTATATTCAAAATGTATTATGTATATATATGTGTATCATATTATGTCGCATTCGCATCTAATGTATACTATTTTTTAATACATCTACCTATCAACTCGCATTATGGACGAGCGAACAAGTATGGTGGACAAAAAAGTTTTTTAAAACAATATTATATTATGTAAAAAATAGAACTATCTAAATCTTTTGAACTACTCACCATTAGACTAATTATGTATAAAAAACGAGGGAGCAGACCATGCGATTGTGCATCCGCCGATATAGGTGTTCACACTTCGATGTTTGTCGTTAATGATTGTGCTCGTAGGATGGCCACGTGATACTCTCACATGAGCCCTACGAATCTCTGAAGTTTTAAGTTACGTTTTTTCTAAAATTTTAAACAAATATATTATAATTGATCTAATATAAGTAATTGGCTTTTGTGTATGTCCACAATCTCATCTGGTATAAAATGACAATGTGATCTAAAATTATAAGCAAGCTAAACCTATAGAGGGACCGGTTCTTCAGTGCAGCTGTCGAAACACACTTTCAAATTGGCAATTGGCAAACGTAACGTGGAAATTTTATAATTTTATGTTCACCAGATGCATGAATATAGTAGGCATCTAATACGAATACAAGATATACGCTACTGGTTGTTCTCTATGCTTAACTATCTCTGTTCAAAAGCTTATATGCTGCACAACATCAAGCTATTACTCACAGGAGCAAAGCCATTACTATAAAAAATATAGGGGTGTAAGGGGTGCTGCGGGGTATAAGAGGTGTCGAGTAACATCTTAAGACTTGAGACACCCAAGCCAACCTCACCTGCACGTGGTGAACCCTGCTGAATCACGAACGAGGCAATGGCGAAAGCGGGGTGGTAGGGTTTTGCAGCCCGACTGGGTCGCAGCCACCATGCATATGGCGAAAAAGCCCGTCACAGTGACTCGCTTCTGCGCGTCGCGTTTCGGGATCAGCCTGTGCATATCCAGTACCGGGTAACTTTCGTCATTATGGCCGGCATGACAGCGGTAACTGGCGATGGATAATCTCTCTCTAGGTGGTTGCCGATGTTTTTGGATTGTACTATGCTTAACATCAGGAATAGTGCAGTCACTATGTCGTGCTTCGATAAAAAAAAAAAAGAAAAAGGTCAAGGAGTACGTGATACAAAATAGAAATAACAGTGCGGTTACAACGTGTGGCATAGTGCCAGGAGTTGGAATCAACATAAAAAAAATGTGTGTGTACTTATGTACACGCGTTATACTTCTGTTATACTTCTTTGGCATAACAGGATAAAAATCTTTTTTCAAAATTTTTATTTTTTGCCTTATTCTACGTTTGTAGAAAAAACGACACTAACAATAGAAAAAAGGTATTTAATACATTGAAAGTTTTAATACAAAGAAACAAAGCATGCATCGTAAAAATCAGTATAACCACATCTACAGTAATATAAACAGAGTGAACTGAACATTATAGTCCCATCAAAATAATCGTAATAAATTTTTGGCAAAAAATATGGTTTATATGCTGACCGTACAAAGCTCACTCGTCCCCAGCAAATGTTGTGGTGAATTTCATATTTTTGTAAGTATCTACTCCGTCTGTTTATTCTCCATGTGTTTCGGTTCACATGAAATTCTTCTTGATTTTTTTATGCTTTCATAGGCTTTATGTTCCACGTTTGAGAGCACTTACATATAAAATATCATATTATGCCACTTTGAGCTGAGTCATTTAGTTGCTTTTATTGCTGCTTAGTACTGAATGCGAACTGTTTTTCTCACTTTATCTGTAATGTTATCGGGCTTGGAACTCGTATAGACCGATGTAGGCATTCTTTGCTCTATTTGTATTCAAGTTAATAAAATATATTCGTATATTTCATATTTTCTATGTTTATTATATAAAATCGTATTTTTTATGCCAAAAAGGCAGCAAACAGGCTGACGGCCCACCTGATGGTAAATGGTTACCGTCGCTTATGAACAACTGCAATACCAAGGGCATCACCGTTGTGTTGTTCAGACCGTTTCAGTCCCTTCTTGAAGAGCCCCATATCATATCCCTGAGAAAAAAACATGCTGGGTAACCCATTCCACAAAGCTAGCGTACGTATAAGGAAGGTTTGAGAGAACCTCACGGTAGGTGCCATTTTGCTAGCTTTTAAGCTGTGTGGATGAGCAGCCAACCAGCGGCGGGAGGTGCAAGTTTGAAAAAGTGAAAAGGGCACCATACTAAAGAGTTCCTCAAAGTACTTTCCATCATACATGCGGTAGAGCATACATAGACAGCAAATGTCTCTACGAAGTTCTAAAGTCTCTAGTCCGCGTGTTAATTCGGAATCTTCAACAATTGTAGCGAAAATCAATGTTATATCTATTCTATACGCAAGACCACACTTTTGATTTTTATTAATAGTACGTTGCGTTCTATTGTATGTGATAGGTTAATCAATGTTGTTCTAAATCTATATACATGTGTAAAATAATAACTGACTATCATATCAACACAGGTAAAACTACTGGGTGTAAGGCCGTGAAAGTTTACATGCGGATTCCTTTAACTTTGTAGGTCAGTACTAATTAAGGATTTTTAAAAATTTAACCCTTAATATTGTGAACAAAGAGATGAAAATCCGTCAGTCAGTTATTCTTTTAGTTATAAAATAAAGAATCGAAAATAATTCTTACGTGGAAAATGCATGCGAAGCCTAAAGTTGCTAATAGGTATATATGTTTTCCTTTTACTGCAGCAGATCATAGTGACATCATTGATTTTGAGCATAGTGTAATACGAAAAACAACAGTAACTGAGAAATATACAATGAATCGGCAACCCTGAACTTCAAAGCTATAAACGAATGACTTCTAACATGTACCACTTAAATGTATGTATTGTAGTTGCAATGCAGTTGGGAATTATTGTCATATATACACTATTTACACTGTAGATATATGTCTTCCTCTCTTTTAATTTTTTTGTATATCTTTCGGGTAGGTACTTATGTTCATCATTAAATAAAGTAATCAAATATTTTACAATGGAATACATTGATTAAACGAATGCTCGCTGTTCGTTACCGATATTCAATTAATTATGTTGAAAAATGACCTCTAAAGTCCATAGGATTTAGAACAATCCTAAATGTCATTTCACCCCTTCTTAAACAAAACCTGGCTTTGAATCGGACGGATTGCCGCGTACATTCTCTAAACAATTCTTAAGTGAACGACTATTCCAGAAAGAAGAGCTTAATTTTAATACTGGACTTTATAAAATTTACTTTAAGTGTTTCTCTGTAGGTCTAAATTCGTACACAGTTTCTGTTTTTAAACTTCTAATGTATAATACCATAAAGTTGTAATAGAAAAAACGACAGTAAATAAAAACATAAATTATGAGAGAGAAATAAGGTCGCGTATTGATTGTCAGAACTGATTCTAAAACGTACGGCGATCAGTTCTAAGTTATGGGTAAACGATATTGAGCTCTACTGCATAGTGACTAGAAATGAATTTGTACTAGACATATTCCGCATTTATCGATGGTGGACTCACCAGTTGTCGGCCCATAATAAGACACATAAATTAAGTGCTCAATAATAAATGGAAATGTCCGATGCAGAGGACAGAGCATTAGGGCGAGATAGCGGAATTATGAGAAATGCAACAGCCCTCTTTTACTACTTGGATGAATATTTATCTTCTTGAATTCAACGTGACAGGATTCATTGATATTACGGAAAATGTCTTAGATGGTTAACAAATAAATAAAATCGAAATGTCTGTCTGTAACGTCAAAATAACAGCTTTTTTTTTTAAATGAAAACGCTGTTGACCTGGAAAGGTCTTTACTGCTTCACCGAACTATTGAGGCGAGCACTAAAGGCACTCAGCCGATTTGGGATGTTTGGGCGACAAACTCATGGATGCACGGCACACCTTGGCTTGGGCTGTCGCCTGTTTTGTGCAAAAATCACGACCTATCTTTTTTTTTTTTTAACGTGGGGAAATCCCTTATGGATATCCAGCCTTCGGGGGAGAGGGTGGGCTATGTCCGACTCGCACGGACTAAAACCCCACGATGTACATCTTCCGCTATGGTTGGGACGGCACGAGATCTCTATAGACTTCATCGTGCCGCCCCAGCGGTAGGCCCAGCAGCAAAAGCGCTGCCGCCGGGCCTCGTCTTGTATGGAGACAGCCGGGTACATACCGGCTGTCTCCCTCGTCCGCCGAACCTGTGCAATGGAAATATGGGCCCCGACCCATCTTCCCTGGTCCGGTTACGGTGGGAGGAGGCAGTTAAACTGCCGCCTTCTCCTACCTATCCTCCGTTGGCGGAGACGGCCACTTTGAGGATCCTGCTCACGGACCCTCTCCACCGCCTCCTTTTGCGAGTGTCGGCTTGGGCTGTCGCCTGTTTTGTGCAAAAATCACGACCTATCTGAGCTAACTTAAGCTAAGCTATCTAGATATACGTATATGGGTTACTGAAACATGCATGTGTACCAAGCATGCGTGCCTCAACAACTCCTATATATATACATATGTATTTCATGTCGGAAAAATTGCTCTAAACTATCGTATATAGGATAGGGAAAAATAAGGGTAGAACTCTTTGTCGTTTATTTCTCTGAAAAAGAAAAGCAGCGTGTAAGCGTGTAAGTGTGAACGTGTGTATAGGTGATGTGTGTGATGTTGTACCAGTGTTGTAAGGTTTTGTGTCACTATATCGTGTGAGCAGCGTACTCAAGGGCTCCACGCCGAGGGAACAGATCCAGGCTTGAACCGCTGCCGAGAGGGGCCTAATCTGGTGTGCGGGTGCGAAATTTACCCGCAGACCACGGTCGCGTGATCTGTGGTTACGCGGACGTGGGAAAATAACAGCTTTTTATGAAATGGATATGATATCTCGAATATGGTACTTATAACTGTCTGTTTGTGCCGCCAAATCTATGAATAAAATTATAAATTCTGACGAAAGTTTTACTGGTATATAGCCCATATTATAAAGGATAAATTACGTTTTTTTTTTTCCTAGAAAAAATATAGAATTAAAAAATAAGATTTCAATTCAAGAATAGAGAGCAAAAAACTCCCTTATAAGTGTTAAAAGCCACAAATAATAGTAAACCATAATACCATATAACAACATAAATCTTTCAATATCTATTTCATCCCATTATTTACAAAACACTTACCCATTGAACGCTATCATACAAAAACAGGTCTTGTAACACGCGACCAAAAATCAACACGAAACGTGTGTTTAGGGAGAGGAATCTGTAATAACTTGACATATCCCCTGTCAAATTATGGCCACTAAGTGGTCAAATATATCGCCCGTGTCCAACTTCCTTTTGTCGACTGACTACCTGTCTCGATTACACAAAAGGCAAACGTTTATCTCGTATTTTAAAACCAACATCCGAGGACCATTTATTTATACGCTGTTATAATGTTCGTATTCTTGCATTACCTACGCGTGGGTAACAGGTTTGGGGATGGACACCCTCGTTTTATTGCGTACAAACTGGACAGGGCACGCGCGACTGTTGGACAGAACCGGTCGGTCATTGGTCAGCGAGGGGAGTACTCGGGTTGGGTATTCATTGGCTATACTGAATTTTACCAGGTGCGACGTAAAATAGTGTGCTACAGAAATTTAAAATATTAAATTTGAAAACTATTATTTTATTTTCATGATTTTATGATATTTTAATGAACTAAGATACTTATACAGATCAGTGGAATTTATATATAAATTAGAATTAAATTATATTGTAAAAAAGTATGTTTCATATCTCGATTACTACTACTTCTGTTGTTATTTCATTATATAAAAGCAGGTTGTACTTACATTAACAAACCAACTCCGTAAAAAAATATTGTTGTAAACTGTAACCTAGTATTACTTTACTTTATAACGTTATTAACTCTTTATGGAAGTTTTAAAATTAAAGATTTGTTACATATTTATTTTATAAAATCAATATTAAAAGTACTCATATATTATATAATTATATATATAAATTATTAGTACCTGGATGACTGAGCCTAGGTCGGTTCTTTAAAAAACATTATTAAATTAAAATAAACTGTTAGGTTTGCCTTATAAAATTAACATTTTTTGACGAAAAAATAGTAAAAAAAAACATCTCTTGTGCTGTCACTCGGATTCGAACTGAGGTTAAATGGATTATCGAAGCAACCGATTTCCATATGAGCTATTTTCATTATGACAGCGGCGGTGAAATTTACCTTTATATTCTAGCTATATTTTTTAATGCCTGAAAACTCGGTAAAAAATTTTTCTATGAATAAAATCTAGGTAGATCCATTTTTCGTCCCCGAAACTACCTAAATACTAAGTCTGACGACAATAGATGACGCCGTTTCCGAGATCCTGAATATATACAAATATAAAAATATACAAGAATTGCTCGTTTAAAGGTATAAGATTATTTTCTTTAGTCTTATTAAATGTCGAAATGAATTATTGTCGATTTCGACCACTAGGCGACCACTAGTAAAGCTAAATGTACCTACATCATTTGTTAAGAATCGGTCACATCGTTTTAAAATGAAATCTGGACATGTAGACTTTTTTCAACGGTATATTTGTTATCAGTCATAATATTTGTATCCTGTACGATATGTATATACCCCATCTTTTTGTAATCTAGTGAGAATGATACATAAAAAAAAAACAAAAGAAAGATGAAGCGCCTGATTTTATTACCCCTTCAAATTTTTAAACAAGTATAAAACTAAGAAAAATCGCTCGTGATTACTGAGGGTGAATTCAAATGCAAGCAGCCGTGTATCAAATGCGAATAAATCCGTTTGAAATTTAATATGCTGCGAAGTTCACGCACTGAAATATGTATGCACGGGTGCATTCACCCATGGATTTCGAAATGATACTGATAGATATTACATAATATGTTACTGGTATTTCGTCGAATATTGCATCCAATATTTGAAATTACTTAAAGGCGTGTAAGCTATTTTGCAAAAATTAAATCAATATATATTTCACATTTTTAGCAAAGAATGTAAATATTATTCATCCATTGGGAATATTGATATATTATCTACTGAATGTTGTTTAAATTTCCTTTCGAATTTAACTGTTCGGTGGTCAAATATGTCTAATAAAATGTGCTTGGATGCGAGCTTATTGCACAAACAACTCTTACATACAATTAGATTGTAGTAAGAATTAATATTTTTGTAAGTTTTGAGAATATTTTAAGTAATCGAAATTCAAAATTGGTGTTAAAACTTAGAGATTATTATTATATGATTTTTTGAAGTTAAATCTCTTTTCTTTTCTAATATCGCAATATACTTAATATATTTAATGTAGATATACCTATATTATAATGTTTAATTGTTTAAACATGTTGAATTTCTCGAACCAATAGTTGAATTAAAAATCAAAAAAGTTTTGCATTTTTTAGAAAGTTTAATGCTCTTTAACATTACGCTACTATTTTTAGGAGTTGTGTAGCTATTATACAAAGTGTAAGCCAGAAAGTGCACTAAATAAGAAAGGAGTAATCTTGCAATCGGGACTTGTGACCGCGGAAGTGTGTTTTATCAACACGAATGAATCTGCAAGATACAACTAATAGACTATACACATATTATAGACATCTGTTAGTTTATATGGTTGTAATATAAACAAGACTCGTGCAAAAAATATATTTAACTAGCTGCCCGCTGTAGCTTCGTTCGGATGTACTAGCGAAGAAAATGGGGCCAAATCTTTGCTTTACACTCAAATACAATTTACACTACGACCTTGTATTGAAGTGAAATGGAAACTGAACGTTAGTGTGTCTTTTTTGTCAATATATTGGAATATCTCCTTACTTTTTTTTTTAACGTGGGGAGATCCCTTATGGTTACCCACCCTCCCGGGGGAGAAGGTGGGTTATGTCCGACTCGGACGGACTAAAACCCCACGGTGTACCGACCGACCGTAGTGTTGGGGCGACAAGGGATCGTTCTAAGCTATTCCCCTTAGATAGCCGCCCAACGGTCCGCCCGGTGGAAGGTGGCCGCCGGGCTCCTATCTATAGAGAGGCAGCTAGGTACACACCAGCTGCCTCCCCTCGTCCGCCGGACCTGTGCAATGAGAGGATGAGCCCCCCGACTACATCCTCTCAGGTCCGGCTACGGTGGCAGGAGGAGTTGGGCGAAGCGCCGCCTTCTCCTGCTGGTCCTCCGTTGGTGAAGACGGCTACTGAGGGGGTCCGCCTCGCGGGCCCACTCCGCCGCCTCCTTTTGCGAGATGACTTCCATGGACGAAACCACGCTCGGCAGCGACAAATCCTCCCCCACCAACGTCGCCAGAGTTCGGCGCTCCACCTCCCACGCAACACACTCAGAGAGAGTGTGCTGCGCGGTATCCTTCTCAACGCCGCACTCATGGCAGGGGGCGGTCGGCTCCCTGCGAGCGATCCGGTGCTGGTACCACCCGAAACAACCGTGTCCGGTCAGCACCTGCACCAGCCTGAAACGACAGGGAGCCCCATCTCCTCACAATCCACTCTCGCAGGACCGGGCGGACGGCGTCGACGGTGTACGTTCCGAAGCGCGCGTCCGCCAGGTCCTGCATCCGCCACTCTACCGCCTCCTCCCGCAACTCCTGCTTTTTGGCCTCTATTTCTCTGGGAGCCGGAGGCTCCCCACTACGTTTCCTCGCCGCCGCGAATTCGTATACGGCGGTGAGAACTCCTGCCTCCAGCTCCCAAGGAGAATATCTCTCCTTACTGCCTTTTCTCTTATTCACTTACTAGCTTTTTCATATGGATAATTTTTAACCAATATTTTTAACTTTGCCGTAAGATTCTCTAAACAGAACAAAAAAAAAAAAGTCAAATAGATGCAGCCGTTCTGAATAATTACAAGAATTCGGCAATCGGTTTTCATATATATAGATAGTTAGATTCTGATTATCTAATTAAAAGTTTTCACAACTGTATGTTGGGGGGATGTGAAAAGTCCATTACTAAATAACATACAACAAACATAACATTCTAAACAACATCCCATTCACATTCACGCACTAAATTACAATTCGAAGGGTCGTTTTGGGAAAACAAAAAACATTTATATCAATGGCGGGCCGGTTCTAAATTTTACTAGTCATTGACAGGCCGTAAAGAGGCGAGCCTCGCCGCCTCTGGGGCCTCGTTCTGATGTGGAATGTTTCGGAGTAAGTAGATAAGAAAACTGCTGGTGCCTACTGGCCCCGGTCTGTTCTAACTATTGCTGGATTTATATTGAGTGGATACTTACGTTACAAATACTATAAACAAACTTTTACTTAATGTTTGACCAAATTTTTTCAATTACCCATTTCTATAGCCCACTCTACTACTATACACTATTATACTAATATTATAAAGAGGTAGTTTGTGACGTTATAGACGGTAATCTCAGGAACTAATCACTAAACCGATTTTGAAAATTCTTTTACTAATAGTAAGCCGTGTTATTTGTGAGTGTCGTAGGCTATATATTAATCCAAAAAATTAAAAGACTTTTTGTGGTAAAGCATTTGCAAAGTAAGTCGGAACAAAAACGGTTGAATGAAAACATTTATTACGAACGTTGCCTTAACGATGACAGATATATAATATAATTGAGTTCTAGAGAAAAGTTGTAGAGCTTGATAATTCCTTCTAACAAGTCAGCGATAGTATATGTTTAACTTTTATATTTATGTCACAAAAAGTAGTTTTTGACGTGACAACGTCTTATAAATTGGTTTGCCGGGTGACACTTCAAGAAACTGCGTTACGCTCCGCTCACGTTATGCGCTCACAATGAGAGTGAGTGAGAGGCACGCGTCCCTTCCACTCGGGCATGGTTAGCCCGCCTAAGAGCGAGAGAGACTACTATACGAATGAATATTCACATTAAAATTATTTTACCACTCAAAGTCGTTGTCAGGTAAAACTTTCGCCCGTATACCGACTTTACAGGCAACCAATTTTTTATAAATATTTATCATCCAACGAAGTGAGCAGGGGTCACCTAGTAATATATGTAATGTAAATGTTATGTATATTTGTATAGGTCTCAAACCTTATTTTTTCATGATATAGCTAATAATTATTATCGTAGATTTATTAAAGTTAACAATTAAAACAGCGTTTCATTTATTGTCTCTTTGATATTAATTTATTTATATAATTATCCTGTTTTCCAAGAGCTTTAATAGCATTTAGTTACGTACTCTTTTCTCGTACTTATCTCGAGCCGTCATTAAAATTGCAATAACTTTTGATAGAATGGATTATAATAATAAATATTAAAAGAGTGGACAGATTTTAATTAAACAAAGACTAAATGTTACCCGAGGATATGCTTTGTGATTTTCTTGTTAAATTTTTATCGTCAACGCAGTAATTTAGCAGTGACGCGTGTTCTTAGACACCTGTAAGAATTTTCTTTAGAAAAGTCTAAAAAGTAAAAACACGTTAGATTTAGAGTCTTATTATATGTACAGATGCATCAATATCAGTTTCGATTGTTTTTATATTATCCTGTAAACACTTTATCTGAAGTTCTTAAATAATAGGTACTTTAAATAAAAACATAATGTATGGAATTATTTTGTACGTACGAAACCTGAAGCGTAACGTTGTTGGTTAAAGTCTTTAGAGTGATGCTGTTGACGTGAATAATTAATTGTGCATTTAATGATTGTAAATACAATTTGTACCAGCTTTCTCTATACATTAATCAAAATACTTTCACTGCTGGAAGTATGTATTACTTACCGAGAAGATCCACAACTCGCATCCATAACTATTGAACCAAATCGACTAATCGACAGTCCGCCTTGTGGCGAATTTGTTTATACTATGTCTTTCGAAATGTTGTCATCACTCGAGAAATTCAAGAACCATTGGTTATTTGTCCTAAAAGCAATGTGTCCTACATATCACCGTTTAAATCAAGCAATTTTGAAAGTTACGTCGATGCCTTGTGTTGGTGATATCCTATCTAAACTACTTCTCTTCCTCCTAAAAAGTTACTTCGAATAAATTGAATTATCAACTAATTTATCCATACTAATATTATAGAGAGGTAAAGTTTGTGAGTTTGTGAAGTTGTAGGAAGTAATGTCAGGAAATACTGGTCCGATTTAAAAAAGAAAAGTTTTATATAGCTCCTTTATCGAGTAAGGTTATAGGCTATATATCATGACGCTAAAACCAATAGGAGCGGAGTAGCAATAAAGAATGTTTCGAAATTAGTTCTTTTTTCTTCTTAAGAGCTTCCGCTGCGTGCTAGCGTTAGCATAAAGTAATTATTTCACGCGCCCGAAGTCGCGGGTAGAGATTAAATAAATTATTTTTAAGAATTAGACGTAATAACTCGGTGTAATATATCTATCCAGTGAAGGGTCAAAGACAAAGTTTTCGGACGGCGGTCTACCCAGGGGACATACCCGGGTTCAAACCGGGGATAAAACTCCGGGTAATTTTCACGTAGTACCCGTATTTGTCACTTGAAACTCGCTAAAACGAATATTATTTGATAATACATTTCCTATTGTGATTTTTAATAATTGAATTCAACAAAACAGGTTATAAGAAAATTACTATGTAATACATCCTTTCCGATGATTTTCTTATTAACACTAAAAATTAAACACAAAATGTGTATTCTATTTGTGCAATAAAATGAAGAATATAAAATTAGACGCCATATACCTGTATCTGGTCTAGTAATTGTAATACTCCGGGATTTAACGTGGGTTTTTATATACCTATTAGTTATTTGGGACCCCATATCTTATTACACAAAAATAAGGGTATAGTATACAATTTCTAAAACTATTACCAATAATATAACTACAATATAATCTACATCGGAATGCCATATATTTGTCGTGTATAAAATTTCATACAGATCAGTAGGGAAATATTAAAATGTTCTATTTTTTCTATGGATTCAAAATGTATTATATATACATGACTATTTGCAGTAACATATCCTTTCGGAGTATAAGATTTAATCAAATTCGATGGAGAAAAACAATAATAAAAGTTTTGATTTTTTTTTCCACTATTTCTTATATATATATATATATATATAGATATAGTATAGAGTATATTTAACATTTCTGCTAATTTATACATTGAAGAACTATATAATTTCCCGCGTATAAAATGGCATAAAGATCGGTGAAGCAATTATTGAGTCAAATAAAGAGATACAGGCAAGAATACAGCCATAACAAAAAGTTAACGTCATATTCATAATAGGGGACCTGTACATATCATAGATCTATCACAATATTTGGACAAATTTATCGTCAGAATTACAAATTTATTAATCAAGAAATAAGATCAAAAAATAAGTAGTCCGGTGAAGCTGTTAAGACCTTGCTAGGTCAATAGCGTAGTCAGATCGAAAAAAAAAATCAAAATATATTTAAAAGCCTAAAACAAAACAGTAAATTTCCCAAAACGAGGCATGAAAGATATTCAAACCAGCTGCTTATAAAAATTATATATAGGTTTATCTACGAGTATACTACAATGTTATAAAGAGGTAAAGTTTGTGAGTTTGTGACGTTGTAGGGGGTAATCTCAGGAACTACTGGACCGATTTGGATAATTCAATGTTATATAGTTCATTTATCGATAACAGCTATAGACTATATATCATCACGCTAAGACCAATAGGAGCGGAGCACAGATGAAAAATGTTTCAAAATTGGGGTGTTTTCCTTTTGAGAACGCGAACGAAGTCGCGGGCAGAGGTTACTGATATTATAAAGAGGTAAAGTTTGTGTGTTTGTGACGTTATAGGGGGTAATCTCAGGAACTACTGATCCGATTTGGAAATTCTTTCAATGTTATATAGCTCATTCATCGAGAATGGTTATAGGCTATCCATCACGCTAAGACTAATAGAAGCGGAACACCAATTAAGAATGTTTCAAAATCGGGGTTCTTTTTCCTCTTGAAAGCTTCCGCTACGTGTTAGAAATAAAGAATATATTGATTCCACGCAAACGAAGTCGCGGGCAGAGGCTATTACTTTATTATTTCTACATATTTCTAAACACAAAAGATATATAGATATGTATTATAGTATTTTGCGATAGTTTTTAGTACTTAAACGCACAACATTTTTAAATATTAATATTGGTTTAGGTTAACCCTTGCGCGGCGCAGTCCGTCCATCAGACCCCCGTAGTCTCGCGGGACTCGACCGGCCAGGTAAGTCTAAGCATACGAATATTCAGACCGGATTGTAGACATAATATCAATAAATATTTCTTGTTAGCTTGTATTTTAGTAGTTAGTTATCTCCTAAAATTACAAGATCTGTGGTAAAATTGAAAACAATACTACTAATTCTACCACTTTGTTTATACAAATACGTACAAATCAAATATCGTGTATTCTAATTAAAATCTGTAAAAATATCCAGAATAATAGTAATTCATTCTTGAATTGCTTAAAATGTTAATTCTCGGTAATTCAAAATGACGGTATTTTTCCAGTGTATGTATGTTTTTTTTATATCATAGGTGACAAACGGACAGATGGGTCACCTGATGTAAAGTGATCACCACCATCCATAAACACTTGCAACACCAGGGGAGTCGCAAGTGCGTTGCCTGCCTGTGTTGGGGTGGGGGGAGAGGAAGTTTCCGGCGTTCTCTCTGACCGAACGAAATGCAACAATCCAAGCACTGTTACTTCACGTATCTCTTTCTAAATAGTTTTAGGTATTTGGTGTGGCGTAGTTAGACTCTGTTTAAATATGTATGTAATATAATCAATACAATGTATATATAAGTATGTATTATATTCGCGTTTAAAAAGCGATAGGAGATACAAATATAAGATTTTGCTAAAATAAGTGAAAAAGATTAACTATCTTTGTACTTCTTTTTGTTTTTAATAAATAAATTTACTTGTCAGATTCAAAATTTCCTTCTTTAGTGTAGAATACTGTATTATAGAGTATCTATTCTTAATACCTATTTAATTTTTAGAGCTTTAACGGTTACGGTTGTGCCGTGATCTCTTTTCAATCAGATTATATTTTTGTTATTTTCTTGTTGGTAAGGTCTTTCTAGTCGGATGTAGATTCGAAATAAACAGGTTCAAGCCTCAATACTCTGAGAGATATTCTTGTACTACCACAATGTTTAGGGAAATATAGGTACTGAATAGATGTTATCAAATTTATATTTATTTTCAAATTCTCTATACATAGATCGAAATCGTTTCGGTAACTAGTAGACTTCGAAAAATTTGTTTTGCATTTTTTTTATTTATTAAATTACAAAAACCACAAAAACATTACAAACCAGTAGATGACAACTTGAAATATTTGGTACATAATAACAAAAGTGCTATAGAAAAATAATATTATTAAGTCTATTACAAAGAAAATTTAATAATAATTTAATATACATAAAATAACTGTTTTAAAACAAGAGTCAATAATTAGGTCATATCGATGAAACATTTTTATACTGAATCGACTATACTAATTATATTGAGCTAATTTGATATGACAAAGATTACAATTTTTGTTATAGATTTAATAACAGAAAGAACAAACTCTCTGTTGCTTTATGTTTCTAAAGTACAACGTAATGGATTAAGAATTTCTATTGAAATTAAATAATTAAATTTAAACTTATATTAAATTAATAAAATAAAATAAAATTAATAACTTCATTCTTGTTAACAAATAAGCTAGCACTTTAATTTCATACAATAATACTGACAGATGTTAACAGTTGTATCAAGTTTTATTTCCAATTTTAACCAGACGAAAATATTTAAAAGACAGACTATTTATACTATTTCCAAATATATGTCTTATATCTTAATATATCTTGACATACGTGTTCTATAACTACTTATTAATTGTTTAAAAGTAACAAAAAAGGTTCGTAATATTTTGATTGGTAAAAACTAAAAATATTGTCGTAAAATTTTTCGTTCCTTGCTTATCTATTAAAATATGTTCATTAAATTATTTTTGTATTACCTAAAATTAAGATCGATATTACAAATACAATTGGGGTGTAAGGGTGTCGAGTAATATCTTAAGACTTGAGACATCAAAGCCAACCTCACCTGCACGTGGTGCACCCTGCTGAATAACAAACGAGGCAATGGCGAAAGCGGGGTGGTAGAGTTTTACAACCTGTCTGGGTCGCAACCACCATGTACTCCTGCGCCTGCGTCGCGTTTCCGGCTCACCCTGTGCATATCCAGTATCGGATGACTTTCGTCATTATAGCCGGCATGACAGCGGCGACTGGCGATGGATAATATGTCTCTCAGTGGTTGCTGATGTTTTTGGATTGTACTATGCTTAATATCAGGCATAGCGCAGTCACTATTTTGTGCTTCAATAAAAAAAAATAAAAAAGTGGATCCACGGATAGACAACAGCTTAATCGATTATATGGGGTACGGTTGAAATCCGATCAATAAATTTCACTAACAAATTGCTGTTTTTTTCCTAAAAAATTATATTATTTGTCTTTATCTATACCAAATGTTCTAAAGTCTACGCAGTCCAACGCAAGGGTCAACCCTGGGATCCCGCAATAAAATATGCGCGTCAGAACGGTACGATGTAAAAATGTTGTTTTTACAGCTCCTCTCAATAATGTATCTTTCAAGATATGTTAAGTGCTTTTTGCATTTACCTACGTATTTACATATATACTTGTTATTTTACATGTGGCAGAGATGTGAATGTGAAGATGGATGTGGTGTAACCAGAATGGATAAGATTAACAATGAGTATATCAGAGGAAGCTTCAAAATGGCACTAGTGACAGAGAAGTTGAGGAGTAATAAGTTCTCACGGTAAGGGCACGTTATAAGGAGAGATGAAAGTAATGTACTACGAAGAGTTATGAGCATGAAGGACGGATATAAGAAGAGAGGAAAACCGTAAAAGATATGGATAAATTGTGTAAAATATGGTATGTGTATAAAAGGTGTGAATACTAATATTACATATAATAGGCAAGAATGTAGATAGATAACATGTTGTGATGATCCTACTGAAGTGGAAAAACATAAGAAGATATTATTTAACTGCTTCGAATTTGCTAACTTCGCCTATTATGATCCCCTAATTGTGACTAACCGTAGTAAAAATAACTCTGCTATTGTAAAGAGTAACCCGTAATTCCTCTTTACCTAACTTCTATCAGTAAAAGATATATTTTATTTAGTCTCATTATATATATATTTTTTACTATAATTCTTATTATTGCTTAATCTCAACAGAATGTCTTGTGTAGACTAGATGTTTAGCTTTGGCCTTTCCTGAATTCAGTACTAAAACTGAATTTCAAACGGCTGAAACTATATGAAATTACATGAATCGAATATTACATTTCTAAATTGCTTGATTGTTCATGATGTACATTGCACTCGTACGAAGTCGGAGAGTTTCGTTAGTACGACACAAATACATAAATGGAGAATCTGGATTTTCTACGTACAGTAATCGTCAATTTCTTTGGTATCTCTGATTATAGCCGTAGGTTCTGGTTTGCGCATAGTATACTCAAGAACTATTATCTACTATTATATATTTTATATTATCTCAGTTTTAACAAATATCTATAGAGGTCAACCATAATTATATATCGTTTCATACGTAATCTTTCTCATAGTTAACTTTTTACTGCTAAATTCTTATACCACTTATATTAGAAACTTGTAAAATAACAATAATTCAAAATTGAATTATACTTAGACATTTTTGTGAAAAAAAAAAATTAAACAAAGAGAATTTGTAATTTTTTCATTTTTTTTATATCATAGGAGGCAAACGCACAGGCGGGTCACCTGATGTGAAGTGATCACCACCGTCCATAGACACTTGCAAAACCAGCGGAGTCACAAGTGCCAGCCCGTGTTGGGGAAGAGCGGGAGAGGAAGGGAAAAGGAGAGGAGGAGGGTGAGGAGAAGTGGATCTCCGGCGCTCTCACTGACCGAACGAAACGCAACAATGAAAACACTGTTACTCTACATCGGTTTTCTATGAGAGGGTGGTGTTACCCCGAACGAGCCGACTGAAGCCGTTAATAACTTTATCGTGGCTCTACCACCTACAAAAATGATGACAATAATAATTTAAATGTCTTTATTCAAAAATGTAATATTCCTCGAATAGTGAACTATCGGCTAACATTCACTATCAATAAAGCACGAGACGGTGGGCGAAGGGCGTCCGTGATCGATGGAACTTCTAATTTATACCCAAAGCCCTAAGGCCGTATCGATTACACCCGCTAACTTTGTCGGCCTGATATACCGACTCGCAATGCTTTTTGCAAAATTTCTACCGTTGTCTCCGGAGAGTTAAACTTATGTGATTGTTGGAAAATTAAATTTTTCAATTTTGCACGAGTAAGATTTCATTAGGATAATTAATTATTTAAGTGTATTATAATTAATTATTTAAACAATATTTTCGTATATTCAGTAGAGCGGGTATTGGAATTTTTTTTTCTCCAACTGACTACGCTATTGACCTAGCAAGGTCTTAACAGCTTCACCGAACTACTAAGGCGAGCGCTTCAGGCACTCAGCCGATTTTATTTGGGCAACTAGTTCAAGGGTGCACGGCACACCTCGGCTTGCAGGCATTGGTTTTTTTTTTTTTTTTTCGAAATGTCTACGCTATTGACCCAGTAAGGTCTTAACAGCTTCACCGGACTACTATAGCGAGCGCTTGAGGCACTCAGCCGATTTTATTTTGGCAACCAGCTCAAGGGTGCACGGCACACCTCGGCTTGGCTGTTGCCTGTTGCATGCAAAATCGCGACCTATCTTAGCTAACCTAGCTAACTATTCATATATGTATGAGTTGTTGAAACGTATATGTGTACCAAGCATACACGCCTCAACAACTCCTCCATATATTTATTATCGGAAAATTGAAAGTTTTTCAGTTCGATAAGGGAAAAAAGTAAACCCTTCCACTTTCATGTGTAAGCGTGTAGGCGTGCACGTGTGTGGGGGTGATCGTGTAGTGTTGTAGCAGTGATGTATATTTGTGTGTCACCGTATCGCGCAAGCAACGCACTCAAGGGCTCCCTACCGAGGGATCGAACCTAGGCTTGAGCCGCTGCCGTGGGAGGCCTAATTGGGTGCAGGCATTGGACTTTCCCAAATATGTGCTGTAACTTTAAAACAGAAAAAATAATTCACACTATAAATGAATTAATTCAGGTAACACTATTAGCAACCCGTGGTGTCTTTAATGTGTAATGTATCAAACTACTATTTTTTTATGTCATACGTGGCAAACGAACATGCGAGTCACCTGATGTTAACTGATCTCCGCCGTCCACATCCTGTTTGGGGGTTAGGGGGAAGGTTGGAGGAAGGGAAGGAGACAGGGAGGGAAGGTGGGTTTCCAGCGCTCTCAGTGACCGAACAAAACGCAACTATGCAAGCATTGTTACTTCACGTCGGTTTTCTGTGAGAGGGTGGAGCCACCCCGGACGAGCCGACCCATTCATGATGAAACCAGTAATAGCTCCAGTGTGGCTGTACCATCTACAAAGCTAACTATTATATACTACTATCCACACAATTACATAATTTAAAAGAATCCTTATAAAGAACAACTGTCGCGTAGGACGCCGACCAAGCGACTAAACCACGCGATATTTACTTAACTTATATAGGCATTTAGAGTTCGGTATTTCTTAGTGATACTCGGTTGTTGTCGTGTAGTCAACCCGCTTTCGAGTCCCGAGTTGACCTGCCGTGACACACTAATTTCTCGCATAATTTTATCCTTCTTAGTTAGCGTACTGTATGACTTACTTTTTGTACAGTAATTAATCTAGGTACTACTAAATCTTGTACGGATGCATGTTATGTAACATATACATTTTATCAATAGTTAGCCTCTTTATTACAAAAAATAAAATAAAATATCGACGAAGGTTGGCGTATCTCTCGGAAGTCACCGTTGTTTTTGGATTACACTGTGCTTAACATTAGGCATAGTGCAGTCACTTTGTCATGCTACTATAAAATGGTTTCAAATATCAATGCATTTAAAGAAAAAATGTAAACATCTTCAAGTATATCTATAATTAGCCTCTCTGGCCGCGACTTCGTTCACGTATAACAGTTACTTTGTTTTTTTTTCTTCTCGAAACGACTACGCTATTGACCTAGCAAGATCTTAACAATTTTAGCGGACTACAGTCACTTTGGGCTAACGCCAACACAACGGGATCTCTCAAGAAGAAAAAATAAACCCAATTTTGAAATATTCTTCACTGGCGTTCCGCCCTATTGGTTTTAGCGTGATGATATAGGGGAGAGTGGGGGAATTGGGAACACTTAACTTCAAACGCAAAAAAATAATAGAAAAAAGTTATAAACTAAATCAAATTTTATTGCTACATGAACTTTAGTTATCTATGTACTAAGTAGTCATAAAACGTTATTTTAAATTTACGTTTTAATAAAAATATAAACTAAAACAAAAAGCATTGCCGTCCCTGTTTACCCGATACCCTATGGGGTAATTGAGATCATCTCGTAGGGGAAATGGAAATAGTATGAGGTAATTAAGAAAGACGTTTGATTGATCTTTCTTACCTAATTACGAGGCATCTGAAATATTTTTACACAATCAACCAGCAGTACTATGGGTAATTAGGAGGGTAAAGAGTAATTGGGAACGTTCCAAATTACTCACCTAATGCCGTTCCCAATTACCCGAATCAGTCAATATACATAAAAATTGCCGCTACTCTCAAAAGCATTTTTTATTACCTTCAATCTATGTTGCATTTGAAAACAGATACTGTGTGTATGATATGAGCAAAAATACAATACCTTTGAACTCAAAAATATGATACTTACATGTGTTATAGCTGATGACAAAAATTATATCAAAAATACAAAAATATTAGTTCCACTTACCATGACAAAACTAGTGTGTCCTTTCAATCTCACTTTTGCATACGCAATGAATGGCTCTGCATTCAGCCGTAGAATAGGTTCGCGACAGTGTAGTACGGGGAGATGTACTATTTATCTAACTGTTACCAATTACCCGCCGTTCTCAATTACCTTACTCTCCCCTATAGCCTATAACCTTCTTCGATAAATGAGCTATATAACACTCAACATTTTTTTTACTCGGAATAGTAGTTCCTGAGATTATCCCCTATAAAGTCACAAACTCACAAACTTTACCTCTTTATAATATTAAATAAAATAGGTAAACCTTTCAATCTTGCAATATTATTAGCTCTTCATTTATTATTCCGTGTTCTATCAAAGTTATATATACGTAGGTAAAGTTTCGAAACTTATACTTCCACTAGGCAATTAATACTTTGGGTAGGCAATCTATTGAGAATTCCGCTCTGACCCGTGGGATGACCCGTGCTTAACGAAGTGTGTGCTCTATTAAAGATACCTTTGTATGGAAAATGAATATAACATTGCATTAAGGAATTATTAAACAGTAACTTAATCATTTATTAAGTGAAATTAAAATAGTTGTTTCCACAGAAGTTATTGATTTTAAAATCATATACTTAAACAAAATTGAAGAGATCAGCCTTTGTAAGTGCTGACCCAAAAACCACTGGATGGATTTCGATGTTTTTTTCTTTCTACATATGGAGCACCTGGTTCTTATCTAAAAAAATATATCAATATAACTTCATTTAATATAACGTTAATCAACTTATAAGAAATTACAGATTTACTAAGCATTACAATAAAGAATATATTTTTAGGTCGGTTATAACACTTAGTATAAAACAATTATTTTTGAAGTTAAATTCTTAATTGGTGATGTTTTTTGTTGATGTTATATACGTATATTGTTATAAAAAAAACGATATTATATATTAGATGAACATTCTGTAATTAGATAAAACCATATTTAAATATAATCTACATAATGAAATAAAAATGAAGCATGTATGGTTTTTCAAAAGTGTAGAATTATTTAGGCGGTCAGTAATTTTCACCATCAGAAGTGGCTATTGAAAAGCATGTTATTGAAGTCACCACGAAGGAGTTGCCTAAATGTTTTCAAAATAGCTTTATTCGTATAAAAAAGTACATTGGGTCTAAAGAAAAATATCTTGATAAATAATAAATTCATTTCAGAACAATCATAGTATATCTTATTCATTCCGAAAATGTTTAAACGTCGCACGTTTTACGACATAAAACATGTATTTTAAGCAATTGCGTTGAAATATCATTTAGATAGGAAATCGAGTTAAGTTCGGGTCATCTTCAGTAGCAAAACCCAGGAGATTCGATGCGATACAGGATTAATTAGGGAATAGGGGGTTACATGTATTGGTCCAATATGCGACAGGTACACTCATGTACAAAATAGCTTATTAAAATTCAAATGGAGTTTAGTGTGATTCACACTTTTATTTAGACTAGTGGGCGCCCAGTAGTCGACATTCGACCATTGTTAATTGATTTTTTAAAGTGTGAACGTTATTAGAGTTCTTTTGTCTCTTTTTTCTTTTTATACTTCTATAATTAAAGGTTTTCATCATGGCTACTCAGTTATTTGCCATTTGGCATGATCTTTATTATATCATCATTAAAAAAAATCTATGTGTAAATGAAAATTAAAATGAATTATAAATTGGAAACAAAAACCACGTAGTAAAGCTCAAATTTTAACCAAACATAACTTTACGAAAATAAAGAAATTTATCACAACTCATGACACAATTTTCAATTAATTTTATACGACACCATGGGTGGGTGGTATTTCTGGGTGATATTGAATTAAATGTAGTCTGTTCATTATGAGAAATAGTGATATGCCCGGTATCGTCGTTTGGAAAAGTAATGGATGTACAATACAATCAAATGGTGAATCCAAGACAAAGACGTTTTTAATACTACCATTAGCTTTTGAAAATAAATTCTTTTTTGTGATACATGAGGTTGAATTGCAACATTGTAACCGCGGAGGTTTAAGTCATAGATTACTTTTATGAACAAAATTCTTATTTTGATTATACAAAGTATTATTTGGCTAATTTCTTTATTAATTCATCATTTGAAGTGATTTCCCCATAAAAAATAATAAACATTACAATAATAGTTATATTTTATAATATTATTATTGAATGTAGGATGAAAAATGGTAATTAGAACGTAAGAGTTGAGTTACGAAATACATATAGTCAAGCATAACAACCTCCTTCACAACCTTTTTTGAAGTTCGTAATTATTGACGGCTGTCAAAATGTCCTTTTTATTTACATGTGTATATATGTTGTGTAAAATTCGAGTAGTAGTGTGAGTAGTCCATATTTTAATTAATTTAATGTAATTCTAATGCATTTTATATAAAAAACAGCTTTCTGCACTTCTCCGGCATATAAACTTTAACTATGCCAAATTTCAAGTTCACCCGTTGACGGGAAATAGGTTAAAAAGGGGTACAAAAATTTTGCTTCACGTATTAATTATATAGATAACAAAATCTAAAATAAACCATAGCGAAATAGATTTTAAAAAATGTGAAATAGACCATAGTGAAATAATGTCTAGATACTCGGTTACATTTAATTTTACAATATCGAATTATTTCATCAATGCGATGATTGTTCAGAGGTATCATATCACGATGATGCGTTCATCAATGTGAGTTCGAATGTAAAGCTTGAAAAGAATAAGTAATAAATCATTTTAGCAAATCTGATTTCAAGTACAATTAGGTTTTCACTATTATCACTGAAGTTCAGTAACTTTGGCAAAAAATTACTTAATATTAGGTGAGTTTTTTTTTTAAACCGTAGAATTATTTAATCGCATTTGAATGAGTCGAATAACATCAGATACTCAATCATATATATATGTCAGAAAGCGTTTAGCTGAAAATGATATGATACCCAGCTTAGATACTGTAATTGTTAAAATATGTGATAGATCATTAATTATTTCAACTCTGTAGTTAATTAGTATCATAAAATATCCTACTATTAATATGACTCAGTATCTTTTTTTATCAGATATTGAGGCTTTTATATGCAGTTTTTCAATCCTTTGATACTACATATTGTGCAGACTAGCTACCATATCTTTGTAATATGATATACTGCAAATTATTTTGTTCTTTTATTTTAACGACGCTTTGGAACATCTTTGAAGATTAATGTACATTTGTAGTTGATTTCCACGTTCACTGATTAAAGAAACAAATTTATTAATTACTCTTACCGCGTAAGCGATAGCTTGTTTAGCAAAATAATATTGGGAATAATTAATCTTGCTTAATTTAAAATTAAAATTTTCACTGAAAATTGTAGCATTCTCGTCAATGATTGTACTAGACTGTAAGGCATTCGTCCAGCGGTTGTGTAACTGAATTATCTATCGTTTTGATTGAAGGTTTAAGAGACCCTAGGGCGCCTCTCAGATCAAACTTCTACTTTGATAGCTATATTATAATGGTATACGGAAATAAAATTTATCTAATATACAGAAAGGATGTTTTAACTTACCTACATGTATGTTCTGGCCAGCATTTTTTTCGAGAAGTTAAGCATCTACCAATTACACATATAGGTATATAAATTTGGATTATGGGTATTTAATAAAATTAATATAAAATAAAGGGACTTATGATTATAACGAATTTCCCATTTCTTTTTAGTATTCCGATTAGCCATTTAGTACAAAGAGACCACTGGCTTGAGTAGAAGAATATGTTTATTTTTATTTTGTTAGAATATAAATATTTTGATATTTATTAAACGAAGTTAACTAGTATATGTATTGTTTATTACTGAAAAAAATCTGAAGTTTAAAATGAAGTTACGAGTTACGGAATTTATTAAGTAATTTTTAGACAAAATTTTCTCCTTTACTAATGTGTTACTTTGGAAACAGATGGACTAATGTCCAAATTAACTAGGTAATTAGTTATGGAATAACTCAAGTACTATTAATAATTTTGATATGTGATAGTTATGAGTTTCGTCACGACTTGTTTTAATTTAAACGTATGTTATAGTTATATCTTATGTATCTATTAGTTATCCCGGTAGATAAAAAGAGCTGAAGATGTTTTCGCCATAAACCTTGATACTTGCAGCAGCTGGACATTAGTATAGTCACCGCATGGCAATAATCTTAAAATGTAACAAGTTTTTAATGATCTGTTCTAATGTTATAAAGCTGAAGAGTTTGTTTGTATGTTTGAACATGCTAATCTCAAAAATTACGGATCCGATTTGAAAAAAATTCGGTGTTAGATAGCTCATTTATCGAGGAAAGCTTTGTATTACATATCAACGCGATAAGACCCATAGAAGCGGAGTACCAATGAAGAATGTTTCAAAATATTTTTTTTTCTTTTGAGGGCTTTCGCTACGTGTTAGCATTAGCACAAAGTAACTACCATGCGGACGAAGTCGTGGGGCTTCTCCCCATAGTAGGCTATAAAAGAACAGTGATAAAAAAATCACTGCAATACTATTATATCATAAAACTATAATTTACATGCCTTTTATGGGCGAAGAATTTTTCTAAAGCAATAATACTGATTGGTCGTGGATCATAAACAATTACAATGGTTACACTCTCAAGTCTCAAGTAATATCACAGTAGAAAAATTGACGGTCTAAAGTCAAATATTTTTCTTATTTGTCTTTACCTACAAACAAAGCAGATGTTACATATTATGAACAAAATGTACAGTAAAATAAGGGTAGCCGTGAACAATACACGTCTTAAACAAATATAAGAAGGTTGTGGCCGGTGACCTTTGTCCCTTTTGCGCGTGTGTGGGTAAAGGACAGCAATGGCTATATTCAAACACTATCGCACCATTTGTATTTGCAAATGTTTCTTGACAGAGCTAAAAATGTTTTATATATATTTTTTTTCACTGATTCATATATACTAAATACTTTTTAATAACGCATTCAAAGACTATAGCGATAGTAAACTGGGTATTATTATTAAAAAAAATATATAACCAAAGTGCAGGAGTTTTTGGCGGGATCTTAATCTGTGATGTAGTAGATTTTATATTTTATTCATAATCTTGTGTTATTTGACCCTATATATTGTAATACCCGTGGTGTTGTACGTAATATAGTTCGGTTATTGTGCACAAGTAAAGAGGATGGGAAATAATACCACGGAGCATGAATTCTGCCAGAAAAACTTCACGGAAAGTTCTGACAGCCACCATTTTGTTAGAACATTGAAATTATCCCAAGACACTTGTAATATATATATATATATATATATATATATATATACTTATTTTATTTTTTCCAAGCAATCTTCTAGACTATTGCTGCCACTGTCGAGTATGCAATATTATTATATTACAAGTATCTTTGGATAATTTCAATGTTCTAATATATATACATATATATATATATATATACGTCGGTTTTCTGTGTGATGGTGGTACTACCACGGGTAAGCCGATTCATTCATGCTGAAACCAGTAATAGCTTCAGTGTGGCTCTCCACCAACAGATATATATCTAGATTTTGAATGTCGAGCGCCCAGTAAGTACCCTTTCCAATTTTCTTTTAAGTATATGTCTGGTCGTATAGTTATTAAGGTTTCGACCAATCCCTAAGCTATAAATTCTTTGATAGAGATAATCCAAGTAAGAGAAATTTTTCAATCATAATTTGAACGTCACTTCTCATAATTGGACATGAACCTTCCTCGAAACTTTTATATCTTTAGATACTCATTATGAAAAGCAACATCTTTTTGTCTATCTCACCATTTTTGTGGTCCTAACTCGAGAACCACTGAACGGATTCTAATGATTTTTTTCATCGTGTTTTTATTCCCATGTTTGCTACATTAGATGATCTATGACACAAATTATAAGATTGAAAATTCATTAACTAAACAATGGTAATTATATGAGTCACTGTGTTTTTATCAATTAATCAATTAGGCGATCAAGATTCTCTCGATGAATTTTTATTCGAATTTGGGTAATCTTATATAGCGGAATTGAACAAAATTTGCAGTTGTCATTATATTTTGTAACAGTATCACTCATTGGCAACGATGCAAATATAACAAAAATCTAAATAAATGCGTCATACGAAATTATCAAATAGAAAAAAATTGCCAATAATGTTTCCTTTTTCTTTTCTAAAGATTCTTCAGCAAAGACAACAATACGACTAAAATTTGATTTTAAAACATCATTCAAAATGAAAATCAAAAATCATATCAAATATATCATGTGTTTTAAATCATTAGAGCCATTTCCAAAATACGTTAAATAAATTTATATACAAACATTACCCATTGAAAATTATAAGGTTAATCAATGCAGTGATGCAGGCAGTTTCTTACGTAATGTTCAAAAAGCTTTATTAAAAAAAAATGTCTTTACAGCTAAGTTGTTAGTCACGCGTAATGAAACGAGGGTGTACGTAATACTTTTACATAACTTTTCATTGTCAATTACGAATGTTTCTGTGAACTTTGTAAATACACAAACCTCCATATCTAGCCCATAACAAAGTCTATGGATTTTAAGCCCGTTAAGACCGGGCCACCTTCCGATACAATAACGGCAGGCGACCGTACCCTTTCTTCAGGGTTGGGTCTAACCCGGCTCGTTTATAAATTGCGGTGTCCAATCGCTACTGTCGGACATTTCGTTTGTTCTCTATGTTGTTTCTGGACTTATTTAGTTTTGTAATATAGAACATATTTTAAAATGTATTTATGTACTATAAACCTATTAATATTGTAGACAGATTTTTTATCAAATTTTTTATACATTGGATATACCACAATATAAATAATATTGACCAAAATATAGAGATAAATTTAAAATAATCCTGCCCTGTGAGAGCTATTTTAATATTATAATCTCATATATACATACAATAAGAAGTACCTGGGAGAAAGAACCCAGCTCTGTTCTTTAAAAAAAAAAAAATAAAATAAACTGTTATGTTTGCCACACAAAATCAGCATGTTTTCACATAAAAAAATATTTAAAAAAGATATCTCTTTTATATTTATAATATTAAAATTATTTATTTAATTAAAATAAATTGTTAGATTTGCCTTACAAAATTATAATATTTTACAAATAATAAAAAAAATATATTCACACTTGGATTCGAACTGGGGTTACACGGATTTTCGAAGCAACCAATTTCCATTTGAGCTATTTTTGTTTTGACAGCGGCGGTCAAATTTACCTTTATATTCTAGCTATATTTTTTCATTGCCTGAAAACTCAGTTAAAAAACGTTTTCTATGAATAAAATCTAGTTATAGATTTATCGTCCCCGAAACTACCTACATACTAAGTTTCAAGAAAATAGATGACGTCGTTTCCAAGATCCTGAAAATATGTAAATAAAATATAAAAATATACAAGAATTGAAAGAAGAAGAATACTTTTCTATCTTTTTTTTTTCGAAATGTCTACGCTATTGACCCAGCAAGTTCTTAACAGCTTCACCGGACTACTAAGGCGAGCGCTTAAGGCACTCAGCCGATTTTATTATGGCAACCAGCTCAAGGGTGCACGGCACACCTCGGCTTGGCTGTTGCCTGTTGCATGCAAAATCGCGACCTATCTTAGCTAACCTAGCTAACTATTCACATGTGTATGAGTTGTTGAAACGTATATGTGTACCAAGCATACACGCCTCAACAACTCCTCCATATATTTATTATCGGAAAATTGAGAGTTTTTCAGTTCGATAAGGGGAAAAAAGTAAACCCTTCCACTTTCATGTGTAAGGGTGTAGGCGTGCACGTGTGTGGGGGTGATCGTGTAGTGTTGTAGCAGTGATGTATATTCGTGTGTCACCGTATCGCGCCAGCAACGCACTCAAGGGCTCCCTACCGAGGGATCGAACCTAGGCTTGAGCCGCTGCCGTGAGAGGCCTAATCGGGTTTACTTTTCAATCATTTTTATAAATGTCTGTCTGTTTGTATGAACATGCATGTGCCGTAGCTTGGCTCTCGTGAAAATAAGTTCTAACGATTTTACCTTTTTAACTTTGTGAAGCTTTATAATTTCTACTTAGTCTCTGCAGAGAAGTGGAATATATATGATTGTCTAGATTATAGGTACTATGAAAAAAATCTCTTATCTTTACTAAGCTTCTCAACAAAATCGATTCAATTGTATCAAAGAATAGCCTGTCAAAAAAAACATTTCAATTAGGTATATTAACTAGCATCTTTTGTGGTATCACTTTATAAAAGTGTGGTTTAAATATATACCTGCGTATATATAGTAATAAAACCTATTGTGTTTCAAAACGCAATAAAAAGCCACTAGGTCCACATTCGACCGTATTTGTTGAAGTCTGCGCAAGCCGCACCGTAAGCGTCACGGCTTTTTCATTTTTTCACAAAACATGTTGTTTTTTATTAAAACAAAAGGGACAGACACGATTCTGTTTTATTAAAACGAAATGCCGAATTATGATATATATTTCCAACGGATTTCTGTTTGAGAATAATATTTATCACTAGCCTCTGCCCGCGACTTCGGTCACGTGGAATAATTACTTTGGGTTAATGTAAACACGCAGCGGAAGCTCCCAAGAGGAAAAATGCCCCGATTTTTAAACATTCTTTATTGGTGTTCCGCTCTTATTGGTCTTAGCGTGGTGATATATAGCATATAACCATCCTCAATAAATGAACTATATAAGAATGAAAGAGGAGTTTTTGGCGGGATTTTAGTCTGTCATGTAGTGGATTTTATATTTTATTCATAATCTTGTGTTATTGGACTCTATATTTTGTAAATTTGGTGGAGTTTTACGTAATCTAGTTAGTTTATTGTGCATAAGTGAAGTGAATAGAAAATAATACCACGGAGCATGAAATTCTGAGATGCCACAAAAACTCCCTAGCAGGTTCTAACAAGGGATCCACCATCTTGTTAGAATATTGACTCACACGACGCAATATTGAAGTGATTGCACGACGTTTGTAATATTATCGACTACGTGACGATGGCAGTAATAATAATAATAAAAGTTAAAAAAAAAGAATGAAAGAATTTTTCAAATCAGACCAGTAGTTTCTGAGATTACCCCCTACAACGTCACAACGTCACAAACTTTACCTCTTTATGATATTAGTATAGATAAAGTTTACAGTATCGAAGTACGTAAAAGCAAGTAAGTAGTTTACTGTTTCTATTATTATATTCATTACATAGTACTCAATAAGACCTCTACCGCGTCTGTCTATCTGTTCGCCATAAACTCAAAAACTACTAAACAGATTTTCGTGCGGTTTCTACCAATGGATAAAGTTTATGAGGAACGTTTTGGTATATAATTATTCAAGTATGTTTATATAATCAAGGCGGGACAACGTCTGCCGAGCCCGCTAGTTATATATATTTTTAAGTGACATTTCTTATAGCACGGTATAGAAAATTTGCATTACACGTTAAATGTAGTATAGTTATGCATTTGTATATACGTGTTCTGTGTCTGTTTCTAGTATTATATCAGATAATGAAGAAATGTATAGTTAAGTATTTATACTAAGTGACTTCGTATAATATATACTTTATGAGCATTCTCGTATTTATAATTTAATAAATATAATATAACTTAAAGAAGATTCACTTCCTTCGCTTGTAAATACTGATACACACACTATTTTTTTACCTGAGAACTATGTGTTATCGACTATATATTGATTAATTATGATTTTTTTAACAAAGAAACATTTATTTGACACAAACAATCCATGTTTACAAGAACATTATACAATTCAAGGGAATTAATTAAGTGTTATATAGCTTCAAAATCATCTTTGTCTCACCATAGAGCTGCGGGCTTGCAGTTGGTAATATTATAGAGCTGGTTCTCTGACAAGACTTGCTGTATACACAGATACAAGAACGAAATTTCATTCATAGTAACATAATTACACTTCATTTTCAAATTCACATATCAACTCATAGGAATATGCATTTTATCTATATCTATAGTGTAATATTATAAAGAGGTAAAGTTTGTGAGTTTGTGACGTTGTGATGTTGTGGAGTTGTAGGGGGTAATCTCAGGAACGACTGGTCCGATTTGAATAATTCTTTCAGTGTACATAGCTCATTCATCGAGAATGGTTATAGCCTATATATCATCACGCTAAGATCAATAGGAGCGGAGCACAGATGAAAAATATTTTAAAATCGGGATGTTTTTTGCTTTTGAGAACTGCTGCGTGTTAGTGTTGGTGTTAGTGTATCTATTCCACGCGAACGAAGTCGCGGGCAGAGGCTAGTAGTACATAATCCAGTATTGCCTATATGGTATGTCATTCAAACAGTATAATAACAGTTTTTTTTTTTTTTTTTCGATATGACTACGCTATTGACCCAGCAAGGTCTTAACAGCTTCACCGGACTACTAAGACGAGCGCTTAAGGTACTCAGCCGATTTTATTTTGGCAACCAGCTTAAGGGTGCACGGCACACCTCGGCTTGGCTATTGCCTGTTGCATGCAAAATCGCGACCTATCTTAGCTAACCTAGCTAACTATTCATATATGTATGCGTTGTTGAAACGTATATGTGTACCATGCATACACGCCTCAAAAACTCCTCCATATATTTATTATCGGAAAATTGAGAGATTTTCAGTTCGATAAGGGGAAAAAAGTAAACCCTTCCACTTTCATGAGTAAGCGTGTAGGCGTGCACGTGTGTAGGGGTGATCGTGTAGTGTTGTAGCAGTGATGTATATTTGTGTGTCACCGTATCGCGCAAGCAACGCACTCAAGGGCTCCTTACCGAGGGATCGAACCTAGGCTTGAACCGCTGCCGTGGGAGGTCTAATCGGGTGTGCGAGAGCGAAATTTTCCCAGACCACGGCGGTGTGATCTGTGGTTACGCGGGCGTGGGCGTGAACACGCTCTGTTTCGAGGGACAGGCTGGTGCTGATCGTTCGCTGACGTGATTGAATCAGGAGGGTCGGTAAAAATATGTCACGGATGTCTTTTAAAACGCGCAGCGTTAGGTACGGGTTCATAGTTTGCGGCGGATACCACTAACGGACTTATAATTCCAGTAAAATAATCCTTATTTAGCATTTTTGTAATCGCTAATTGACCCTTAAAACCCTTTTATAGATTGTAATATCATTTAATTATCATTTTTAAGTCTCTATAGCAAAGTATTAACATTTAATATTCTGTCAAGTTTTCTATTAATCTATAAATATAAATTAAAAATTAGTTCTGACATTCCCAGAAATTAACACAGACTAACCACAGCCACGCAATGTTTTATGTACAAGTTTGGATCAAAAACAATAAGTTAGAATAAAATAATGTGTATTTTATTATGTTTATAATTTTAAGACTATTTTTAGATAACATATTTAACACATAATGGTAACGAACTAAGCTCTGTGAAAGCTTAATATGTTATGGACTACGGTATTTCTGAGAATTTATAGATGTTTCTGGACTGTAGTGATCACTAAATATCAAATACACAGAAACCCGACGTGAAGTAACATTACTGGCATTGTTGCGTTTCGTTCGGACAGTGAGAGTGCCGGAGGACAACCTTCCCTTCCCTTGCCCTTCCCTCCTGCTCTCCTCCTTACTCCTTCCCCCAAACACACGCTGGCAACGCACTTGCGACTCCCTTGGTGTTGCAAGTGTCTATGGACGACGGTGATCACTTAACATCAGGTGACCCATCTTTACGTTTGCCTCCTATGACATACATTAAAAAAATATACTCTACGTCTGTTTTCTACATCTTAGGAATTGAAATATAATATTTATTTATTGGGACTCAAACGTTAATGATACAAAATTATTAATAATTATATATTTAATTGATACATAGATAACCAAGTTTCATTTAAGTTAAAGTTACCTAAATAATTTAATCCTACCGAAAAGCTTTGCGATATCTGTGCCTAATGTATGCACAACGGATATACCCTTGAAGCTCTGTTGTAACTTACTAGTACGCTTGATAAGTAACTTGAACATATTGTGATATCTTTAAAAGACAGTGAATATATTTAAACCGTAAAGCTTAATATAAGTAATGGAATAAGAGTCATATATTTGTTTTATTTTGCATTTTTTGTAGCTTATTTAATCAAAAAATTGTAGGCTATCTAAGACTGCGTTACGATATTTAAGACTTGACCGATCATTATATAGAGCGTAGCAAAAGATAAGCAAAAATCAGTATGAATTAATAGTGAGCTTCTACGCAGTGTTTAAGCCCAAGGACGAGATTAATTAAGTCCAGTCAAACAGTGATGCTCTGCTAACCTATAAAATATGAAAGAATTAGAAATCTACCGTTGTGCGTATTATATCATGCAAAAGCTATTGAACATATTTTTTTTTAATTCTTAAATAATTGGCTCTTATCTAATAATATGACAATATTATCATGTAAGAGATATCAAGGTTTAAAAAACTACGATTTTTATAACCTTTATGGCATGCAGCGATGTACGTTTTCTTGAAGTGGAGAAGTGACCCCAAGCGGTGTGCTGTTTATGTTTTGTCCTCTATACGTAAAATATATTGTAAAAAATAATAAATGGCGAAGACAAAGTCACGGGTATAAGTTTGTGTGTAATACAAAAACAAATTAAATAACTCAATATTAACAAAGCTTAATTGCCTTTGTATCGTTTAAATTATATGGCGTTAAGACAATGGAATAGATAAAGAATGAATTAGATGAAAGTAATGTTTATTATGTTTATACATTCGATAGTATAATCTGGAAAAAAATAATTTTAAATCATTAATATTGAAATATTTTGAAGTGGAACTTGTTATGCGACGATTTTGAGATATTGAACCGCTATATTTTTGTGTGACATATCGTGGTGAAGGTAAACACTGTCTTGGGAAGAGTGTTGAAAACACCGGTTCTTGTTCGAAAACCGAAGTTAAGCAACGTCGCGTGCGGTCAGTATTTAATGAGTGAACGTCTGGGAACATCGTATGACGTGTTTTTCTTTTATTTTTTAATTTTTCTATTATATGTTTTTACGACACAACCTATTTTTTTTTTAAATAATTTTGATTTTACCTATAGAACAAACTCTGAAAAATGGCAAAGATTGGTGGATTTTAGTGACAGAAAAGTCTATCTATCTAAAAATGTACTAATAACTAGTTTCAAAGACGTACTACATACATTGTAGGTTATTTCATAGAAGTCACTTACTTAAAACACGATCACTAGAGATGCATGTTGTACTAAATGAAAGAGCAGTAACTTTTTTTAAATATTCTGAATACAAAATAAAATAAAATGTATGTGTGTTTGTTTGTCGCCTTTAATCACATTCACGAAGCCACGGAAAAGGTCGCTATAAATAAATGTTATATATCAAATTAGTAATTTATTAAACGTAATACATTTACAGTACATATATCATTACATAAAATATCATATTTATTATTTAAATTATAACTTACTGTATATGACTACTTGCGAAAACGTTTGTTCGAATGAGGCACAGCCGGCCGACCCTTTGCGGACAATTCTCCCTAACTGTGGGCAGTACACCCTCTAAACAACCTATACTAACAAAAAACATTGTAACTACAAACTAAGGCCGTTCAATTTTCGACTTTATTCAACCAGTTTAAGAATAAATATCATATGATATGATGATTGTGGGCAGCCGGTCCGAAGTAGCGAGGGGACGGTCGGATCGACCCATGGCTAGTATTGCGATTGTGTTGTTTTGATTTATATTTTCCATGTTCCCTGGATTTCCAATTATCTACTAATAGGTTGGAAACTTAGACTTGAGTTCAAAACTTGGCTACTTCTATGTTCTACGTAACTAGATCACAATTACCACGCATAATGTGTAAAAACTCGCGTCGTTACAAGTTATATATGATTTTCTAATATATTTTGTAGCTGGTAGAGCCACGCTGATGCCATAGCTGGTTTCAGCATGAATGAGTCGGCTCGCTCGGGGTAGTACCACCCACTCACAGAAAACCGACGTGAAGTAACAGTGCTTGCATTGTCGCGTTTCATTGGATCAGTGAGAGCATTGGAGGACAACCTCTCTTCCTCTCCCTTCCCTTTTTCCCCTTCTCCATCCCCCAATACAGGGTGGCAACGCACTTGCAGCTCCTCTGGTGTTGTTGGTGTCTATGGACGGTGGTGATCACTTATCATCAGGTGACCCACCCGTTCATTTGCCTCCTATGATATAAAAGAAAAATACCTAGAGATCTTTCACTGCGAGTTCTGGATACCGTCATAATGAAGATGTAAGCGATTTTTTTTGTAGACATGCACTCTCATTTACTGAAGATAAACCTCCACTCAATTTTTTACTGCAAAGATCCAATATAAGAATTATTGTGATATTTGTGACCCGCGGTCAATTATCTAGGTATCGCAACTTCATAATTGTTGACATTCTAATAAGACTGTCATACTTATTAGTCGAGAAGTGGTCATTGGTATCTTGTTGGTATATCGTGTCAATCGAAGTATGTTTAATTGTCATTATGACAATACATGTCGGTATGACAATACATTTGTAAATATACGAATAGTAACAATTTTGAAATTAAATATAAATGAAGCCGTATTAATAGTAAATTAAATTTCAATAAAACAAAACATGTTACTATTTAATGATTGACTAGGTTCGAATTTTTGCGAATTAGCCGAAGTTTTCTATGAAAAAAAGCATCGTCACGTTGTTGACATGGCTCTTTCTAATATGCCCGTGGCCAGAGCTCTACTTTTAAAATGAAAATATATCTCCAAACACTTATACGTATACCGATAGTATCATTTGAAAGCCATTTGACCATTTAATTTAGCCTGCATACTATCTTGGTATATATTATGAAAGTATAAAATTTACAAAGAATTAAGAAAAAACAGATTATATGCAGTAAACCTTATATGGGAAACCTATTTGAAACAGTACAGTTATTAATCAGTATATAGTGTTAAACCTACACAAATCAATTCGATTGATAAACTATTTAAATTTATTATAAGTTTAGAATAGAAGGTTTTAGATATTATAATAATATTTGACATTTGTAAGTAAACTGATACCCGATATCGGTTTTTGTTAGTTCAACCATCGGACCACGCCTAAACCTTACCTAAACCTCACACCAAATTACACTAACATGAAACTTGGAATTGCTTTGTATTTCACCCTTTTTTCTAAACATGACAGCGACAGTGTTTACACACGTAGCCCTGAGTTGAAGAAATGCCCCCTCATGTATTCAAGTTAACTTGGCTAAGGCTGTTGGGGCCCAAGTCAAGAGATTAATGCCTGGTTTCTGAGTCATATTTATCTGTTCAATAGTGTTATTGGTTTGATAACTTGTCAAATTGGGTTTCTGAACACACAATCATACAATAAACCTCCATTAAACTAATTGGCCAATTTGGTCGTTTATCTATTCGATAAGTTTTATTTAACATTTCTAACTGGTTTTGATATTTTGACAATTACATATCATTGACGAACAGCTAATGATTTGAAAAGTTTTGTATCTAAATAATTAAATTTGTAAGTAAATAATTATAAAATAAAATTAAACCATCTACTAATCTCCACAGTATTTTTATTACTAACAATATTACTCTCTCTCTCTCTCTTCCTGACTATTTGTCCCACATGGTGGTGGGGTTAGACTTCAGTACATTTTTTCTCCACTTCACTCTGTCCATAACATCGTCATCAGAAACTTTGCACTCCTTCATGTCCTTTAAAACTACACCCTTCCAATTTGTTTTGGGTCTACCTCTGGGTCTTTGACCAGGAAGGGATAGTTGTAGTGTTAAATCCCCTACGTAGTCTGGTGGCTTTCTTTTCACGTGTCCATACCATCGCAACCTACTTTCCTGAATCTTATCGGCAATGTCACGCACTCCTAAGCTACCTCGCACATATTCGTTGCGGATTTTATCGAGCCGAGTTATGCCACACATCCACCTTAACATCTTGATTTCGGCGACTTGAATAGTATGGATGTCCTTTCTATTTACAGCCCACGTTTCACTGCCATACATAAGGACTAGTCTCACAATGGTCTTGTAGATAAGACCTTTGAGTTTAACAGGCATTCTTCTGTCGCATGTAACACCCGTCACTTCTCGCCATTTAAGCCATGCTGCAGTTATCCGATGTTGAATGTTGTCTTCAATGTTCCCAGACTTTTCCAAGACAGTTCCTAAATACTTATACTGGTCGCATGAGGTGACCATTTGTCCATCGATGGAAATCGGAGCATTGTCGCTAGCATTTGGTGCGTTTAAGGACATAAACTGGGTCTTTGCAACACTCAGCATGAGGCCCCCGGCTTGTAACTGGTGCTTCCATGACAACAATACCTGCTCTAGCTCAATTCGGCTTTCCGTGCAGATGGCCACATAGTCTGCATATAATCTAACAATATTACTAAAGAATTAAAATAATAATATCAATTTTTAACACTCTTTCTTAAAAAGAGCCATCTAATGAACATCAAAGAACTAGTTATGGGTTTCATAGTTGTTTAATAACTCGTTGTATATTTAGAAATGCATTGACAGTTTATATTATGGATTTATTAAGTCAATAACTAATGATAGGTCAACCGAGTACATCAGAAACCGGACATAACAAGAATTATATTTTTTTGTACTTTTTAGCGTTTGTCCAGAGTCTTATCTAATGTCAACGGACGATGTAGTCTAAGATGGTGAATACACTACATATAAAAGTGGCTGGCTCTCAAGTATAGTTGCCGGAGCACACCAACAGGTGTATGGCGACAGATGTTCAACTTGATAGTTGTAGCCTAGCTAGGCGAACTTAAAAATGGACTTAAATCATGCTATGATTTCATCATGATGTTTGCCTTCCCCGAAGGTTCTGACTCAGTTGCAAGAATTAGAACCAGCACCTATCGACGTACGGCAAACGACTATCAACTAAACCATCATAGTTTTAACTTAATTATAAGGTAATGAAAGCATTATACGTTGTAACAGTTTATACGTAATAGTAAAACCTTATTATAAAGCTATTACATTGTTTGCTTATTAGCCAGTGCAACATTTCTTATAAGCTACAGTTTCCTATATATTCGTATAAAACATTATTTAGTAAATTCAAATTAATTTATATCAAATAAGATGAACATAACAGCAACAGTACATTGATGGATCTTAATTAATATAGAGGGCTATTATAAGATGTCTACCTAAATTATAATCTTCACCAAACTTTTTGACCGCTCTCAATATAGTTGCGTAGAACACAACTTTTGTTATAAAGACGTATTATATTATAACATCGAGACAACTTAAGGCAAAAATACATGCCAATTTTCGATTCCTATGATAATATTATATCTGTGTTTAATCTTAAACCCTTGACCATAAAACGCGCAAGCCCGTACTCAAGGCCATATTCAAAGCGGTGAGTAATATTGAAGAGAACTGTATCTAAAAATAATTCATAACATAAATTTGAAGCGGTTCGTTGCTATTAAAATTCTGTGAAAATGTCCAATATTAATTTATAATTAGATATTACTTATGTACCATTTCTCATTAGAATCTTAATCCTATTGGTTATTATGTAAAACGTCAGATTAAACTACTTTTATTGTTTTGGGCAAACTAAAATTCCTGGTCAAGTAATAATTACACCTGCAATTTAAAAATCACGTTATTTGTTTTATTCATGTGTTAATACATCGAAATTCAAGTACAAGATATGATTGTGTGAAATGATATTTCTACTACAAAAGTCGTTAGAATTTTTCTTGGTAACTCGAAACTTATTATTAGACATATTGTTTCATCATATTTGTGCGCATTCTCTTTGATTAAACACTGTCTACTCTACTGTGTTTTCATAACAAACACTACTTTTTTAATAACAGAACTAAAGTAAATTTACTCTTTGTAAGTAAATCAGTTACAAAAATATTTTGTAATATTTTTAATTATCCATCAAAAACTAATAAAATATTTTAAATTAATAAATACTATAGAAGAGCTATTGTTATCTTGTACTAAATTCGTTAAATTAATTAGAAGATATTTATACTGTTACTTTGTTAAGTTTAATTGATTAAATTCTTAAATAAATCATACCCGCTGCCGCTTGACGCTTGTGGTGTAGTCGACCACGGGCCGCGGCGGCTCCGGGGCGTCCGTGACAGCGTGACGCGGGTCCAGCCCGGTCCGAAATAGATATTTCGGCGGCTGTCGCGTTATTTGTGGCATTTCCAAACGAATTATGTACATGAGATGGTAGTTTTTGTGCTGTTTCTCCCACTGACGTGTTTGTAACATCGTATATTATTATATTTGTTTTAGTTGGAATTCTATTCTGATACATATGTCGAGTTAGTTAATGGATAGTTTACTTCTGAAGTAACATTTCTTATGGTAGGGGCTTGAAATTTTGATCGCAGCCTTTTTGTGTGACGAGAAGTGGTTGGAGGCAAATATTGTTTCAGACAGAAAGTTAAAAACACCGGTTCTCGTCTGATCACCGAAGTTAGGCAACGTCAGTCACGATCAGTACTTTCATGAGCGATCGCCTGAGAACATCGCATTGACTTTTTGTTGTATTTCTTTCATTGTTTCCCTGTGATACAAAAGTTTCACTACTACCGTATCTCTACAGCACACGTTGTTTTTGTTTATAGCATTTAAGTGTTTCTAATTTAGTCACTAAAAATTAACTATACATACTAACTTATATCTTAATATAACATAAATCTGTTTGGTAGCACAAACTACCAAATTCATAAAATATATTTTTTATACACAGATACCATAATAACATAAAGTTCTATTTCATACCTTAATTTATAAAAAAAATAAAACAACATAAGAAGTAACAAATTTTAGAATTCTAATTAGAAGTTTAGAACACTGCCATCTACCGTCGAATAGTGGTAGAATACAAAGTTTTACAGAGGGCGCCACTACATGTGTATTGGATAGTTTCCATAGTAGCGAGTTCAAAATCTGATATTGAAATTAAATTAATCATTAAATTGTATAATCAAAATATACCATAAGCTACAATCACGACTCATATTAATTACCTGTTTTTTCGAATGTCTTGCGTTATAAATTCATATTATATATACATGCTTACATATAATAACAATAAGTAATTTCATTTTAATTTAATTATATATCTATATAATATTATTGTTTACAATTTATGTACTATACTTATAAATTTCTTTTCCAGATGCTGAAATACAGGGAAAATCTTCAAAAGCCTAATTCGAAAGTTGGCAGTGAAAGTGGAAGGGGCGTGAACTGAAAAATACAACGAACTTCTCCCGACAGCGAGAGTGACTTTTCTCTTTAAGCCTTATAAGAAGACAAACAGTTTCGCATATCTATCTACCGCTTCACGATCATCAACCGTTTAATTAATGAAATAATTAGGTATTTTATCATATTTTATAAATACATTTTTAGTATTTTTAGACTTATTTTAGTAGTTTGCAATTCTGTTTCTTGCACAATGAGTATACTAAAGAGCTACTTTAAAGCTTGGAAAGAGAAGGCAACGTGTGATAGTAATTTGCAAATAAATACTTTTGTTTCAGTTTCCCAAATTTCAGGCATAATTGTACAGAGTTAAACCTTTGTACATTTCTTTTTATCTTACGTGGTTTTCTAATATAGTAACTTAAACTTAAAATAAATGACGTGCGAGTCGTTTCTATTAATACGTGCATCTATACTAATATTATAAAGAGGTAAAGCTTGTGAGTTTGTGACGTTGTCAGGGTAATCTCAGGAACTACTAAGCCTACCTAAAAGACCTACCTATACACCTACATACCAGCCCTACATAAAAGACTCCTTCATATAACTTCCTTTCTTACGAATATAAGTATTACTATGGATTCAAGTAAGTTTCAGTCAAACAAAAATCCCAGTGGTTAAGTAATAGCAAAAAAAATTTTTTACTCAAACTAATAAAAGTTTACGTTAAACAATTTCAAAGTTCACGAAAATAAAGAGTAAAACAAATTACACAATAATGTTATGAGTTGTTTAAAAGTGTTACTGAATAATAAAGAAAAGTCTCACTAAGGCTTTAGTCGGTGGTTGAACACAAATTATGCAATTTCCTCGCACTAAATCATATTTACTGTGCAGTCGGAACGGGGCGGTCGGTGAGGCGCGCCGGCGGCCTCCATATCCGCCAACAACCGACTCACTACCAAGCACTGATTGATCGAAACCGATTGACTGTCAGACGCGTCCGTTATCCGATTTGGAATTCACTACTCAATTATCACTCTACAATGTGTATCTGAGTATTCCTATATAATATTCTAATGAAAAACAATAAATACACAGCTCTATGGGTCCCGGGTCTAGTACCACCTTCTCACAGAAAACCGACGTGAAATAACAGTGCTTGCATTGTTGCGTTACGTTTGCTCAGTGAGAGCACCGGAGGCCTACATATCTCCTCTCCATCCTCCCCCTACCCATGTGCTACCTGGAGTGCTCCGTCGTCACGCGCGCGAGGACGTCCCTTGAGCTCCGCGAGTCGCTCCGTCCGATTTTCGCCCAGTCCTGCGCGAAGATGCGCCGCAAGAAAGCTGCCGCTTCCCATTCGGGAAAGAAGACCGGCCCTTTTCAGGGCCAAATCGACGCTTCCACGTCGATATCGACGACCACAAGCCTGCCTCCGGACTACGAAGATTCCCACCCGACGACACCAGCTCTCACTTCTGGACTCTGCACTCCCGTGCCTGTGCCTCGCGCCGAGTCCACGGATGCGCGACAGATGCCGACCGGCGGGGCGTCAATACTGGCAGATGTGTACAAGAGTGATATTCTCACTCTCGCCTAGCTGATTTTAGCTGGGACACTCTCGGTGGGGATGACCCGCTGGATGGCGCTGTACTTACGCGTCCAGGAGGCCGCGATGGAAGGCAGAAGAATTGCCGAACGAGACTCGGCAGTGCTCGTAAGCGCCGCTTGTGGTACTCTCGCGCCTCCGACGATCCCGGTTGATCAACATCGGTCGAGCGCTGCGCCGCAAGAGCAGCGAACCCGAGGTTGAGGCCCACGCGACCCCCGCCGCGATGCATACATCGTCGCAGCCTACATCACCGGGTATCACCACGATGCCTCACCTCAAGCGGACCAAATGAGACAAAGACTCCGCGCGGCAAGAACATCCGCGCGCGCCCAATTTCGCGTCCCTAGCAGCACAGGCGTCCGCACCCAAGCCAGCACTAGCTACGCCGCGCAGGGCTGCCAGCGAGCAGCCCACCTACGCATCTGTCGTGAGCGCATCGCCACAGTGCGCCTCAGAACGCCCGATGGCACCGCCTACGCCATCTACGTCGCGATGGGTTGCCCGCGAGCAACCTGCATATACGTCGATCGCAGTGCCATCGCCTAAGAAAGTCAACCAACCAGGGCCCAGCTATACCGAGCAGTAGCCACCTACGGAACCCGCCGCGAAGGCGTCTCGGCAGCGCTACCCGCCGATCGTCGTCGAACGCCTACCAACCAATTGGGTTGCGCACTTCCGACGGTTGGTGGACTTGCTGGGGCACGTGCCGAACGCACGCCCATTTGGGAACGGTGTGCGCTTTATCCCGCAGGACCCCGTGGAAGACCGAATAACAAGAGAATACCTCTCCACACTAGAAGAACAAGGAGTGAGTTGGTTCACATACTCGCCCCCAAATGAACGCCATCTGAAGATCGCGATACGCGGACTCCCAACGAATACCCCTCCCGACGAGATATCTGTGGCACTCTGTGTCAGAGGCTTTGAGCCGATATACGTCCGGGAGATTAAAGCACGCCGTGGAAGATTAGGGTGCATCTACCACTGCGCCCTTAAGAAGACACCTGACCTGATTCCGGCCATTTACGAGATAAAGGAGTTACTACTGACGGAGGTCAGAATCGAAGGATGGCGTGGTAAGCGGGGACCGGCACAGTGCCATCGGTGCCAGCTATTTCGGCACTCCTCGCACCACTGCCACCGCCCGATCGCCTGTTTAAGGTGCAGCGGACCACACCCGGCGCACCTATGCGAACGCCCACGCGAAGAAGCAGCCACTTGCGCAAATTGCAAAGGACCACACCCAGCAAACGATGCCCTGCGATGCCCAGTTTATTATAGCGAAATACGCAACCGACGTGCGGGAACCATCACCCGGACTGTTGATTCCGGGCGTAAGCTATGTTGGCCGTCACAGCCCCCCAACAAGCCCTCGAGTGACTCGAGAACTGCCCAGCATGGTCGCGAGACGACCCAGCCGCTCGCGCCACAAGGGAACAAAAAGAGAAGAACCCGTGAAGTCATTCAAGACATCTTAGACCGAAGCCGCGGGAATCCCGAAGCTGAAGGAATATTTCACGCCCTCATAAGAGGTTACCAGCAAGAATGATGGCTATGACGGCACGACAGATTGCCCGGCCACCCAACAGGTAGCCCGTCCCATCACCACACAGCACAGAATGTGCGATCCAAGGATCGACTCATATCCATGGGTCGCGAAGGAAAAGCCACTGAGAAAGGCAGATGCCTTGTGCAGTTTCCTCGTCCGCCCTCGTAAGGGGGTGGAGTGAGACGACCACCGTCCCTACCCCATTCCTCCCAAACACAAACTGGCAACGCACTTGCGACACCCCTAGTGTTGCTAGTGCCTATTGACACTGATGATCACTTAATATCAGGTGATCCGCCTGTTCGTTTGCTTCCTATGATATAAAAAAAGTCTGACATATCTCATAAATAGATTCATCGTAAAAATTGACTTGTCGTTCAAAATAATTGACGTTAAAAATTACTTAACCAAGTTGAGCAATTAAAAAAAAAAAGTATATATATTACTTATGGGTTCGCTTTACCGATGACCTTGACATATTTATGACTGGTCACCGATGACCTCGACATGCTCGTAACGTATCGTGCTTGTGTCATACTAGCAACGCGTAGTATAGCGGCCTGTATAGGTACATTAACATTGATATTTTGTACTAAGTTTGTTGCAGTCTGTCATGTGTTTCGTTAATTAATATGTACAAAAATGTTTATAATTATTATTCGGGTACCAATAGATGTGAATACTAGACTAATTTTAATAATTACATATAATAATATTTCAAACTATAATTTAGTTAAACATTCAAAAATGAAAACAGTTATTACACAATTTTGAGTTTTTACTTCTGTTGGCAGTCTTTATGGCTGCCTGGATTTTTTTTCAACGTCACATAATATAAGTTTATTTTTCTTTTTAATGGTTAAACGTGAGAAAGAAAAACAATTTTATTTTTATTAAGGATAAACATGCTGCAAGACTAAGTAAGTTCTTTTCTAACAATTCATCTCTTTTTGTTTTTTTTTTTTTTCATGAAAATATATAATATTTTCCCTGAAATGTAAAAAATTATGAATATTATGTAAAACAAACGAATGAAACTCTCAAAGATTATAACAACTGCATATTTTATGAAAAATACATGACACATGAAACCGCAAAGACATGATTTTACCAAAAAATTAACTTACACCGTGTCTTAACGAGAAAGAAATCTTTTCATCAAAATAAACTGATACAGATACCCAAAGGTTAGGCGTTGGGTAAAAAAAATAACAATAGTATGCCGATAATAAAATACCACCATGCGTAACCTAGTGATTTGCTTCAGAATTTTAATTAGTAGAAAAGCAGGGATTATGCATGGGATTCCTAGGTATAAGATACTTATTCAGTGAACGTGTAATACAACTATTCAGTCAACGCTATCGCGCTGACTAACTCAAAGTATATTTTCTCAACTGAACTCAGAATAGAACTTTGTTTCGTTAATATTTGAAGTTTATATTCTACAATTCATAGTCAAGTTGGACTCATAGTTGCATTAAAAATTTATTTTATGCTGAACGATAGTATAATATAGATAGAATGATAGTAATAATCTACTAGAAGATAGGTTACCAAAAAAAAAAAACATTCATGATAGATACATCTACAAAATAATCGATGAACGTAAGTTCAAATCCTTGGAACTGAGTTGGACCTTCAGTTAAAGGAAAACATTATTAAGTAACTGTAGCATGGTAGTAGGTAGGATTTTTTTTCTAAGGAGTAGATAGTACGATCTCTTGCTGCCCCAATAAATACGGTCCGTCGGTACATTGTCGAAGTCGGACATAATCCACTCTCTCTTCGTCTCGCATGTCGTCCAATTCTTAGTTACCATGCTTAAGTTGTAGTCCGGTGAAGCTGTGAAGACTTTTCTAGGCCAATAGCATAATTAGTTCGAAAAAAAAGAGAAAAAAAATGCTCAAGTTGAAAATTTGTCGCCAACCACCATAAATTGCCGTTTCTTTTAATGCTCACATTTTATTAGACATCGTAACTAATTATGACATAACTTACAAATGAAGCCATCAAAAAAATTACTAACATGACCACTATTTCATGAATCAACTATCATAATATCCTTATGCAACTTCGAAAAAAAATGGTATTCGCGAGTAAATTTACCCCATGCAAAACGACTGGAATGAAAATTATATTTATGGATATTTATTATTAAATTAAAAAAGGATTCGAGCAAAACACACCCAGTTTATCGAATTCTATTTACGCAGGATATTAGAGGGTTGGTCTCATTTAGACAGGTTATCTTTTAGGAGAGTGACAAGTTATATAATTTGATATACTAGTAGGCGTCCAGTGGTCGATATTCGACCATAGTTAATTGATTTTTTAAAGTTTGAACTCTATTAGAGTTCTTTTGTCAAAGGCTATTTTTTTATAATCAAAGGTTTTTTCATGGCTCATCAGTTATTTGCCATTTGTCATGATCTTTATTATATAATCATTTAAAAAATCTGTGTAAATGAAAATGAAAATTAATTATAAATCGGAAACAAAAACCACGTGGTAAAGCTTAAATTTTAACCAAACATAACATTACGAAAATAAAGAAATTTATCGCAAACCATGACACAATTTTCAATTAATTTTACACAACACCATGAGGTGGTATTTCTGGGTGATATTGAATTAAATGTAGTCTGTTCATTATGAGAAATAGTAATATGCCCAGTATCATCGTTTGGAATAGTAATGGATGCACAATACAATCAAATGGCGAATCCAAGAAAAAACGTTTTTAATACTACCATTAATTTTAAAAATAAATTATTTTTTGTTGATACATGAGGTTGAATTGCAACATTGTAACCGCGGAGGTCTAAGTCATGGATTACTTTTATGAACAATATTCTTATTTTGATTATACAAAGTATTATTTGGCTCATTTTTTTATTAATTCGTCATTTGAAGTGAGTTCACCATAAAAAATAATAAACATTACAATAATAGTTATATTTTATAAATCATTGTTGAATGTAGGAAGAAAAATGGTAATTAGAACGTAAGAGTTAAAAAATACATATAGTCAAACATAGCAACCTCCTTCACAACCTTTTTGATGTTCGTAATTATTGACGGTTGTCAAAATGTCTTTTTTATATACATGTGTGTATATGCTGTGTAAAATTCGAGTAGTAGTATGAGTAGTGCATATTTTAATTAATTTAATGTATTTCTAATACATTTTATGTAAAATAAACAGTTTTCTGCACTTCTCCGCCATATAAACTTTAACTTTTGGGTGTAAGGGGTGTCGAGTAACATTTTAAGACTTGAGACACCCAAGCCAACCTCACCTGCACGTGGTGCACCCTGCTGATCAACGAACGAGGCAATGGCGATAGCGGGGTGGTAGGGTTTTACAGCCCGACTGGGTCGCAACCACCATGTACATGGCGAAAAAGCCATCATAGTGACTCGCTTTTGCGCGTTGCGTTTCGGGATCTGTCTGTACATATCCAGTGACTTTCGTCATTATGGCCGGCATGACAGCGGCGACTGACGATGGATAATCTGTCTCTCGGTGGTCGCCACTGTTTTTGGATTGTACTATGCTTACCATCAGGCATAGTGCAGTCACTTTGTCGTGTTTCAATAAAAAAAAAAAAAAAAAAAAAAAAAAAAAAACTATGCCAAATTTCAAGTTCACCCGTTGACGGGAAATAGGTTAAAAAGGGATACAAAAATTTTGTTTCACGTATTAATATAAATGCATAATATAAACCCTTAAATGCATGATTTGTTTTGATTTTTATTTATGTTTGTGGTTATATGGTATGTAATGAGTAAATAATAAAAATCAGTCAGTAATGATAAGCGTTTGTTTAGAAAAAGTTGTATATACACTTCTGGCCATATACACTAATTTGTTAAAAAAAATATTAGAGATGTGCCGACTAGTCGGTAAAGCCGACGATCCGGCTACTGTCGTAGTCGATGATTAGTCGGCGACTAGTCACCAAAAAGCGCTGACTATCCGGTTTCTTACTTCTTATGTATTTCCCAGTAAAATAATAAAAATAAAAACTAAAATAATAAAAATAAAAACCATGACTGTTTATTATTTTTTTATTTTATAATTAATCCTGCACATATTTTAATGTAAAGCAAAGCTACCTTTTCTTTGATAATCAGTTTCTAAAATTACTTGCTTGTAAAGAAAAAATGTCCATGACATTTATGAGATAAAATTAGTATCTTGATTAACATACAAATAACATAATATATTTTTAACTTGAATAAACATTTATAATAATTTATTTTTAGTTAAAAGAATAAGATTTTTTTATTAATAAAATAAGTCATATTGAAATAAGTTTGCATTATGCACACTAAAAAAAAAATTTGAAAAATCCTAAACATTAACCGCTTCATAAAAGCGAAAAAGAAAGATCGAAGAAACTGTAACGTAAAAAAATCAATACACGAGACTATGTTTGACATATTTAAATTTTAGTTGAGTTCTTTGAGTCACTTTTATTAACGGTAATAGCATTATCTTTATACAACATTTTTTGTATACAGAATCACCACTCTGATGTGAATAAAAGCAAAAATATAAAAACAATACAAAGTAAATAATAGGTTCCGACAGGATCGCAGGCGGTGGCTACGACTTCCACGTGAAACAGCTGTAAATGAAGTGCCACCTCCGAAAAGTGATCAGCTCGGCCGATTAGTCGGTCTTCTTACCACCGACTAATCGGCTAGTCGGCTAGTCGGCTAAAGACGCAATCGGCACATCTCTGAAAAATATATAACTTTATAAATACATATGCTCAATTTTAATAACATGCTACTGAACCTATTAGGCAAACATCTTGTAATATAATTTAATGAGTTACGAATATTACAAGAAATTATTCGAATTTTAAGAAAGTAAATTTATATATACTTTTGCTTACATTGGTTTTTCTTGTAAATATAATATGTTTTATATATTGAAAACTCTTCCTAATCGCAAGGGTTTGAAATTATGTCGATCAACGCAGTTTTTGCATATACTAATTACTGAGCCATTGAGTAACATATTTTATATATGTAATTATCAACACGGTTGTACTGTAATGGAAGATATTGGATAGATCTGATATAAATATCAAATATTTTCTTAATTGTTTACTTCCATAACCTCCTTTGTTTAAATGTAGATATAAGCGGAGATTGTAATATACTAAGAGACTTGCTCTTAAGTGTATAGCTGTCATAACACACAACTTGTGCTGGCGTCAAATAGTCCGCGCGAGCCGTAGTTAGAGTTTTGACAATTTCATATCATTATAGTTTTAAATGTTTTTTTTTTTTTATATGATAGTGGACGTTACTTTGCACTTCCGCCTGGAGTCGATTGGCCGCTACCACGTCTCACTGCAACGAAAACCTTCGATTTGATTTGCGCGAGGTGTATTTATCTAAAAAAATTCAATCTAAAACTAATAATAGAGAGAGTACACATAAAATCATAAAAAGTAATTTAAAAGGCATCCTTGTTTGATGGTTGTACCTATTGACGGTTGATACTATTCCTATGTATAATTGTAAAATATAAAGGTATCATGAACTGCAGGTGGTAAAGTCACGCTGAGCTGTAGATCGTAGAGTCTCGCTGAACTGTAGGAGGTAGTCACGCTGAATTGTAGATGGTAGAGTCATGCTGAACTGCAGGTGATAGAGTCATGCTGAATTGCAGGTGGTACAGTCACGCTGAAATTTTAGGTGGTAGAGTCACGCTGAATCTATTACTGGTTTCAGTATGAATGGGTTGTCTTGATCGGTGGTACTGCCACCTTCTCACAGAGACATCGACGTGAAGTAATAGTACTTGCATTGTTGCGTTTCGTTCAGTCAGTGAGAACGCCCGAAGACCACCAGCCATCCCCTCACTCACTTCCTCTCGTCATACTCCTCCCCCCAAAGGCTGGCAACGTGCTTGAGACCCCTCTGGTGTTGCTAGTGTCTATGGACGTCGGTGATCACTTAACATGAAGTGACTCGTCTGTTTGTATGCCTTCTATGATAAAAAAAATCATTAATTAGAATATGTTGCAGATTAACGTGTAATGGCCACTATCGATTTCAAGTCACTTTGGCGGCACTTTTAGCCAAAACGGACACTATAATATGAATGATGAATTTCCGTAAAGTTACACCAACTTACAATCAAACAATATTTTTTCTCAGGTTTTTTATAAATTTCCACATCCTACATCTATTAAACGAAGTGCATATTTTCGGAAAAACATTTGATATACTCAAAGCGATTTATAATCAAAGTCTGCATTCTCTACTAAATCAAACGTAGACATAATAACAGCTTTAAATTCGTTTATGTGTGTAAAATTATAAAATATTTATTCATTTTTTATCAACAAGTATTGTAAATGTACTTGAAAAATGAATATTATAATCCTCTGTCCATACAATATTGTTAGGCTCCGGTAAATTTGCTTTGTACTGAATAAGTAGTTGGCAAGTCATTATTTCTGTGCTCTCGTGTGTACCCGAAGAACTTACTTTGATATTATATACCGCTGTGTATCGTGTACGTACTTCTCGATTTTTTTACCTTTATCAAGTGAAAAGTCCGTTTTTGTATAGTATTTAATTTTTATATCAGCATGATAATAATATGAATGTATACGAAGCGAATTAAAATTAACAGAGATTGCCAAAAGACAAGGGTTTATCGTAAGTAATCGTTGTCGGTGTTATTAGATTTTTTTTTTCGAAATGACTACGCTATTGACCCAGCAAGGTCTTAACAGCTTCACCGGACTACTAAAGCGAGCGCTTACGGCACTCAGCCGATTTTATTTTGGCAACCAGCTCAAAGGTGCACGGCACACCTCGGCTTGGCTGTTGCCTGTTGCGCGCAAAATCGCGATCTATCTTAGTCAACCTAGCTAACTATTCATATATGTATGAGTTGTTGAAACGTATATGTGTACCAAGCATACATGCCTCAACAACTCCTCCATATATTTATTATTGGAAAATTGAGAGTTTTTCAGTTCGATAAGGGAAAAAGATAAACCCTTCCACTTTCATGTGTAAGCGTGTAGGCGTGCACGTGTGTGGGGGTGATTATGTAGTGTTGTAGCAGTGATGTATATTTGTGCGTCACCGTATAGGGCTCCCTACCGAGGTATCGAACCTAGGCTTGAGCCGCTGCCGTGGGAGGCCTAATCGGGTGTTATTAGACAGAAAAGATAAATACGTGTTAATGAGTACTTGCTTTAAAAAGGTTACGTTTTAAATGCACCGCGCTCACTGAATGCTTGCAACCTTGCTCTTTTGTCTCGCTTTGGTTAGGTTAGGTTAAACTTGCGAAAAAAGGATAACGCGAACTTGTCTCGGGCGAGCGCGGTGCATTTAGTACGAAACCTTTTTAAAGGAAGTATTTATTACGTATTTAACTTTTTTGTCATAACACCGTACGTGTTTAAAATTTTCATTATTGCGTTTAAATTCACTAGTCTTCAATTTGCACAAAGGAAAAACGGACAAAATTACTCAAATTACATTATCAATATCCTTGGATTTCACATTTATAAAAACTATATTCTCTTTCAAAGTCTCAAAGCGTCCTGGAATTTTATTATTAGAAAAAAGAGAATCAATTTCTCTGTGCAAAGAGAAAGCAAAGATTGACTTCAATTTAATTTTATTTTATTATTTACTAACCGATCGTGACTTTACTCGGGTATAATAAGAACAAAAAAAACTATAAAATCTAGCGTCGTGTGGTGACGAGTTACGGTAAAATGGATGACCTAAAAATTATCAGTGATAGTTTTGATATGATCTTAATTTTAGAGTGACATAGACATAGACATTGTCCGTGTATAAAATTTAATAAAGATGTTATTTATAATTTTACTATTATTAAAATTATCACTACATAAGTAGTATAAAAGAGACGGCCCCGTCGTGTGTCTGCTTATTCGCGATAAACTCATAAACTACAGAGCGGATTTTAATGCGATTTTCCTTAATAGATAGAATGAGGCTCTACCTCTAGGCTTAGAGTGCTTACCATCTTCATAGACGACATCGTCCTTTAAGATGAGGTGAGGTGAGGTGAGGTGAGGTTAAAAAGTATATGAAAAAGATGGACAGACATGCGGACATACTGATAAAGACTAATAAACAACATCATATTCGTGGTAATCTGCCGTTTAACAGTATACCGAAATTACTTTCCTATCGCAGGAAATTCAACATTAGTTTACGTGCATAACTACATGCTTGGATATAATCACAAGATCAGGCTATACATACATATTACATAAAAAAACAAACAATGGTACTGATTTTTTTTCTACGATCTTATATAACTATAGCAAATGATAAACATTCCGACAGGTAGTTTATAAATTACCTGCAGTTAGAAGTTTTCTTTGTACTTAAATGAAATTACAAGAAGTCGATAAGATACCGCTAGTAATTATTTTAATTGACAGTTACTGGCTATATATAGGTGACATAGTCTGTTTTGTTATATTAACTAACTGAACCTGGTGACGCGTTACTGAAGAAAGTAGCCTTACTAGCCTGGCAAGTACGCTCAGTTCTGTTTTTTTTTTTCTTAAAAAATATATAAACATATGCGCATTTTCAAATATCAAAATTTTAATGCAATTAGCGAAGAACTTTTTTAGTATGTGTATGCCATAGATAGGCACTCGCCTAGAAGCGAAATTGAACTGTACCTTACAATTAGAATAAACTGGCGCTTATGTTTCTGTACCGCTGCCTATTCTCCAAGCGGCAATTCATCGTACGAGCGGCGCTTGCGCATCCTCACTCTCCTACTCGCAAATATACTTTGCTGGAGGTTGAACTTATCGCGGACGCTAAATCTTATAGTGTTATCTATGTTAATTGTTATAGGTCTCTTGTTTCTGTGAACATTAAATTCACTTGTATCTTCAACCTCCATAATTTCTTTCTACGTCCACTGAGGCGTTTGTACACGTCCTCTTTTATTTTGGATCGAGAGTATCAAGCAGCCCATAAATACAACCACTGTTTTTATTTTTATTACCCTATGAAAACATCAATTACGACCTTATAATGAAATAAAATGGCAACTAAGTGTTAATTTATCAGTTCTGTCAATATTTCTGAAGAACCCTTGAAACAAACCTTGTCCTGACAATTTCACGTATAACAAAAAAGAATAAGCCAAAGAGGAGCAGACGCCCTGATACGCTTACATATAGCTTTTTTTAACTGACTACACTATTGGCCTGACATGCCTTTACAGCTTTACCGGACTACTAAGATGAGCGCTTAAGACACTCAACCGTCTTACATATGGTAGTTGTTATTTTTTTAAATATTGCAATTAACGTGTATAAAAAATATACAAAATTGTCTAACTGAAGTAATATATTTATAGCATATATATCAATACATATATGATTGAACACGTCAACCCTTCCGCAGAAAGCGTAGTTACGCATTAATCACGTGATACAGGGCCCGGAATGGTCGCTCGTTAATCATCGGCCGGCACTACGCCCGCAATCTGAACGTAGCGCGTAGCGTGGGGAGGCGCTTTTTGTTAATTATACCTCTATGTATTGCTCTGTTTTTGTGCCCGTTCCTTGTATACATCTCATATCACTTAACTTTATTTATTTTATAAACTATAAGTAGATATATAAAAACTACTGAACAGTTTTATTACACTGTCGTTGTAACACTAAGTGCAATAGAGGAATTTTTATTTAAGTCGTTTAAAATCTGAGTATGTACTTATCCTTATTAAGAAATTACCCCTCTTTTCTTCTTTTTATGTATTTTTTCCTTATTTTTTGCGTAAAATTCTACAACAGACCAAAATTTATACATGGCTATAAAACTGAAGTGTGATTGAACTGATTTGACATATCACGCCACATTTTAATAAAGCTCACCACTATGTAGCGCTTAGTTGTATTGTATTCTTGCTAATTTTTATCTCGGACAAGAAAGATCACTGGATTAATAGTGCAAATATATAAAAAAATCTAAGAGTACGCCAAATAATATTTACCCATAAGTAATGTAACTGCAACTAATGACGTCTAATATAATCGCCTTAAGTATAAGAATATATACTATATATAATTATATATATATATAGAAAACAAAAGGCAGCCTTCAATGCCTATTTCATTAATGGCCTTTTTTAAGGTATATAATATTTCAATTTATTTCAATATTACCATTTAAAATTTGGACAAACTTAAAATTAATTAAGGTACGAATTTAAAAGTGAGAAGTTATAAATATAGAAACGTAATGAAGCAAAAGAGATTTTAAAGATAGAGAAATTTGTCCGTCTAATATTTCTGCTTACTCCAGTAAGAACATTATGATGGAAGATAAGTACGATGATTTTAGTGTTTTGTGATATCAATGTTTATTTTTTATTCATTTTTCAGAACAAGAAGTTTCAGAAACATGATTTATTTTTATCATTTGGTAATTTCTAGTTATCCTTAAAACATTCCAACTGAACGAAGTGCATAGTACTTGAAGACGTAATGAATGCATTCCAAATTTGTACACATACCTTGCCACTGTCGCAGGCGGGGGTTCGATATAAGCGCCCCTTCGCGTCGGAATTTCGCTGGTTCACATTCCGCGTGGTCATTCTTCGAGTAATAATTTCGGAACACCTCATCACTACGTTCCATCGAAGTATTTGTTTTTGTGAAGCTCTTACGCTATTTTATGTAACGTTATTTTAGAAAATCATATTAATTGTTAAGGTCAAAACTTCTTTAACCCCGTTGTAATTTGAAAATCGTTGAAAAGTAAAAGTAAAATTCAAGAGACAAACATATACTTGATGATGAGATTTCAACTTCTTGCACTTTAATTCTTATAGAAGTATATGTTTAATTTGAATTTTACTTTATATTATACGATATATATTACAAATAAAAAAAAATATAGATTATAAAACATGTTTTATATTAATATTCCATATTTTTTTAAAAGGTAGAAACCGCGTATTTACTGCATATGCATGTTTTCATAAATAAACAAATCTCATTTTTTGTGTTGTTAATATTTCGCTTAAATTTTGAATTAATTGTCATAATCGCATGATTTGTTGAAATTCGTGAAACATAGCTAATAATTTAGTTAAAATGGCTTAATGCTTTCAAATAATCGCGAAGGTTAATTTGATAGGTTTTACCATACTAAATGTCAACTTTTGTAGTCTATATATGAGGGGTATAGAATCAAATGCAGCTAAGAGCGTAACCGAGATTTAAGCTGTCTTTGATGTTTGCAGCCGGTTTTAAGATGACTTTGATCCCAATAGAGATTTTTAGACTGATTTTTGTATTACTGTGAGCTGGTTTTGATGTAAAATTATAAGTTAAGGTTCTAGACAATTGACAGACGTTTAATTTGCATTTACAGTTCATATTTAAAAAAAAAAAAACATGCAACTAGCTGCATTTGATTCTATACCCCTCATATATATAATAAAACAGTAAATCTAATGTGTTTGTACTTCTTTAATTTGTGTAAAAAAATATTGCAGATGTCTAGGAATAAGTAATCAAATACATTTAAATCAATTTTAGAAATGTCTGTCTGACTGTCTGTATGTTTATATGAACATGTATCACTGCTAAAACATTGCGTTCATGATAAAACATTATAAAGCACATCATGGAGTAACATTTAGTCTTTGTTTAATTAAAATCAGTTCATTCTATCAAACGTTATTATAATTTTAATGACGACTCAAGTACGAGAGAAAAGTAGATAAGTAAATGGACTTAATATATTCAGATGACTCTATTAATTGCTGTTTTTTTTACATTTCACGCGGATGACGTTCCAGGGGCATCTAGTATGAAATATTATAGTAAACGTATTACGTATTCGATTTGTTTCTTCAGATATAAAGGATTATTCAAAACTTTTCTTGATAATACGTTGACCAAAATTACAGTGAGCCGCAATAAAGTGATGGTAGTAGGAGGAAAGCATTAAACATTATTACCACCTCAGTTCCACGTTAATGGCTGTACTCGCGTGGAATTTTAATGTTTACTATAGCACTACCGCATGGTCATTGCGCTTTTCACAATTTCAGTCGTATTCTAAGGTTCGCTTAGTATGGAATAGGATTTTACATTTAAAAATTTTTCTTTTATATCATAGGAGGCAAACGAACAGTTGGGTCACCTAATGTTATGTTATCTCAACCGTCCATAAACACTTGCAACACCAGGGGAGTCGCAAGTGTGTTGCCAACCTGTGTTGAGGGAGGAAGGGTAGAGGAGAGGAGGAAGGTAACCAGAGGTAGGCCTCCGGCGCTGTCACTGATCGAAAGAAGCACAACAATGCAAGCACTGTTACTTCACGTCGAATTTTTTGTTAGAGGGTGATACTTTTTTTTTATATTATAGGGGGCAAACGAACAGAGAGGTCACCCGATGGTACGTGATCACCGCCGTCCATAGACACTTGCAACACCGGAGGAGTCACAAGTGCGTTGCCGGCCTTTTAGAAAAATGTACGCTCGCTTCTTGAAGGTTTGTAATTCATAGTTGCTTGGAAACACCGCCGCTGGAAGTCGATTCCACAGGGTCGCAGTACGAGGTAGAAACGACCTTGAAAACCTCACCGTAGAAGAACTCCACTCATCGAGGTGGTGTGGATGAAATTTAAGTTTCAGGCGGGTAGTATGATGGTGGAATGTAGCGGCAGGTAAAAGTCCAAACAACTCCTCTGAACACTCTCCGTGGTAAATGTGATAAAGAACACAAAGAGACGAGATGTCCCGACGCAGTGCCAATGAGTCGAGCCGATCGGATAATACCTCGTCGCCAACGATTCGAGCTGCTCTACGCTGGATGCGGTCAAACGGAAGCAGTTGATATTGAGGCGTTCCAGCCCAAAGGTGAGAACAGTATTCCATGTGTGGGCGGACTTGCGCTTTATAGAGTAGTAAACGGTGTTCTGGTGAGAAATACTATCTTGCCCTATTAAGGATACCTAGTTTTTTAGAGGCCAACAATGCTTTGCTCTCCAAATGACCGCCAAATTGAACGTCACTCGATATGTCAACGCCGAGGATGCCAATACTGAGCTTGGCGACTAAGGGGACTCCCTGAAAGCTGGGCATTACGTCAAATTTGATCTTTTTCGCGGTAAATGCGCAAACTTGTGTCTTAGTAGGGTTAAACTCGACCAAGTTTTGTCTACCCCAATGCGAGACGTGTTCGAGTGACGTCTCCATTTCAGACAAAATTTGATTCCGGCACTCAACAACGCGTTCCCTGGAAATATTGGCCCAGCCAGTGTATAGAGCATCCACAGTGCTATCGTCTGCATAGCAATGAATGTTGCTAACTTGCAACGTATCATTGATATACAGAAAAAAGAGAGTAGGGGATAATACACAGCCTTGTGGGATACCAGCATTCACAGGTTTCAATTCAGAGCTCGCACCGTCGACTGTGACTTTTATGCTTTGACCAGTGAGAAAGCTAGATACCCAGTTGCATAAATTTCCAGTAAGTCCAAAGGAAGTAAGCTTCGACAGAAGCGCTTTGTACCAAACTCGATCAAAAGCCTTCGCTACGTCTAAACTTATGGCAATGACCTCACCCTTGCTTTCTACTGCCTCCGCCCATCGATGTGTCAAGAAGGCTAGAAGATCACCAGCTGAGCGACGTTGGCGAAAGCCATATTGACGGTCGCTAATAATCTGGTTCTCCTCTAGGTACTTCAAGAGCTGGCAGTTTATAATGGACTCCATTATTTTGGAAAGCAAGGAAGTGATGGCGATTGGCCGATAGTTCGACGGCTCTGAGCGGTCACCTTTTTTTGGGATCGGGTGCACAGAAGCAGACTTCCAAGATACTGGCACAACGCCTGCACAATAGGAGTGCCGAAAAAGACGCGCAAGAACTGGAGCCAGTTCCGGAGCACATATCCTTAACACAATTGCGGGAATCCCGTCAGGTCCACTCGACTTTTTGATGTCTAAAGAGAAGAGCTTTTTACGTATATGTTTTTGCAAAAACTGCACATCGGGCATGCAGCTTTTGCAAGGCGCTAAGTCCGGTGGAGACTTCCCCTTGTCATCTAGAGTCGAGTTCGACGCAAAAAAGCAGCCAAGAAGTTCGGCTTTGTCCTTTGCGCCGTAGACCAACGAGTTGTCTTCCTTCCGCAATGGTGGGAATGATGGCAGACTGAAATTCCCTAGGGCGGCTTTGGCGAGAGACCAGAATGCCCGAGTTCCAGAGGGAAGACGAACCAGTCTCTTACCAATTCTGCCAATGAAGGCGGACTTTGCTAGAGCAATCGCTCTTTTGTAAGACCTGGAGGCGACATTATACTCCTTTTTGAGAGCACTAGTATTTACATCCTTAGACACCATCGCGTCAACCCAGGCCTGGTAGCATTTTTGCTTCCGGCGTTTAGCCATTCTGCAGGAATGACCAAACCAGGGTTGAGTTTTACCACCGACGGGTACTACGGAATTAGGGATAAATAAGTCCATCCCTTGTAGTATGGCGTCGGTTACGGCTTTGGCGACAGCGTCAGGACCGTCCAGTGAGAAGCAAACTTGCCCCCAGGGGAAAGAGGCGAAGAAAGCTCGCATGCTATCCCAATCTGCTGACCTATAGTGCCAAACTCGGCGGCAGCCCGCTGATCGCGGACGTAGTGGGCGCGAGAGAGACACGTTACTCCGGATCAGGCAATGGTCCGAAGAGCCTAAAGGGGCACCAACGGTAACTTGATAGCCGTCCGGATGAGAGGTCAGCAGAAGGTCCAACAGGGAAGGTGAATGTTCCTCCACATCAGGGATCCGCGTTGGCGAGGTAACCAGTTGCGTTAGGGAGGACGCTAAAACAAAGTCGAAAACAGATCTCCCTGCGTGATCGGTGGTGCGTGCGCCTAGCCATTCGGCATGGTGGGCATTAAAGTCCCCAAGAACCACGATCTCAGCGGAAGGGAATTGTTGAAGAGTGATGTCAGTCGCCATTTGGACGTGCTCCATGAGACGCTCTGTCTCGGTATTACCGCTATGGGATCGGTAGAGACATGCATAGACGCGTGGATGGTCGACGCAGTCCACACGGAGAACAAGTAGTGAAAGCTCTTTACCTTCAAGATTGGCAAGGCGACGGAAACATATATCCTCCCTGACAAACGCGCAGACCCCAGCTCGAGGCACGAAAGCATGCTCAATTTTGTAGCCGGGATACGTTAGGTAGGCGACGTCTGCAGGGGAATATATTTGAGTTTCCGTTAAGAAAAGCAAGGCCGGCCTCTCCGTCTCGAAGTGGTGGTGGACGGAGTTGATGTTTGAGTGTATTCCCCTAATGTTGCAAAAGTCCACGCGAAACGTGGAAGGGGGTTCCGTAGACTTACGTTTGCCTTTGCCCTTCGTCATGGCAAGCGGTTTTTTGCCCTCCCCAGAGTACGAGACGTGCTGGTACCCCCCTGGGGTATATTTACATTTAAAACTGCCTTCATGTTTGGGGGAGGGGAGGTGGGCCTCCGGTAACTCACTGACCGAACGAAACGCAACAGTGTAAGCACTGCTACTTGACGTCGGTTTTCTGTGAGAGGGTGATACTACCCCGGACGAGCCGACCCATTCATGCTGAAACCAGTTATAGCATCAGCGTGGCTCTACCACCCGGCAAAAGCTGCTCGTTTAGCACCACCCGGGGGTCACGTGTAGGGTCTCGAGGGTAAAGCCTACGGACGTGAGCAGCATCAACCCCCTATACTACCCTACTACCCCGGGCGAGCCGTACCCATTCATGTTGAAGTAGTAATAGCTTCAGCGTGGCTCTTCCACCTACAGAATATAACACCTACCATATACAATAATTCATAGTACTTTTTGAAGTAAAACTTGTTTTGGAGCGACTAGGAGGTATCTGGACGATAATGTAACGGAAGTCCGTTACGGCAATATGGCATCAGGTTTCTGTACCTTCCGGTTTTTAAATATTTTTAATTTTGTCAATAAATAGCTTATAAACAAATCAATCTAATTAAAAAAAAAAAATTGTATAATAAAAACATCATACAATAGAATTATCTATGTATATATGGGCACGCGACCGTGATGCTTTCTGGATTCAATACAAATAAGTAAGAAATTAAATCAAAGCTTCATTATCTGTATTGCCGTCTATCAGCTAATTCGGAACTTAAATAACACAGGAAACATTATTAGCAACTCTTTGTTATAAAGTAAATAAAATATAGAAAAGTATTACTTCAGTCGCGTGTGACGGGTACACGAACTCATTTTTCTAACTGCCCTCGTGTTTAAGAAATATTCTCGCAATTGTTACTTACTTGTAATAAACTCATAGTATTCCTATAAAAATTGAATTTGGACAGTAAGTAAGTCCCTTTAAAGATATTAAATTTTTTTATACCATATCATTATTATTGTATTATCTTCCATTCCTTAGCTGTGTTTAAAGTTTCAACTATTTTGTTTTTCTGGATGTTATTTTAAAATGAATTGAAATATTTGTACCAAATAAGCAATTAAAAATGCTAGAAAATCAGTCGTTGGAGCATTAGTATTTGCTTCCCATGTGAAAATTTTATATTGTCACATCTAATCAAAACCCGCTAACCTGTAAATTTATGTGTGTTAAAAAGTTCATATCTGCGCTACTGTAAGTATTCAAAATAAACTTAATTATAAAAAGTCTATCCCCATATTATCACTGGCTGGTATTCAAACAATGTTTTAGTCTACGTTGAATATTTCACCGTATTCGTTTTATGTGGCACTAACAATTAAATGAATCATAACATTATGGAATTACATAACTTCTACAACTAGTCTATTACATGTATGTAGTTTTAATATACATATTCTTGTAATATCCACCTTCAGTAATTAATCAACGTAATCAATCATTATTATTTTTATATACAGTCAAATCTGGATAAGCGAGATTTCAAGGGAGCACAATCTCATTCTCGCTTATAGAGGTTTCTCACTAACCCGAGTTTCTCGTTAATGCAGGTACATGGGTAGCGTTTCTCTCTTATAGGTAGTCCGGTGAAGCTGTTAAGACCTTGCTGGCTCAATAGCGTAGTCATTTCGAAAAAAAAAACTCTCTTATAGAGGTAAGCAGCAATAACAGGTCACAGTAACTTTATAAGGGTAGGTATCAAAATGCTTACGAAAACAAAACAAAAATTCAAGCACTATGTAATTTTATTTGATTCAGAACTTATTTACAGTTAAAAAAATATCCGTCGATTTCGTTTGGGTTTCTGTTTTTGTATTTTAAATGTTTTTCTGTAAATCATAAATTTTGTCGAATATTGCTTGATCAACAACCGCCGCGTATTCAAAGTACTGATGGATCGTCTCCAACGCATTTAAAGCTAGCTTCATTGGAATGATCATTATTTCTGTTTCTTTCTTTGTTACTTATCCAGTTCTCACTTACCCAGGTTTGACTGTATAAACTAGATTCATGAAGCGATTCGCATGCCCTCTATTGTGTTATAGTCCTATTAAATTCCCGGGCGTACGCACAAACTTGCTGACTTCTGTAGAAATCAAGTACGATACAATATGCGTCTAGTGAAACAAAAAAAATACTAATTTTGAAACACATAGGTTAGATTGATATTGTAGAAAGATATATATTATTAGCGGACCAGGTGAACGTTGCCCGGCCTAATAAAAAAAACCTTAACAAATTTAATTAAGCTATTTAATTTAATCCCTTCCTCTCCTTTTAATAACCGAACCACTCGCGCTGGGCTTCGGAGCCATAGTTTTACGGTAAATCCTATCTGGGCAAGAACTAAAAAGTTCGCAGCTTCTTATCTTTGTCGTACCATGAAGCTGTGGAACAATCTCCCGGCTAGTGTGTTCCTTCCTTCCTATAACACGGGGTCCTTCAAGCGTAACGTGAAGAGACATTTACGCAGGCCAGCATGACAACGGCGTCCGCCGAGGGATGGCGTGTCTCTCGGTGGTCGCCATTGTTTTTGGATTGTACTGTGCTCACCATCAGGCACAGTGCAGTCACTTTGCTGTACTACAATAAAAAAAAATATACATAAACCTTCCTCTTTTTTCTTTATTAGTATACTGATGAAACCCGCATGAAAATCCGTTCAGTAGTTTTTTTGAGTTTATCCCGAACAGATAGATGTTGCAGAGGACTTTGATTTATAATATGTAGTGATTTCAGTAAGCAATATTTTTATAAATAGAGTTCCGATATGGTTATGTTCTTAATTATTCACCTACATATTAAACAGCCTCAATGGTATTGGTGATATTGTTTTACTTATCAGATAACCCAAATGGTTCTTAGTTCGGATCCAGTAGGTGGTAATGTTTTTGAAATCCGAACCATTTAAAACAAGATAGTAAAACAAATTGAAAGCTGGTATAGTCACGTTGAAGCTATAACTGGTTCCAGCATGAATGGGAGCATAAAGAAAGCATAAAGAATGGAAATTCAAGCGCTATATAAACAATAACGTCATTAAACCAAAAATAGTTAATAATAATTGAACAGCTAATATTTAATAAATTACTAATTAAAAAAAAATACGCTCACGGATACGATTTTTTAAGTATACCAAATATATAGTAAAGTATAACAATGTAGTAACATGTAAACAAAAAAAAGGTGCGGACCAAGAGTCTGCAGAGTAGAATAACAATAATAAAAAAAAGCATGAATGGGTCGGCTCGTCCGGGGTACTACCACCCTCTTACTGAAACAGCGACGTGAAGTAACAGTGCTTGGATTGTTGCGTTACATTCGGTCAGTGAGAGCGCCGGAGGTCCTTCTCCTGTCTCTCTCTCTCTCTCTCTTCCCTTCTTCCTCCCTTCCCCCTTCCCCACCAACTCAGGCTGGCAACGCACTTGCAAATCCTCTAGTGTTGCTGGTGTCTATGGACGGTGGTGATTATTTAACAGCAGGCGACCCATCTGTTCATTTGCCACCTTTGATATAAGATAAACAGTATTTGTGACATTAAAACCCCTAATTTCAGGCTTTATCGGTGGCTTATTAAGGTCTGTGGCCGAACTGTGGTCCGCTACACTTCTCCGTTACGCTATATATACTTACGATTTAAAAAAATAAAGTTAAAACATTTTTTTTATTTATGAACTGGCATACATTGGAGTTATAATACTGTAGGCCGATTGTGGATTATTTTACTATGCGTGTTTGTCTTATTTACACCGAATAATGTATATCTTTGTTTTATGAAGCCGTGAGAAACATTATTATCTATTGTTAATATTACTGTCTACGTTTGAGGATTCTTTTGTACATGGTTTGACAAAGAGGCGTAAATATGAACCGATATATTATTCTGGAGATTTAATTGGCGAAGTAACACGAGATTAATCAATAAAACATTACCCAGATATAAACAATCCTAAAAGATATCGAACACTTACCAAAATTAGAAATGAAATTAATTGATCTGGATACTGGAATGCTTAAGTCCTAATGAGAGATGATAGCTTTGTAAGTAAGCGAACTCGTTACTAATAAAAATATATATCATTATTTCGCTAGACACCTAAAGGAAACGGTAACTTTCGGCCCGACTAATTACATTAAAATCCGACGGAGCACCTTACTAAATCACCGAGTCTTCTATACATTATAACGTATATAGTCTACGAACCTACCCGGTATGAATGTATAAATATTCTAAATATACTAGAATTTTATACGAAACTATTGTGCTATAAGTTATGCTTGATGAGCGTTTTATATACTATCTAGATATGTACACAATAGAGTTTAAATTCCAGTAAACTGTTTGACTATTTAGGTCGTTTTGGAATTTCATCAGTGTGGTCTTACAATCCTTTCTGTTAAACTATTCTCTTTGAATAATTGCCGCGTGGACCTGAAGGGTTAGAGTGTATTCATGCTCTGCCCCACCATTGTGGTTAGGGTCTAGCGTATGTAATATTGTACGTACATACCCCAATATCTGTAGTGGACAACATACATTGTGAAATGCGAATAGAGTTTATTGGCGCGTTATATCAATCGATTCAGAATTTTTGAATCGTTTTAATAATATTATTCATAAAATTTGGACATAGTGATCCAATTTTCTCGTGACAACGCAAAATGGGGCAGGGAAATTGAATACTTTTAGTGATGTAATGATAGAATTGGTGTAGATTTTGCACTAAATATCTGGTTTTGTTTTTACATAATGACCAGTTGAAGCATTTTATACTAGTTTAAGTAGAGGAATAGATTTTCTGTATAAGACGCTACGTTTGATGTTGTATTGTAATTTTGTTTTAATTTAATTAATAATTGTAATTAGATCAAAATATCATGGAGCTTACATTATCTGTGTTAATATTCTTCTTCTTCTATTTTATTTTTGGCAGCCAGCCTTCTAGTAGACTATTACTGCCTTTGTTAAGTGAGTAACGATATTACAAGTTTCTTGATATAATTTCAATGAACAAGATGGTGGCCGTCTTTTTAGAACTTTTCTGGGAGTTTTTGTGGGAAGTCTAAATCCATGCTCCATGGTATTATTTCCGATCCACTTCACTTGTGCACAATAAGCAAACTATATTACGTAAAGCACTACCAACTTACACTATATAGAGCCAAATAACACAAGATTATGGATAAAGTATAAAGACCACTACATTGCATTCCAAGATCACGCCAAAAATTCTATCATTGTGTTAATCTTATAATGCTCAACAATTTTTGTTGCCAAATACACGTTTCGAAATACTAGTTAAAATCTTTTTTGTATCGTATAACCCAATTACTGAGAAAATTTGATTAAAATTCTGTTACCATTTTAATAATTTTTGAAGAATTTTATGCAAAATTCTTTATTAAACACATTAAATCCAACCAAATAGCCTAAAACCAGCAACATCACGTCCGAAACGAAACTACGCGCAGTTGAGCGGAACTTGGGGTAATAATTGTAACAAATGTAAGCAAGTTTGTTTTTGCCGCAACCATCGCGCCCTCGGGCCCTCTTATATATGAGAGCGAACCGTCTCAGATATGGGAGATTAATTTATGTTTATATTTCGAAACAAGTATTGATAGTAATCATTGTTAGTTAGCTGAGACTAGTTTCTGTAAACAATTCCTTTTGACGGATGTGACTGTTGAATATTGCAGAGGCCCCTATAAGGGGTCATGATTAAATACGGTAACTAACATTGACTGAAAATACTTTAATTAATAATTTGGATGATTTAGAAATAAAATGGTTGCTAATGGTGACCGTCATGAGATCAACTGTAAGTAGATCATTATTAGATATGCAAGTATCATAAAGAAAGGAAAATAATTTTTTATTTTATTTTATAGGAGCCAAACGAACAGGTGGGTCACCTGATATTAACTGATCACCGTTGTCCATAGACAATAACAACACCAGGTGAGTCGCAATTTCGTTGCCCGCATGTGGTTGGAGGGAGGCTGAGAGAAAGGAAGTGAAGGGGATAGAAGACTAGAGAGAGTGAGGGGAGTTGGGCATCCGGCGTTCTCATTGAACGAACGAAACATAACAATGCAAACACTGTTACTTTTAAGTCGGTTTTCTGTGAAAGTGTGGTAACCGGGGTGAACCGACCCATTCATGCTGAAACCAGTAATAGCTTCAGCGTGGCTCTACCACCTATATCCGCTCCTACTCGTTCTAACCTGTGGGCAATCACACGTATTGAAATAATGGTATGAGATAATGTAAATTAGTGGTCATCATATTTTTCTAGTCAAGGACAATAAAGATCGATATATATCTGCGTACATTCATATATTGTGTAGTTAACACCCTTTTTTATGAGACATCTTTTTGTATGGCAATAGCAACCTTACAATTAACTGATTTTAGAACAACAAAATATCCAATTTGCGGTTACTTTCACATCTAAAAATCTAATTTAGAGAAACAGTACAATAAACAAACAAATTCGAATTTATAATAAATATTAAGATAAAATAGGGAAAATGCGTTTGTTTTAAAAATTCTGAAAAATAATTGAATATTAATTAAATATATAATAATGAGTGATTTCTAGATAAGTTTCAATTTCGAGTGGTGTACTTCAATCAATTTAATTCAAATTAATTTCCTTAGGTACTTTTCACGAAGCACGTATATTAATAAAATAAAGGGATGTTTTCACACGCTTCTAATATATTAATATCTTTGTTATATTTATAATGATTTTTACCAAAATTTGTAAATCGTAAAACATTAAATTTCATAATAGTGATTGTAATTGGCCGATGGTAATTTTATACAATAAAGACCCCATTGGATTTTAATGTGAGATGAATCTTGAACCGGTTATGTGTGACATTGTGGTCAATAGGGCAACATATGTCACGTCAGGTCATTTAGGGGATGCTGCGGGGCAATGGTTTAAAGAAAAAGGTCATGTGTCATTTTGGGATTCATAAGTATTTACGACTACACTAATAGGTATTATAAAGAGGTCGCAAAGTGTTATAAAATCATATTTATCTACTCTATATCTAATACCATCAAATGAGCAATTCTTGTATAGTTTTATATTTGTATATATTCAGGATCTCGGAAACGGCGTCATCTATTTCCGTGAAACTTAGTATGTAAGTAGTTTCGGGGACGATAAATCAATCTAGCTAGGATTTTATTTATAAAAAATTTTTTTTAACTGAGATTTCAGGCAATGAAGAAATATAGTCAAAATATAAAGCTAAATTTCGCCAGAGCTGTCAAAACAAAAATAGCTCAGATAAAAATCGGTTACCTCGAAAATCCGTGTAACCCCAGTTCGAATCTGAGTGACAGCAGAAGATTATTTTTGTCATTTTTTTTAAATGTTAATTTTATATGGTAAACCTAAGTGTTTATTTTAACTTAAAAATGTTTTTTTAAAAACCCGAGGTAGGCTCAGTCGCCCAGATACTTGTAATTAATGTGAACAAAGTCGAGGGCAGTAACTAGTATTTATTATAAGATAGGAAGAATCAGTAGAATAACACATTCTTTTATTTGTACACTGATTTGTCAGAATACCTCGGTAGATAAGTTTGCAAAGGAAATGAAGACAGGAATGTGGAATGCCTCCGGGCTAGTCAGACTGATGATCTTAAAAAGACAGTGGGAAACGACTGATCACGGAAGATTGAGAATCGGACAAAGTAATGAAACAGGGACCGGACTATATCCAAGTCATTGGGAACAAAAATATATTATCTTATATATTAATATATGAAACCAAAACTATGTACCCATTTTTAAGCGAATTGCGGGAACGGATGAACGTGAAATTCTGCATAGCTAAATAAAAAAAATTTAATATGAGGAGAAATGCAGAAAGCTATTTTTTTATGTAAAATGCATTACAAGCATATTAAATTAATTAAAATATGCATTACCCATACTACTGCTTGAATTTTACACAACATATACATACATGTATATAAAAAAGATGTTTTGACAAAGTCATTCGTCATTTTACTCTTACGTTCTAATTACCGTTTCAATATTTTAACATAAGTGACGTTGCATGCTCTTTGAAATCGACTGGTCAGATTGTAGGTTAATTTTATAATATGCAAATTCATAATATACATTAGCAATTAATTGATAAATAATTTATGTCTAGAACTACTGAAATAATTATTATTCTGTTTGGTCTTTTTGAATGTCAAAATTTTTAGGTGACAGGACTGCTTTCACTTCATGTTGTCATAAGAGTAAAGCAATATTACCAAAGTCAATGTCAATATTTTTATGGTTGGCATGTTTTTATGGTCAACACATTTGAAATGATAATTCAATAAAAAAAATGTGCCACAAGATACTTTATAAAATCAAAATAAGAAAATTTGTTTGCTCATGAAAGTAATTTTTTTTTTTTTTTTCGAAATGTCTACGCTATTGACCCAGCAAGGTCTTAACAGCTTCACCGGACTACTAAGACGAGTGCTTAAGGCACTCAGCTGATTTTATTTTGGCAACCAGCTCAAGGGTGCACGGCACACCTCGGCTTGGCTGTTGCCTGTTGCATGCAAAATCGCGACCTATCTTAGCTAACCTAGCTAACTATTCATATATGTATGAGTTGTTAAAATGTATACGTGTACCAAGCACACACGCCTCAACAACTCCTCCATATATTTATTATCGGAAAATTAAGAGTTTTTCAGTTCGATGAGGGAAAAAAGTAAACCCTTCCACTTTCATGTGTAAGCGTGTAGGCGTGCACGTGTGTGGGGGTGATCGTGTAGTGTTGTAGCAGTGATGTATATTTGTGTGTCACCGTATCGCGCAAGCAACGCACTCAAGGGCTCCCTACCGAGGGATCGAACCTAGGCTTGAGCCACTGCCGTGGGAGGCCTAATCGGGTGCATGAAAGTAATACATGACTTAGAACTCCACGGTTACAATGATGCAGTTCAACTTGATGGAGATATTATATTTAGTACAATGAATTTTGAACATGATGAAAACCTTTGATTATAGAACCCTTTGACAAAGGAACCCTAATAAAGTTTAAACTTTAAAAAATCAATAAACTATGGTCTAATGTCAACCACTGGGCACCTATTAGTATGACATAAATAAATAAAAAAGTTGAAAACAAAGTTTGGAACCTTAAAATGAGATTGAGATTTTGAATTATCTTGTTTTACATTGACTAAATGTTACATTGTTATTTAAAACATACTGTAGTAAAGAGAAAGACCAAAAAGATATTTTTAAGATATCTTTTAAAGGTTTTGATGTGATTGAGCTTATTATCGTTGTATATATTAAGATAATACGATGGGGAATACAATTTTTTCCTTGTTTTTATCTCCAATGTGTCTCTAAAACCGCTAATTGCAAAAAGGAAACAGCTTCCTTGTAACAGGTTTTAAGTGGGAGATAAAAATGTCTGGGTATTTTCATTGTAGTAGACTAGACCGTTTGTAAGCCAGAGTCAAACTGAGAATTATATTTGAGCCAAAGTTTACATTAGAGAATGCGCATTATGAGCCTTCTAAAAACATATTATTATATTATGAATGTCCACAAATTCGAATTTTTTTCTATAAAACTTTACTAGTTTCAACTTAATTCTTTCAATATACGAGTAGACTGACAATGAAGGGATACCGCGTACGTAATCTTTAGAAGTCGGCATCTTGGGAAATCTTGAAGTATTTGAATAAAGTATCGCTAATACATCATAATTGAATAATAATGAGCTTATATTAGAAATAAGGCTTTTGCCCAACAGTGCGGTCTCCTTTGAATTAATTAATTATTATTATATACCACATTGTATAGTAGTTGTTAGCTGGGTTATCGAGTCGGGATGTCACGGGTTCAATACCGGACATGATTGACTTTTGTCAAAATTTTTTTTGCAGATATTTTATAATGTAGATTATATGTATGTTTAGTTACAGTAATATAAGTTATGATTAATTTGGAATTAAAATGATCGTGTGTGAAATTTGACTCATATTTAATTTATTATATGTACCTTGAAGTTACATTAATTATTTGTTATAAAACATTAATATATAAAGAAATAATCATTAAACAAAAAAGATAAATTTATTTAAAAAAAATAAGGTTTGACTAAGATTATCGCTCGTGCTCTATAGTAAAGACAGTTAGGTCTGGTTAGCCTATTATAAAAATATAAAAATTATAAATTATTCCCCTCTGTTGATACTCTTGACAACTATTTAGAATCAAAATTAAAACAAACAATCGCTGCAGGACTGAATTATATTATATATACATATATTATTCTAATAACAAATACTCTCTGAACGTATACCAAATCTTTGTAACTCCTTCAGATCATTTCATATCGAGCACCGCAAACTAAACCGAACACTTGTACCAACTTTCAATCACGAACAGTTCATTCCGAGTTCGGTCCTGTATTGGTCGAAACCCTTTCCCCCGGTCCCCGCGTCCGCGTCGCCGCCACCCTCTCCCTGGTTTCCGAATTAATTGCAATCAAAAGGAAGGACACGAGTGGAGTCCGTCCCTAACTTCGTGTGCCATGTTGAAAATTTGCCCGTCGTCTGTGCATGTGTAGTGGCTCCTTTTAGTTGGCCGAGTCCTGTTTTGCATGTGTGGGTTTTGCACACGCAATGGCGTCTAATTCTTACTGCGGTTTCATTTAGTATTTGAATTTTAATAATAGTTATTTTAATTCACGTAATGTTTTAAAATAAAAGTACAATAATATTATTGTTTACTCAGCTTTTTTGTTATTGATATTATTGTCTGTATTATACTTTTATTATTATATTACTATGTAGTTTCTTTTATACTCGTTGTGTCCTCTGCTCTGCATTTGTGTATAAAATTTCATCGAAATTGGCGAAAATTAAATTTCTTTTTTTCTATTTATGTTATTGAGTAATCTTATAGTTTGACAATGCCAAAATACCATATAGGTACCTTTCTATTTTTCGTGAACACAATTTCAATTGAATCGGTTGAGAATACAATAAAATTTATATTTCTTATAATTATGTTTTTTTTTAATAATCTAAATGGTGTTATGGGTGATATTTATTGATTTCATTATTTTTTTAATTAAACAGAAGAATCGCAAGTGCGTTGGCTGCCTTAGTTGGTGGGGAAGGGCGACAGGGGAAAGGGAAAAGAGGGAGCTAGGCCTCTGGCGCTCTCACTGACTGAACGAAACGTAACAATGGAAGCACTGTTACTTCACGTCGGTTTTCTGTAAGAGGGTAGTACTACCCCGGACGAGCCGACCCATTCATGCTGAAACCAGTTATAGCTTCAGCGTGACTCTACCGCTACTACATACTTTCTACCTACTTATACTTTATACCTAGGTACTTATAGTAGGGTATAAATATATCAGTACTATATTATATGTAAACATTACTACAACATAACACTACTACAAATACCTAGAGAATACTATAAAAATTATACAAATATTATATGAAGTTGTTAACAACATGCTAAAAATGTTAACTTTGACAACTGAGAAAATCTATTTAATTTATAGGACTATATACTAGTATTATAAAGAGGTAAAGTTTGTGAGTTTGTGACGTTGTACGAGGTATTATCTGGATCTATCACACGATGTTGAAAATTGTCTACCGTTACTTGTGTCATATCAAACCGAAACTTAAAAAAAACCTTTTGCGGTAGTCGGATCTGCATAGCAAGTCGGAGAAACAACGCTGCCTTATGATTAAGTTCTAGAGTAAAGTTGTAGAGTTTAGGTACATAAAAGTCACCGACAGCATATGTCTAGCTTTTATATTTAAGTCATAGAAAGCAGTTTTTTATATTAAAAAAATAATTTGAATTATTAGGTGACGTTTATTGGTCATATTATCAAAAACAATTATGAATTCTTATCAATATGTACTGACATAATAACTGTGCCACAGCAACACGTAGTTGGGGCAGCTGGTCTATAATTAATAACACCTCGTTCATATACATTGTCATATAAATATATGACAGTGTAGTATGCAGTGACCGCAATAAGCCATTAACAAATATCAAGAAATCGTATACACACGTCTCGTATAGGATTCTACGAAACTACATTAATATTTCAGCGTTCGGGCACAAGTTGGGGTCCTTTCCAAACAGCCCTTGGTCTTCCAAAGTTATTCCAACTTTGTTCCCAAGTCGGGTCTTTCAGGGGGCGCGCAAAGATTACTTTGTACAGTATGGGGGCACCGCCTTATCTTTGGCTTTAGTTTCTGCTTTTTGATAATGAATGGATATGTTGTTGTCGTGTTATAATTGCGTTGCTACAGATCTACTATTTATATTTATTCATTTGTAAAATAAATATACGATAATATACTTCGAAATCATGGCCAATAATCAAAATACTTAAAATAAATAGGCAACGCAGTTTTTATGACATTCTCTTCGTTAGTTTTAAGTTTTAAAATTAGAATATTTTGTTTAAAGAAATAAAGTTTGTTTTTTGTGAGAGGTAGCTCTGGAAACGCTTATTCGGTTTTAAAAATATTTTTATTGATTCATTTTACATTATATATTAAATTTTATGTTATATTTAACGCATACGAAGTTGTACATGGTTGAGAATTTGTTCTAAAACAAATATATAATTGTATGAGCTTTATATGGCAAAAATGGATATTGATACGCTATTCTTTTTCTTACGCGATAGTGTTTAATATAAAAACTATAGTCATTTAAATGGGATAGCATGAGGATGATTTTCTAATGAAATTATAAGTAGGTACCACTATAGATGTGCGTAGGCAGCCGCCCTTGAGAGTCAACTTTAAGCTAGCTTAACACGTTACAATATTGGCCATAACCACTTAACATTAGACGAAATTTTGATCAATCATTAAATCTCCACATTCTAAATCCGTATCTATAAAAAAAGTCAAGTCATAAAGTTATAAAGACTGCGGATAGAAGGAAAAGCTCAGAACAAAAGAATAACCACGTTATTTCTTGAAGCTTAATATCAATTATCATGTGAATTATTTAAATATCAAAATTTCCAAATTGAAACTATTAACATTAGTAGGGTTTTCATATCTATTGGTACTCCAAGTAACATTACATACATTTTTATACTGTACATTAATTCATGAAGCTTAATACAAAATTACATATATACAGACCGCTATACTACAGTATAAATATAAGAGACAGTACCGAAACTATCTATAAACGCTCGTACTCACACAAACACTCACACAAACATGTGCATCGACGAGACCCCTAAGCGGTTTCGCGGTGCTGTCCATAGAGTATCTTTTAAAATCTCTCGTCGAGGTGCATGTTTGCGTGAGTGTGTCATTGTCGTACTGTCTATCATATTTATACTGTGGCTATACGTCACCAGCACGTTGTGGTCATCTGTGACACGAACCAATATGTTTTTCTCTGATTAAAATTCGTTCAACATGCCTAAAGAAATTTTAACTTAAAGAAACATAATAACACAAAAAAAAAGAATTAAAATGACATGTAGATTATGGACGTATACGATAAAATATATGAACTTCAGTAGTTTCTATAAGTAGTAGTAGTAGACTATAGTAGTCCGGTGAAGCTGTTAAAACTTTGCTGGGTCAATAGCGTAGTCATTTCGAAAAAAAAATCTATAAACTTTATTTTTGATTGACTGATTTATGTAATTTCTCAAATAAATTGAGAAAATAAACACAACAATTTGAAGTATATGCGTTATCCACGTACAGTTGAATACATAAACCAATGACTCCCTAATCTCCGTTGATAATACGTACATATTGTTAGTTGACTGTACTGATGTTATCTTTCTACTCCTTGAACATAGCGAAATGTTGATACCGCTCGTAGAGTCACTAGCTTTGGCAAAACGTTGACCATAATTTCAGAACTAGCAGGAAATTTTTTTCAACGAATTTTTTATACTTTGAAGGTTTCAATGTTTGAACAAAATCTCAGTTGATATTAAATTATGATCTAAAATGGTAAATACGCTAAACAAAGAAACCTAGACAAAAAAAAAAACAACTTGAGTGTGTTAGCTAGCCGGGTGGGCTTTGAAAACATCATACTACTATACTATGATTTAATTACATAGTTTTTCTTCACCAAACACTCCAGCCCATATGCAAAGATGTGTATCTATGTCGACTGACGCGTTGTTCTCGAACGCTAAGTACTGAGCATTCGTTGCTTCAAAATTATGTTATGTTTTGTTCCTTGTGATCATACTAAAATATAGTCAGCTACATCTAGCTGATGATCTCAACTTTATTCTCAAGATTTTTGTTTTTTTCACTATAATAAATATATGTCTTATCTGTATTAATTTTATGCTGTATTTTTCTTGGAATTTTGACTACACTGCTTGGTCTCTATAGCTCTCTTATCGATTTCAAGTTATTATACTGCTGTTATATTTTATCACTAATACCTTATTGCTACCGAAAAGCGTAATTATATATAGTATATATAAAGCATAGTTTCATTTATCAGCCAGTAAGAATTTTACTAAAATCCAAGAGACACTTTTTTCTAAATGAGTAAAACCCAATAAATTATATTGACATATCATGGCATCTTTCTCATCATCTTATGTTAAATCTTAAAAGTCAATGTTCTGAATAAATAGATTAATGTATAATTTTTATATTTTTTCTAGATATACAACAACAGACGCATTAATAACAAACACTGCACATCATTGTCACTCTACCACTTACGTATACGTACCAAAGTCGAGGAGCCAACGAGATTTTGACCAATTTATAGCGTGCCAAGTGGAAAGATAAGCTAATACGGCTCACTGAGGGGAGTTCTGTATTGGAAAACTAATTTTGCATAAGCCTTGTGTAAGCGAGTGCAGTCGGGCGTACGTTAATAAGGACAGGTGAGTCCTCGTTACACTGATGACAGTTTGACATGTCATTATTGGAGATATTTGAGTCGGCTCGAAGGACCGCCGAGTTTTAAGACGCGTCTCAAGTGTGTAATATTAGAAATGTTTGTTATATATATATATATTTGTGCTTGTAGCAAAGGGTGGTATTGTTATTAAAATGCCAGTTTTAAATATTCGATATATTGGTTATTAGATTTTAAATTTGTATTACATAATGATTATGTGAATAAACATCTAACTCTTAAAACTATGAGAGCATGATTAAGAACTACATTAAATTTAAGCCTTGTTATTTTTATTATTCTTGGATAGTATAGGAAACTATATATGAAATGGCATAATCAAGAAAACTTTACTTCATATAAATACTCTTTCTTATGAAAATATCACATACACATGGTTTGTATATAAAATCTTGCACTAATTTTTTTTATTAAGCAATAACTACGCATTCTCTTTATGTTCTTTGTTATTATATAATTGACTTTGCATGTAGACATAAGAATATTGTGGCTATAGATATTGCTTCAACTTACCTAATTAAATTGGTCTAAGCGACAATGTGATCGAATAAGGTAAGACACCAAGCTTAAAAATGAGAGGACCTCACAAACATAGCTGTAGAAATACAGTGATGAGTCCTTGATGAAGACTTTAACAATAGTGCTAATGGTAAACTAGTAGTTTGTGAATTAGAAAATGCGGTATTAGCATTTACCGAGAGATCAGGCTTACTATAAGAATCAAGCATATGCCATACAACGCAGTATTCACAACCGTTAGCATCTTTGCAACTTCGTTAAGTTTGGTTGGTCCAAATTACCAAATATTGCGTCAAATAAACAAAATATCCATTGAAATTAAACAGTCTTAACGACATACCTTTATTTATACAGCGCATACTAATGACTGGAAGGCACGCGTTCGGACCTCGAGGGGTGACCAGTAAGGGACGAAAATTTCCTAAAGGGTTTACCCTTAAACCGGGGCAGAGAAGCGATAATTAATGCCTTTAAAAGGACCGTTTTAAACCAACAACATTGTGAATTTGAACTTAAATTCCCATGTAATAAAAGCCAATATCTGTTTGCGATTTTAATTCGTTCGGTCCAATTTTATAGTCTAGGGTGTGAGCGCAAATAAGTATGTATCTATCTACATAAGTATAAAGTTTGGAACGGAGTTGTTGATGAATGACACTCTAAGGGCCCATTGCCCTTCGGATGTTTTAAGTGGGTTGGGATAAGAAATGTCGGATATTCTAGTGAAATATTTCGCTTTGTGTGTAGTTGAGTGTTGTTCAAGTGTAGTTATTTACTTAATTAATATTTGAACTTTTGGACAATTACGTTTTACAAGTGCTCTGAGAGTGATTGGCTTTACATCGCTAACTAGGCGAATAGCATCAGTTAACGCAAATATTAATAAGTTACATAGCAAAGATTAAAGGCATTTTATTAACTAAACACTACGGAAAAATATTCAAAAAGGCTATTTGATAAAAAATGAATTCACCCTTATGACCATATCAAAATTATAAAGACTTGAAAATAATATATTATTCTATTATTGTCAAATTTATAGATGAAGACATTTTACTATCTGCAGTGAGAAATTAAGACGCTGTGAATATTAAAGAGAAAAGTTGGATTTGCCTTATGCACTGATCTACTGGAAAACCGTGGATGCCTAAAATAAAAATATGATCAAGAAATAACGATATTAAATACAACTTATAGCTCTTTATTACTCACTACAAACGCAGCCGAAACTGATGTCATGCATTTTTAAATCGCTATTTTATCATGCACGAATGCAGTTAAAATTCAGAGGTGTATAAAGCTATAATAAGACCAGTTGTGTTATATGGATCCTAACGCTTAGACTACGAAAGAGACGGATGTGAAAATATTGAATGTGGCAGAGAAGAGACTGTCAAGATAAATGTATGGTGTAACCAGAATGGATAAGATTAAGAATGAGTTTTTCAGAGGAAGTTTGAAAATAGCACCAGGGAGATGATAAAAAGAGATGAAAGTTATGTAACAGGAAGAGTTTTGAGTATGAAAGTGGACGGATATGGGAGTAGAGGAAGACCGTTGACGGTGTGGATGGATTTAAAAAAATGATATGTCTATAAAATGTGTGCATATTGAGATGATATTTGACAGGGTAGAGTTGAAGAGGAAAACATGCTGTGCCGACCCTACTCAGATGGAATATGGAATATAACTACTGAGGTTTCATGATGTATTTTATATGTGACACTAACTACAGCGAAGTCTGCTCTGTATAGCAAGATTATATGAGGCAATAATATTTTCACAGTTGAGCATTGTATTGGTTCTACAATTCGTGAAGTATGTTACGTAGAAAGTGTACCTTTCAGTCCCTTGCACGTGCTTCCCGCGTTGAGCTAAAGAGTAACACATTACTTCTGCATTGTTCCACATAAATTGTACTTTTCAGCAACAAATAGAGTATTCAATTAAGGGACAATAATAAAGATGGATATTCTATTTAACTATAGTATTAAATGATAAATTACAACAAATGTTACTAAGTGATAATAATATAGCATTCAAAGCTAACATGAAAAAGAACTGAGTAAAGTATGCCCTAACTTATAGGAATTAAGATTTAACAGAAAGTTATTATTATATTCCTGAAGCAATTCATAATAATGATATGATACAAAGGCCCCCATCATTGAGATGACTTGCGATCCCAATGTGTATCGCGCCATATGTTAAGGGTGTGGATTAGAAACGCTAATTATCTTAGATCAGGCACCCTTTAGAACATTATGATATAAGTTCTACTAATGGGTTGTTAGTTTTTGTCAGATTGAAATATGATAATACTCTTTACACATAAAGGGATAGTCTTGTAAGTATGTATACTGTTTTCTAGATAAAACATTATTTTATACACAAGTATTAATTGTTATATGTGTATGTATGTAATGAAATCCTATATTTTAATTTATTTATTATTTTAATGAAATAAAGACTAAATGTTACTCGACTATATGCTTTATTTTTTTTTAAAGAAGTTTTATTATGAATGCAGCATCAATCAAGCAGTGATGCGTGTTCAAACAAACAAAAAGACAGACCAACAGACAGGCATTTCTAAAATTGATCGAAATATATTTTATTATTTATTCCTAGACACCTACAAATATTTTTTAAAATCTAAAAAGTACCGACACTGTAGATTTAGATTCTTATAATATGAATAGATAAGTGAATAAATTATTTATGTTGTAGTGCAGTGAATTATGAAAATAAATGAAACTATGGATTTAAACTACACGATGTTGTTGTTAATAATGATTCGCTTTTCTAATCAAAGTATCAACGATATCCATATCAAACGCTAACTCATTACGGAACGAGTTTTGGGAAGGTATAAAGCTCTCACCACTATTATATATAGTCGTTTACTATAATAGTTATTACTTCAAACAGATTTTGAACATAGATCTCATAAAATCTTAAATTTAATAACATTTTTAATGACACACTTAGATGGTAATGTTAACAAGCGCCGTATTATTAGCAATAGATCATCAAGTTATGAATGAATTGAAAAGATTTTCAAACATTAATTTGCCATAGGTACATAATACGTCCGTTTGATGGATTACTCCACATCTTTTTAACCTCGCGAAGAAAAATCGGAACTGAGGTGTGAAACTGAAAAAAGTATGTAATGATTTTCCCACTGTTTGTTAATTCTGAAGCGTTGGTGACTTAGTTGACAGCTTGCTATTTAGAAGTAATGTTTATTAACATGGTTTAATCAAACAGTATCCAAATCAAAACATTAGTGCTACAGACGTGTAGTTGAAGAGTAAGCAGAAGCCATAATTTTAAAGTTAGCAATAGCTGGTTAGAAAACATCGAGAAACGTACCGCGATACAGTGATACAAAATCTTACATCAATGCAACAATATTACACATATCACCTCTACACACGGGCACGCATACACGCTTACACATGAAAGTGGAAGGGTTTTATTTTTTTCCCTTATCGAACTGAAATAGTTTAGAAAATTATCTGACACAAAATATATGTAAGATTTGTTGAGGTATGTCTGCTTGGTATACATATATGTTCCAACAACTCATATATCTATGAATAGTTAGGTTAGCTCAGATAGGTCGCGAATTGCATGTATCAGGCCAGCCCAAACCGAGGTGTGCCGTACACCCTTGAGCCAGTTGCCAATTAAAATCGGCTGAGTGCCTTAAGCGCTCGCCTTAGTAGTCCGGTGAAGCTGTTAAGACCTTACTGGGTCAATAGCCTAGTCAGATTGAAAATAAAAACAAAAACATTTTCTAAGCAACATTAAGCTTTCAATTTTTTGAAGTAAAACTTCTTTTGGAATGATATAAATTGGATTTTATGAATCGAATATGCGTAACGAAAAAGAGTTACTATATACGTTTAAGCTGTGAGAGAATGAGTTAGAATGCGTTTCTATATCCTAGTTTCCCTATGTTTCGTCTCCTCGTTTTGTGATGGTTCGTAGCAGACTGCATCAACTCTACCCTACCGTCATATACGGGCCCATATATGGGTTCTGCATACCACGAAGACTAGACTTCATGCTATCTATACTAATATTATAAAGGGTTAAAGTTTGTGATGATGTGACTTTGTAGGGGGTAATCTCAAGAACTACTGGCCCGATTTTAAAAATTATTTTAAGGTTATGCAGCTCATATATGGGGGACGGTTATACGCTATATATCATCACGCTAAAAGCAATAGTAGTGGAGCACCAAAGAAGAATGTTTAAAGATCAGGGTATTTTTTCCTCTTGATAGCTTCCGGTGCGTGTTAGCGTTAGCCCAAAGTAACTATTCCACGCGAACGAAGTCGCCAGTAGAGACTAGTATACTATATTTTTAAGGTACTTGAAAATATGCAAAGAGCGAATAAAGGAGAAACGTTGAAATCTATAGCACATTATTTTCTACATCATAACAACTATCGCTTATTTTTGAAATATAAATTTTCACTTTTATCGCGCGATCATTAGCATACATCCACTTTTTTAAATATTTATTCCATCTATATAAAATATCCATAATAAATAACAATATCATCCGTATCAGCTTGTATTTTATATAACAAAACGATACATAATAAGTCACTTTGAAACATGGCCGTGCGAACATTTCAATACACATGATATGTTATAGCCGACAATAACCAAGTAATTTATCACACTCTCTTTATACTTCGGTCATTAAACGCACAAAGCCGTAAGTACTGACACAGCGGCAGCTTTCAGAACGATGTCTTTATGAAACTATGAAAACGTAATGACCATACGTCACATCGTAAAATACCTACCAAAACAATGGAAGCTTGCGACAGAAATTAATATATCATTATGTCAGACCCATGTACTAACCCACACACATATTCTACTATCCCTTTCCTTTAACAGTCCATCGCAATATACCATCCTATTCTTGGGCGGAAAACTTTGGTATGAATACGCGAGTCTCTCCTGTGATTGGGATTTGTTAATCTTCTCTGTGAAACTGCTGAAGTTAAAATTCTAATGTGTTACAGCGCCTTTGGGTCGTGTTTTCCGTTTGTTTGTTCCAATGCTGAACAAAGTTGTAGTTGTGAATTACAGCGTGATTTAGAAGTATGTAATCGAAATTGTAATTTGCAGTTATACATTTTACGATCTAATATTAGAATTTTATATTATAGCTAAATTGCTAATATAATTAAAATCTCTCTAACCATTGGAACTGGAATGGTAGACAAATAAATATGTATTAAAGAAAAATTAAAAAAATGTTTTTTTTTTTTGTATCATAGAAGGCAACCTGATTTTAAGTGATCACCGCCGTCCATAGACACTAGCAACACCTGGGTAGTCTCAAGTGCTTTGCCAGCCTGTGTTTTGGGAGGAAAGGGAAGAGGAGGTGGGTTTCCGACGTTCTCACTAACCGAACGAAACACAACAATGAAAACACTGTTACTTCACGTCGGTTTTCTGTGTGAAGGTGGTACCACCCCGGGCGAGCCTACCTATTCAATTCAATTTAATTTTCTTTTCAGATTAGTCTGTCTAAATGTCTGAGTGTAATTGGTGGAAAAAAAATCAAACAAAGGTAGTTTCACAAAACTTATAACGTAGTACGTACTAAAAACGGCCCACGACATCGTTTGCGTACTTAGGAGTAGATATGTGTACTTTTTAATTTTGACTATGAATATAGGGCTTAATATAAAGACACTAATCCGCTAATGCCCGTGAACATGGAAAAGCCACATCTATAAAAACGAGGCCAATGATGTCGTGCGTCGTCATTCTTCTCCGTTAGTTTGTGAGCCAGAGCTTTGCTTTAGCTACTCTATGTGTAGGGCTATCAAACTAAAATGTCGTTTCATTTACACATACATTTAAAATGAAAGTAAATGAAATTCATGTAATTTCGAAAATAATTTATTTATTATTTATTATTAATAATTTGCTATTAATTGTATAATATTAATTTGAAATTAAAACTAGCTATATTAAATACTAGCTTCTGCCTGCGACTTCGTTCGGAATCGTTACTTTGGGATAACGCCAACATGCAGCGGAAGCTGTCAAGAGGAAAAAATCCCGATTTTGAGACATGTTTCATTGGTGCTTCGGTCCTGTTGATGTTAGCGTGATGATGTAAATATAAGCTTCCTTGATAAACGGGCTATATAACACTGAAAGAATTTTTAAAATCGGACCAGTACTTCCTGAGATTATCCCCTACAACGTCATAATGTCACAAACTCAACCTCTTTATAATATTAGTATAGAAAGGCGGTATACATTATTTTCTTTAGGATTGTTATCTACCCACCTCCGGTACCGCTCCTCATATTCAAGACACGAGATACTAGCGCCAAGCGCCAACATTTAAGAGAGATCCATTAACACGCCATTTTATTAAAGATACATACTGAGAATTGTATTTCAATGAGACATAAATAGGAATTGATATTATTGATTTATTACTTGCATAACATTAGCTTTATGATAATAATAGCAGTTGCTTTGACTTCCATAGTTAACCTATGAATAACTAGATGTCGCTACTCTACACACATAATTGTATGGGTAAACATATTTCAAATACGTAGATAACAATAATTTTATATAGAATTGATGTGCGTAAATAATACTAATTTGTTCGTTAATTATTGTCTTTGTGTTACTTAAAACTTGTAGCAGAATTATAAGTAAATGGTAATTACTTTGATTTATATAGTTCGGCCTATAAAAGGCAAGACGTCGGTGTTACCTACGCTAGGAAGTCCCCAGGTCCCGATGCGATCAGTAACGAGGTATTGCGACTCCTTCCTGATCACATCATAGCTCTACTGGTCTGCATCTTCAATGCGGCCATGTCCCAGGGCCATTTTTTGGCTTCCATGAGACAGGCAGTGCCTAGTTTGGGGCCATAGTTAAGGCTATACCATGTAAATATTTTGGAAATAAAGATATTTGTATTTGTATTTGTATTTGTATTTTCCAGCCGCCTGGAAGAAGGCCATAGTGATAGGTATTCACAAGCCCGGCAAAAAAGCTACGCTTCCCGATAACTACAGCCCTATTAGTTTATTAGATACGCTAGGTAAGTTATACGAGCGGCTTCTTCTGAACCGTCTCCAGACATCCCTATCCGACTTAAATCTGCTACCGCCGGAGTAGTTTGGTTTTCGCGATGAACACTCTTGCACAAACCAAGCGCACCGCCTCACGGAATACATTCTATCTAGGTTCAACGAAGATCCCGATCGCAACCCGACACCGGTTAAAGCTAACCCGAAACGCACAATAGCTGTCTTTTTCGATATCGCCAAGGCCTTCGACAATGTCTGGCATAAAGGGCTTATCTGTAAATTATGTCAATCACGTATCCTGGATAGGCTATTTCACATAATCCACGATTATCTGTCAAATAGGACTTTCCGCTATAGAGTGGAAGGTGAGCAGTCATCACCCCACCCAATACGTTCACGTGTACCACAAGGCTCCATTCTCGCGCCCACATTTTACAGCCTGTTCGTCAGTGACCTACCTCGGCCCCCGGGAGTAGAGCTAGGTTGTTATGTTGACGATACAGTCATCTACGCTTCCGAATGGTTTCCGATACGACTTAGGAAACGCGTCGCAGATGCCGTTAGCATACTTGGTGACTGGTTTCTTCGATGGCGTATAGAGGTCAACCCCGACAAAAGTGCCGCAATACTTTTCGATTTTAAATACCGCGATTACGAGCGTAAACTCAAACCTAAACCTATCACCTTATACGACACCGAGATTCCGTGGACCAAGTAGGTTAAATATCTCGGAGTTACGCTAGACAGACTGCTCTCATTTAGACAACACACAACGCGAGTACGTAATAAGGCTGCCATGGTCACGGCTCGCCTACATCCGTTAGAGTAAAATGTCCCTCAGACAAAGCTCACACTGTACAAAACTTGCATCGGTCCAGTTCTAACATATAGCTGTCCCGTTTTCGCACATATGTCAGAATATAACTTAAAAAAATTACAAGTAATTCAAAACCGTTTCCTACGTAAGGCGACCGGCGCCCCGTGGTACGTCCGGAACGAGGATCTCCACAGGGACCTGGAGATGCCCTCTATCTGGACGTATGTAAAATCACTCAAGATTAGCTATTTTGAAAAAGCCGCGAACCATCCCAGCCCGTTAGTGGTATCCGCCGCGGATTACGAACCCGTACCGAACGTTGCGGGTTATAAAAGACGTCCGTGACATATTTTTACCGATTCTTCCGACAAAATTACGGCAGCAAACGATCAGTACCAGCCTGTCTCTCGAAACAGAGCGTGTTCACGCCCACGCCCGCGAAACCATAGATCATGCCGCCGTGGTCTGGGGCTTAATTTTGCTCCCACACACCAGATTAAGCCCCCGTCGGCAGCGACTCAAGCCTAGGTCCGATCCCTCGGCGGGGAGCCCTTGAGTACGCTGCTAGCGCGATACAGTGTAACACAAAAACTTACATCACTGCTACAACACTACACTATCACCTCCACATACGTGCACGCCCACACATGAAAGAAGAAGGGTTTTATTTCTTTCCCTTATCGAACTGAAAAAACTTTTTCATATAATAAATACATGGAGGAGTTGTTGAGGCGTGTATGCTTGGTACACATATACGTCTCAACAACTCATACATATATAAATAGTTAGCTAGGTTAGCTAAGATAGGACGCGTTTGCATGTAACAGGCTGTTGCCAAGCCGAGGTGTGCCGCCCACCCTTGAGCTAGTTGCCAAAAATAAAATCGGCTGAGTGCCTTAAGCGCTCGCCTTAGTAGTTCGGTGAAGCTGTTAAGACCTTGCTAGGTCAATAGCGTAGTAAGTTCGAAAAAAAAAGTTACCTACGCATTCCTTTGTGAAAAGTACTGTAAGCCGTAGCTCTGGCTTGCGCTTTTTATTTTAATTTATATACTTAAATCATCCTAATCTTAATTTTGTAATATTGAAAAAAAATTGCGTAACACCGTTTAGTTATGGGGCACAAATGAAATAGATTATAAATAATAACTCATATTTTAGGTACAATAGCTCTCTAGATAAGGAGCCGTCATTTTGTTAAGGTCCTGTTTCAAAATTTAATAGGAAGGAGAAAACATAACTTATATTATCTAAGAATGGATTACGTAACTATATGGTTTAACTAAAATAGTATATGTTATCTAGATAATTCTTTCAGAAAGAGCTTTAAAACTATTTAAAGTTAATATTGTGCGATATTAGTGTAATTAGTGTTATTGTAGTGAAGGCTCTTTTAAATGCAACTAAAATACATAGTAAATACATAGTGACAACCCTAGTCACACTTCACATCAGAGGCTAATTTACACGGAGGCCGCTACAAAGAAAAATGCGCTAATTAAAAACTGAGTCGTAACAAAGTGTCATAGCAAACGGAAAAGTCGGGAATGGAGCCCAGAGGTTCACCGCGCAGCGCCCGCCACGCCGATGCGCGATGTATGCGTTCATAGTTTTGTTTCTTTGCCTTTGAAGTTTAGGGTACATACGTTTGTATAACTTGGTAAAAAGGATTTTTTTTTTAAGTTAAGCGAGTATTGAATATTTGTGTAAGGAACTGTGTTCGTAGTTCTTTACTATGCCTCTTAGATTTAAGGTACATACGTTTGTACAACTAGGTTAAAAAAAAATATTTTTTAATATTAATCGAGTATTGAACATTTGTGTAAAAACTATTTACTTAGTTTTGTTACTATACTTTTGAGGTTTAAGGTATATGCGTTTGTACAACTTGGTTAAAAGTTCTTTCTTTTTAAGCTGAGCGAGTATTGAATATTTGTGTAAGGAACTGCGTACTTAGTGTTGTTACTATGCCTATGAGGTTTGAGGTACATACGTTTATGTAACTTGGCTAAAAGTTTTTTATGCGTAATTAATTAATTATTTGTTTTTCACAAACTTTATTCAAACTATTTATTCAATTTTCTTTCACCTTTTATGTTATCGTCAGAATAATACGAGAATCTTTTATTCCTATATTAGATAAAATGTTCAAAAATATGTTATTTTTCTAGAATAGCTGTCGGCCATTCTCTAAAAATAGTTCGTAACAACGAATCTTTTTTTTTAACTTTGTAGTTTATGTACATGTTTGCAGTCTGACCTAACGTTTTGTAGACCGGTGAAGCTGTAAAGCAAGGTTAGGTCAATAGCGTAGTCAGTACGAAAAAAACCTGATGTTACACGATTTGCTAAACTTGCTAAAACCTGGAGAACTAGCTTTCAACTGCAACTACCAGAAGCCAAATATGTGCTTATCTACGTAGCTTGAACAATTCCAAAAATATGAGTTCTAAACATTTCATCATGATGAGAATAATGCGCAAATATTCAAACCTACATAGATCAACGTGTCCGCATACACTAACGACTAAGCCATTACGACATCATCAACTTCACATTTGCTAAGTCTAACTTAGCAATACCTATGCAGAATGGAATTAACTATAAGTCTGATCTGAGAGTTCTTAGATCTGAATTTTTCTGATCTCAGATCAGAATCTGGAGTTTTCAGATGTTTAAATATGCAACCTCTACATGAAATCATACTGTATAAGAGTAAGTCCTTTATACATACAATCTAATTACGATGCATTAAAATAATATAACTGCATTCGTCGAGTATTCGCAGGCTCTGTAAACATCGTGTAGGAAATGACGCGAGGAAGACTTTAATGAGCTGATTCGAATGCCTCGAATGCGCCTCGCATGACGGCGCTGGTCGCTAACAAAAGATCTCTTTCCATCGTGAGTTTCAAAGGGAAAATGCACTGTTATATTAGTATAGTTAGTTGTGATCCTTTATGTCATTTTAACGTAACGAACTATAAAGAATGTAGTTGTATTCATCTTTATAAAGCTTGCACTGTATAATAATACAGCTCAGGAAATTATTTGAGCGCATTCCTTTCATTAAATAAAGCCAATAAGTCATATTAAAAAAGATAATTAGGTATTGTATAAATATTTATTCAGAAAGATTATCTAATATTGCTTTATTATCCTCAAGAGCTAAACAATTACCATACAAATGTTGTTTAAAAAATACGCTAATAGAAAACGAAATAATTACATGGGGTATAACGTAATGTATCAAGGATCAAGAGTGATTTAACCATCTAAATAGAACCAACATACAGTAACAAACGTTAAATATAAGCGGTTTCATAATTCTATGAGAATGAAGCATTACTAAAAGGATTGAACTTTAAATGCCTATGTCAAGTCGATAGTTCAAAATGTTTATAATTAAACAGAAGTGAATGCGCCAACAACAATTACTTTCATGACGTATTTAAATGAATTGACATAGTACTATGAGGAAAAAGGACAAAATGAACTAATATTTTATCCGTTTTAGTAGTGACCTACATTTAAGTTAGTTGTTGATTAACCCTGCTTCACAACTCAAGGAGTTACAGCAATCGAATAATTAACGTATAAAACTATAAATAAATCACTTAAGTTGTTATCTATTACATATATTAAGTTGAACTTTCATTATCAAATGTTTGTAGCAGCATTCGAGTATCTTTTTAGTTGTAACATAATACTGTTTTGACTTTTGTGTATAAAAATCGTCTGTATTTATAAATACGCCTAAAGAGAGAAAAATGGTTAACATAATAATAAAAATATGTATGTAATAGATTACTCGCTTTCTGTCTAACATTTAGGAGATTCCAGATGCCAAACCGTAATCAGAACAGGCCAATTATCTTTAACACAACGTAAATCGCTCTCACAAAACTGTAATTATAGACAAGGAGCAATAAATCACGTTGAAATCTTCAACGCTTCCCTTTAAATAGAGTAGTATTGTAAAATGGATTATAAAGTGACTTCAGTTAATTGTTCATTATTTTGTTTACTTTCGAACCACAGAAATATATTTGTTGTAGGTATAATACTGTCCTAAAACACTTTTATATTTGTTCCAGATTGATATAACATCGACGATGTGAGTGAAAAAAGCATCAAGAATTAAAAGCCTTTTAATGATCGCCCGCTTGGTTGAGAAGAGTTCATACTGTATGAAGCCAGCCAAGAATTATTTAATATGTTTATTTTTAAATAATTTATTGCAATAATAAAAATACTAACTACTATTTTTTAATATTATCTTTTCATATTCATGTTTTTACAAACCTAATAAACACTTTAAAAATACGACTAGATAACCTTTGCAAAATTCAATTGGGAAATCACCCTTGCCATACCGAATTGTACTATAGGTATAATAGTCGCTTTGCTTAGAGGACCTTAATGATTACGCCATCCAGCTCAATAATAATTTAACGAAATATATCTAATTATTAAAAAAACTATAAACACGTGAGAAAGGAGGTGGCCTACTGTATTTTATCAAATCACGACAAGAGCGACAAGAAAGTACCTATTACTTAAAAACGCCTCAAATAACTATTGGATTTTTATTGTTTCGATCTGTTTCGATTCCAAGGATATTATGGTTGGCAAAAAGTATTGATGTTTTAACTTAGTTCAAAAGAGAAGTTATCTATTACGGGCTAGGCTTATTAGATAGCTATATGTTACCGTGGACAATGGACACTAAATATCAGGTGGTCTGCAATTCTATTTACTATTATATTCCTAATATAAAAAAGTAAGAGGTGTGTATAGTGCGCGTTGTGATTTTAATAAATAATAATACAAAAATAGTATGTATGATCATATATAGGCATTTAATTTGACTGTATAAAGTTTATTTAATTATATTTATTATTGATATATATATATATTGCATAACACCATTAATACTAAGTGCGGTACATTTTTAAAGCCATAGGTGGTTTTATCGAGGAAGCGAGCAACGGAGGCGACTGCAGATCGATATGTATTCCGCACACTCGCCTTACAGATGTAACAATAAAATGTTACCTAGAATAAGTATTCGTTTATGAAGAATGCATGTATTCTTTCACCGAAAAACACATATAATGTGAAGTCGAATATCTTCGTGATGCTTTCTCTATTTCGTTTTCCGAAATCACTAACTCTTGACTGCTTCACGATATAGAACAGAATAATTACTATTGATAGTTTTTGTAGGTTAGTTAATTTGCATTCCTACGTTCGTTACTATTTTTTTTTTCGTGAAAGTTCAATGAGTATACTTTAAACTATTAAGTACAGTATAAGATATTATTAATCTAGTAATATGTTCGTAATTAATCGTAGTTGAATCCGGAATATTTAATTATTACCTATGTGATACCCGATTTAATGGTTATATAATCATAAAATAACTATCAGTTTGAAGGAAATCTCTATGGCCGAATAGAATCCACAAGATCTATCATGTTGATTACTCGACTATGAGTAAAATTGAATATTCATTACTCAATAGTTACCACTCTTTAACGTAAAATGCTTTACTAAAGCTAAATTTTACTAAGATATATTTTTGAAGTTATACCTACTTCTTTTGGCGCGTTAGGGAAAAACGATGAGAGTAAATTTTTGTCATAAATCAAATTGTCACAAAGCTACCAATACATATACATTTCTTATTCAATTTAGAGGATTTCTCTAATGTATCTTCGAAATCCAAGCTTTCATGCTAATTATATTAAAACAAGACACACTACTCTCTTCAAATAAGTATTTTAAAATCGATCTATAAATGACGAAACCTTGAAATAAAAAACAAAAAAAAAATTACAACCAAATTAGAAATGACCTCCTTTTTGAGATCGGTTAAAAAATGTATTAATGTACCTATTGGATAAAGAGGAAGACAGAAGAATTTATAGATGGCTTGTGTGAAAAAGTATGTGTATAAAAAGTGTGATAACTGATAACGAAGAGGGGCAAAAGAAAGTACATATATTGTACGGACTCTACTTATATAGAAGGTTATAAAGTGATTTTCAATTTTTAAGGAAATAAAGTATCTTAAATAACATTACTATCAGTAACGTTTAAATAATAAAAGACATATGTTTTAATTGCTTCAGTAGTGTCACTATTCTAATTAACACATCAACTCTCCACGTGTTTCAATTACACGTAAGGTATAGAAGTATAGCAAAGGGTTATAGAATGGGACAATCGGGTAAAAAGTGGCAATTCCTGGCCACTTTGCAACGGCGCGGTGGTGGAACGTTAATTAAGGTGTCACAATCATATACGAAGAGCGTCGATAGTGTTTGGGATCCGTATGAAAACAAAAAAGCCTTTTATAGTGTCATTCAAAAGCTACCTTTAATTATATTGCCCGAGATGTTTGTTTTATTATGTCATAGAGTAATTAATCTCATACTGTTTAATAAAATAGTATTTCTTTCTTTCTTTCTAATATCAAAGTTACTGGCATGCAAGTGACAACTTCCATACATTAAATGCCATCCACCGGGAGACTAAATCTTTATCTCGACGTAAAAAACATATTTATATACCACAGAGTTGAAATTATTAATATGAATGTATGTTATTATGGTACTAGAGCGGGTAGGAGTAGGAATAAATATTTCAAGTATAAAAATTACACAAGGGAGAGAGAAGATGAAGCGAAGAACGGGTATGATTTGAGGAGGTATATAATAGTCATGATGTTTCTTTTTCTAATACCATATTTAATTTAGACCCTTAGAAGGTTCCTATGAACGTCAAAATGTTTACCGGGTCAAATAACAACCCAGTCATTGAGAAGAACCGACAAGACACTCGAACGAGTTTACTATATTAACGTAATTAAGTACAAATTTTTTTGATACATTAAAGTAAGAGTTATTGCATGCACGATAAACGATGTTAATTCCATACATCACCATCGTTCACATATGTATTAATCTCGCCCTTTAGATTTTTTTATATCATAGGAGGCAATCGAACAGACTGGTCACCTGATGTAAAATGATCACCGCTGTCCATAGACACTAGTAACACCAAGGGCCAGCCTGTGTTTGGAGGAAGACAGAGGAGGGAGATGAGGAGAGGAGAGGGTTAGGGAGGTGGGTTTAGATATGATGTCGAGGAATTTAAGAATACAGGTATAGATGATATGAATACCAATATAAAAGTCGTACATACTGAGTCACCAGTTGATAGAGGAGAATGGAAGGAGAAAATGTTGTTCCAAATCTACTTATGTGGTAATAAGTAGACTATGATAAAAACATATTAGTAACTGGATAAATACTTAGCTATTTACAAAATCTTTTCACCAAAGTAGTTCATGTGACGAAGTAACAAAACTTATAGTGTGTGTTACAAAAATTTCTTTTAAAATTGCAGTCATTTATTGAATACCGAGGTAAGAACAACTTTGGTGAGTTATAGATTTCGACTTGTCAATTTGAATAGATGTTGGTTTTGCGGAACCCTGTCTTATACGATAATTTTACCGCTTTACGATTATAAATTGAATTGAAAGGTACTAATTAGTCATTTACGCTTACATTGTGCTTTCCATTTCATACTATTGTTCAGTAGGTTTTTTTTATGTCTTTATAAATTACTAGTGATAGTTTATGACTTTGTTTACAATAAAATTTAATAAAATATACCTTTTCTCATGTCATTTTGTATGACTAACGTTAAATTAAAATTCAATAAAATATAGTATATTCATATTATTCATCAAAATTCAAAATAAAAAAAATCAAAAAATCATTCTTAAAATGTATGATATATGATAACAAACAAAAGATAGTGTGTCTGTATTTAATTTTAATATTGACAAATGAATATAATTAGTAAATGTTAAACTACAGGGTTCAAAGCTTTCCTTTTATCGGCTAATCAATAGACAGGACATCGTTCCCGTGTCTCTTCATCTCTTGTGGACCCAGGTGGACTATTTGTGTGCATCGAAGCCTTAAATTTAGACAAAGGTTTAAATTGTCGGAGAGAATCCGTAATCCGGTCCAATTGAGAACTAAACAACTCAATGAACGTAGAAGTGTATAAAGACATTCTTGAAGTGATTTTGGGTTTCACGTAGTCTAGGAAATGTATTCTGCGTACATACGCATTATGTAGTCTATAAGTATATTTTAATGATAAATACCCGGTATTTGCTAATATTTACAGAGATACAAGATGTACAAATTTTAAATGTACCTACACACACTAAGTCAGTGATAATGTGTTCGGAGCCTAATCTGTTGATGAAGGAAAACATCTTAATAAAGTGATTATCAATAGGATTTTTTAATACACGCATGCCTAACTGCCTACAAGATAAAAATCTTTCGCCAAGTATCTATATCTAGGTCTATTCTAGCAGATTCATGTCTTTAGCTAGTTCTATAGGCTTAGAGTATTTCCCGATTCGGGTCATATCGTCTGTTACCATCAAGCAGTAAAACCTATATAAGGTATAAACATTGTGTATCTGTGAAAAAAGGCTTATGTCCGTATATTTTGCATAAGCAGTAACAAATGTGGTTAATCAAGCATTCCCATACACACATACGACATAAAATTAAGATAAATAAAAGATAAATAAATGCATAAATTTCAAATAACAAAGTAAAAATGATCGATGGTATCCAAAACTCAAACATCAACACCACATTATTTCGTGCTAGTAATAATTTGTCAATGTTAACCCTACAATAAAGGCGGCGGTCGAACGCGCCTCCTGTTTACTAAACTTTATTACCGAAAATTAGACAATATTGGTTCGAAACTGCGCTTCTTTGTGAATCGACCGCGCCGTACGGCTGACCATTCGGCAAATGATCTAGTTATATGACCCTCGAATGTAGTTTACAATGGAAACAAGAAATTCTGGTATACCGGATTTGGTTCGTGCTTTTATTGTTAAAAGAGTATTATAAAAAAGTATTTTATCATGATGACCACCGAATTAAATAAAGTAAAACATTATTAAATTTAACAATAATCAACATGAGCACTGGTTGAAAATGCTACCACCATTAAATTAAATTCCATTAAAATGGTTAATCGATGTTTGGTTTATGTAGAAAATAGAGAGATTTTCCATAAATCCAGTTGGTAATATGTTTGCTAGGTTGTCGACTAAATCGCAATGGTGAAATTCTAATTGTGAATGTAGTCCGGTGAAGCTGTTAAGACCTTGCTGGGTCAATATGGTAGACATTTCGAAAAAAAAAAAGAAATTCTAATTGTAAAACCCTATTCAACAACCAAGCAGTGTAGTAGGAATACGTATTCAACTGAGTTGCAACCGCTATGGCGATTAATTCAAAACAGACACTTTTAGGTATATCGCGTTTCGAAATATGGTAATAAAAGTCCATATTATTGTAAACGCTGGAATCAAAGTAAAGAACACTAATATGAGGTTACATCGTATTCTTATATTGGCACTTAACCTGATCTTTCTTTCAAATATACTCTTACAGCAGATTCTAGTACCTAAAAAAACAATACAGCGAAATCGCTACTCAAATCTTCTTAAATTATTTTAGGTTATTAAGAATTTATCAATTTATGGCATAGTATGGATATTATTTAAAATATATACGCTGATGAGTAGTAATATAAACAATAGTTTTGTCAAATTTATAAATAAAAAATTAGAAAGAAATTAAAACAAAAGCTGCCAGTCGTTCACTGGTTGCAATGCAGTCTCGGTTCGTCCAACTAGTGCTCTCACGAACAATAGTGACCCATTGTTGCGACGTCCATTCTAAATGAACAAAATGGCGGCGGCGTGTTCCAAATTCAAAAGCGAAACTCCCGGATCTGAAACAATGCTCGCCTCTAATCCTCGTGAAGGGTTAAATGCATGCTATTGGTCAACGGTACCCTCCCGGACAACTTTTGTTCGAAGTTTTGCGTTTGTGTGTGTAACGCGAGTGACGCTTAATGTGGTAGTTAGTACATTCGTGACGTTGAAGTTTCTTTGTGACAAAATTTGGTAAAAATCTTTTATATCTACTACAAAATTTACAGACGACTATTTTACTAAACCTATTAGGTTAGTATTTATATACAAATAAGCAAAGTTAGAAGACAGTTCAGTTCATTGTTCCTACATTTTTCATTACGATATTCATTTTCTTTTATATTTAGTAACTGATGACGAACTTTAGAGTTACCATTAAAAATTTGGAAACAGTTTTGTTGTTGGTTTACTTACTAGTTTTTATTTACGATTATCTATTCGTCCATACTTCATAAACATTACGTGTACTAATTAAAAGTATTTGTATACATTTTGACGAAAAAACTTCTATAACATTGAAGCTTTTTGAATTGTGGTTGCATTGACTGACGATTGAGTGACTGATGAATTTTTTATTGAAGATCGATTCATTATACACAAATTTGACCCCTATTCTTAAATAATATAGATTAGATTATATAATTATTAGTGTGTCTATAACGCGAAGGAAATCGCGACCAATTGATACATTATCAATAAATTAAATAAAGAAGCCATTTGTTTCAAAACCTGCTCAATCATATAATTCTTCCATTATTTTATGATGCTCGTATCAAACGACGTATCATATAATAAAATTAAAACTATATTATTGGACTAGAAAGTAATAGGAGTTTTAAAGATTTAGCTCCATTTTTTTTATTATTCATCCTTTTAAATTTAGAACGATTATTAAACCGAACGCATAAAAACGAACGGTCCCGCGGACTAACGTATCAAGTGAGACAATTCATCGAACACGTCACCCGTGACAGCCGCCTCGCAATCAAAACTTCCCAACGCGGGCAACACTGTAGTGACGCCTACACGGCCCACTTTTCTCCAAAGACTATTATTTGAATGTCTTTCAGGCCGTGAGAAGGGTCCCGAACACCCCAAGTCCCTGGCGCGTGTGTTCGCCAGATAATGTAATTAAAACAACACCTTTCTCCGTGGAAGTCACATTTTCAAACAAGTTTCAGTTATGTAATATGCGTGCCTTTTACAATTTATTGTTTATTATCTTCTTTAATTCAGGTCTATAATTCGGAAGACTGAGAGTTACAATACGTATTTGCATTTTGTTTTGCAATTGATGTATGGCAATGGAGTTTAACTTTTGTTACGTCTATAAGACAAGATATTATTATAATCTTCCTTATATGAGCTAATCTATTATAAAATGATTTTCGAAAACCTTATTTTCTCTACCCAAAATTCAATAACAAATAACAATTTTTAATCAAGTAATTAAGTTAATCCTATACATATAAATTACATTAAAATGTGGTTGTTTGTCCAGGCATACCTATCTTAAAAATGGCTTAAACAATTTTATACAACAACTTAATAACATGCAGTAAAAATAAAATTTAACAGAGATTACTTAAAATCTATAAAAAGTCTTAGGGGTTAAGTAGTAATGATAAAATTACAATTAAAATAATTTTAAAATATATATATGAAATATGTTGTTAATAACTAAATATTTTCACGAGAACAAAATCGCGGATACAATTAATGAAATATAAAATCACAAACCAAAATCAAATGTGAAAATTAGTTTTTCCATTTACTACACTTTAACTACTGAATTGAACAACATTAAATTTGGTATTCACGTGGTCAGGGGTACAAAAAATAAAATAGGATGTCTTTCCTTCAGAAAAAAAATCGGTTCCCAATAAAGTATAAGGAACTTTTTAAAGTTTGAGTTGTTGTACATACAAAAAACAACAATGTGTCACGCTAAATATTGTAAATAATATTAGCACAAATTACAAATGAAAGGCTATTAAAACAATGTAGTCAGTGAATTATTACATAATATAGATAAGCGAGTTGAAGAATGACGAAGAAAATTGCCCAGTTAAAAGTGAATTAATCAAATTTAAATAATACACTAACACGCAATATCGTTATCTGTTGCTAAGAACCGAGTTTTACCGTAAAAACCATTTGGATATCCTATCTAATAAAGCTATTGTCTAAACAAATACTTATAAAAATAAAGAATACGCAAAAAAAGACATACATTAGCCGCCAGACGCGACGCATAAAACATAATCCCTACAAAGAGACAAAGGACTGTATCACATTAACTTGGGAGATTTTCAAAGTGAACCACGGTTCTCGGCAAAATTTTCGGGGTAACATTATACCCGTACATTAGGGCTAAGTGATAGCGTCACATTTGTTGGATTAATTCATCATCTGAATTGCCGTGGCCAGAGTGATGGGAGAGGCCGGGCGGCGGCCCCCGGACTCACAATGGGGTGGAGAGGCTGTGGCGCGGGAATACGTAACTCTTGCTAACGTGTGCGGTTTTAATTACATTCCGTTTTTTTCTAAGATGTCTAAGAACAAGAAAATGTAATTTGTAATGTCTTAAGGTTTCTATATTGTACATAAATCCGTCCAAGTTTAGTTACAACAAAAATAATTGCAAACAACAATATAAAGCTTAGCGCCTCCTAGTGGTGAGTTATAGTAATATAACCGCAGTGAAAAAGACTTGTGTAAGTGTATTCTCTATTAAAATCAATTTTTACATGTAAATTATATAAGTTACAATAAACAAAAGACAGTAAGCAGGTAACCTTTAAAATTATATTGACTCTCAATTACAGTTGTAAAGAACATATCGATGGGAGCTTGCAGACAGATTTTCATTTGATCAATATTAAGTAGCACTAGCGATGTATAAAAATCAGTCAAAACTTTGTATGATCGAATCAGTAGTTCTAGAGATACCGTTTTATATGGATATCGTAAATATTACCACTATGACTATTAGTACTGGCAACATTTGATAAAAGAACTGAATGTTTCACCTTATTATTGTATTTTGGATTTTTTGGTACGAAGTTTCTTAGCACAGCGTGTAGTATCAGTTACCGGTAAACATCGTCACGTAAGGAAAAAGCGTTATACTCTCTCTGTGACTCTGTCTCTTTTTATTGTATAAGAGTGGGTATATGTTCGAGAATAAAAATTCGAGCAGGCGTACATCGTGTGCTGTCAGTTGTATAACGTATTCTTATTTAACTGTTTCTGTATATAATTTATGATTCTAAATTTTATATCTCATCTGTAATCAATTATTACGTTTCCTAAAGATGTATACATATAAAATTTTGATTTGATAATTTTGATTGATTTCAGTCGGGAATCTTCTATTCCCAAACATTTTTCGATACTTCTGACAATATAAACAGATAAATACAATTTCAACAAATACCTCCTCAATAACATTACATATTTCAATCATTCAAAGTCGAATACAATAATATCGAAATAACTATAACAAACTCAATACATAATTTATTCATTATTGATTTAGGTCATCTAATCTTAAGATTAGGCAATCTAGAAATTGTTTTATAACAATAGAGAAAAACAAGGCTTAAAAATGAAATCAACGCTTGGGACGGTGAGACGGTTGCGCGAGCGCCCGATGCCCTTTGCCCCCCTGAATTAGGTGCCCTGACACCCTGTGGGGCCGCCCCTCCCACAGGACACTGCGAGTGTAAGGATAAATGGGAGGGCTGCCTCTTCTGGTTAAGTGTAGATTTTCCGAATGCGGTGTTGATGACGGCTTGATAATGCTTACGTATGTTTTATCGATAAATTTCTTCATCATAATCATTTGTTTCTTGTAATATTTTTGTGTATATAAATATTTTTCTGTATGTAATATATCTTAGCTTTAAATAGTTTTTGCTGTATGATGTGAATTGTATTTTATTTAAATTGGGGCTGTTTTACTTCTACTCTAAACCCTGTAACAATATAACTGATCTAAACTCACTTCGTATCTTCGTATTTAGTTCTTACAGAAAAACGTAGGAAAGACAAGGTGATAGTAAAACTTGATGGCATCCGTTTCGTAAATAAGCCTGATAAACAATAAAAAGTGTAATTTTATTTATACACCTATATGCCTATAGATCTATAAATTATCACTCATTATAAGACTTTCTTATAATAAGATGATATTTATATTTTCATTATAATTAATGAATAAAAAAATCGTTAAATTTTAATTCATATGAAATACATGTATGTATCTTTAATAACTACTCATACTAGAAAACGCCTTCTCAGCTGAACATAACCTATGCTAGGCTATAAATTTTTATTCTAAGTGAATTAGTTATAGTAAAAATTTGTAAACCGGGCTATGTAGACAAAATGGTATCGAATAATATTTACTCCATAATATTTTCAATATTTCAAAAAGGAGGTTGGTCAGTAGTAGAGCTTGTGAACACTGTCCTGATTAACATTATTTCGAATGCTACAATAAGTTCTATTTAGTTATAAATACTCATTTGGCTGCTTGCAAATCGGTCGCCTTTCGTTAACAGGTAATTTAATCAAAATTAAACTTGCCATGTAAGTACGAACTAAAGAGTCTAGAAATTCTCACTTTTACAAAATTGTAAAGATATGAAATTGACTTCTAGTCGGCGTGCTCTCTCCCCTCTATAGCACTGAGTTTTTGAAATGAAGCTTAAAAAGGAATTTCTTTGCACCAATAGGACGGAGGCGACTACCGATGAAACTTAATAATTTCTGAACTGTACTGTACTTTCCATTAAGGTCAATGTAATCGCTTTATTTTTTTTTAAAGGCGTTTATTTGAAAATGAAGAGGTAATAATTTACTGTAAGTTTATTGACATTATATTAGATATAAAAAAAAAGGAATCCTTTTTTTATACTACGATGGTAGCAAACATGCATGCGGGGCGCCTGATGTTAATTAAACACTTACCGCAGCCTATGGACGCTTGCAATATCACATGCGCTTTGCCGACCCTTGAAATTCGTAGTAAAACTGAAAAGTAATCAAATTTTATCGACACTAATTTTTATCGACTCTGTTCCCTGCACTTCGAGTGGCAATTTCCCCGAGACCGTTGGACAGTGGGGCTGTAAATACTCGTGTAAAATTGTCCACATTCCCTCGGTGGAAGCCTTTTGTGTTATATATTTCTTTGTTATTTACTTCGCAGTGTCGCAGTCCTTACCTGCAAGAATTATACGTATTATATGTACATGATACATGTTTTAATTCCTTTTATATCCCTGTTTTTATGAAGACTATTTGCTTCAAGTTATTTTGTTCGCATTGTATTTTATTTTGACGATTTACATTTTTTGTTTCAATTATACCAATTAATTACTTAATATAATAATAACGATTTAGAGTACGATGGTAATACAGTAAAAGAGAGAATAGCTTTCGAATGCAGTAGTGGAACTTACATATAGGTTTTTGACGGTAGATATTCAGCCAGAAAACTGTTGTTAGCTGTGTAAAAATTGGAATGTACCCGATCATCATTTCATGGTTTCATCCTGACGTTTTCCTTTACTGAAAGCTTTCGAACTCAAGGCGATTTTTTTTTTCTCGAACTGAATACGTTATTGACGCAGCAAGGTCTTAACAGCGTCACCGAACTACCGATTCGCTATCGTTTCAAATAGGTACATAGAGTATATTAACAATCTAATACAAGATATATATCTCTTGTTCTATTTCATAACAAGAAATACTCTATTTTCGAGATTATAGTTAATCCTACGAATACGCTAGGATCTAATGTAAAGATGGAAAAATATTTCCTATGTTATTTGCCTTAGCCTCGTCTGCGTGTTAACATTAATGGATGTATTTATTTTAGCAGTCTATGATATATTTAATCTGTTTCAAGAGATGTGAAGATTTCTATGTTATATTCAGAGTCGTTATAGTGAATATGTACGTTTGAAAATAAAGTTTTATTTTATTTTTTTAAGTGTCAACCGAGGAGGAGAACATTCGGTCTGGTGTTACTGGTTCACCTCACGAATCTACGAGTTAATTGCTAAGCACAAATGAGCGCCGCGCGACTTACAGCGTTTATAGCCGGCCCAGCGACACCTGTGCTACGGACCAACTCACACAAAGACAAAAATGGGAAAATACAAAATCTTAGTTACTCATATATTTTTATACCTTTGACCACAATCTGAGCAGATGTGACGATGTAGCTTTCAAGAGTAAGCTAAGTTTTGTGGGATTGTAACTCAAGTGCACCGACTACGATAATTATAATAGTGCTTACCTGAAATGGCTACTACAGTTACTATTATAAATGATGAAAAATCTACATCAGATGACAACTTGCTACTCATTCGCACCGAACACTACTGCTTTGGGATAGATATATTTGTCGATGTCCAAATTTGAAATAACAATATTAGATGCAACACTCAAACCGTCGAAAGATTTAAAGATGAACTACAATTACTATTGAAGAAAATCATTAAAATGCATGATAATTTAGGGTATTTCCCAGTGCTCGTTTACCTCTAATATTTGTATTCTATTAGTATTATTGAATAATGTCACTTTTCATATCCGACTGTGTGTTAACTTATTCATTGAAAACTTCACAAAGGATTTCCAATTTATTTAAGAGAATATCTTCCGGAAGATTTACGATACACAGGCCGGCATGACAGCGGCAACCGGCGATGGACAATCTGTCTCTCAGTGGTTGCCGATGTTTTTGGATCGTACTATGCTTACCATCAGGCATAGTACAGTCATTTTGTCATGCTACAATATAAAAAAAAAACGTATTTAATAAACGTATATTATTTTTATATAAGCCAGAAAAAGGCGACATATTCTGATGAAGTCGTAAGTAGGGATTTTCGTGCGATTACATTGGTAACATTGGGTATTATATATTGTGGATATGAGATAAGTACATAAAAATAATGTACTACAGATTTGTACATCTAAGAATACCTACAGAAAAGTCCGTATTCGTTACATATTATTGAAGAATAGTGTAACCCACTATTATCTACAATAATATTTTGACAAATATTATTTGTGTTTATTCAATCAAATACTTTAGTTTAATGTGGATCAAATCTATCCTTCACAGCATATCATTTCAATGAATATCTTAGAAAATGTTATATCTACATATTAATACGTAAAGAAAAATTTTTGTATCCCTTTTTAACCTATTTCCCGTCAACGGGTGAACTTGAAATTTGGCATAGTTAAAGTTTATGTGGCGGAGAAGTGCAGAAAGCTGATTATTTTACAAAAAATGCATTAGAAGTACACTAAATTAATTAAAATATGCACTACTCACACTACTACTCGAATTTTACACAACATTTACACACATGTAAGTAAAAAAAAAAACATTTTGATAGCCGTCAATAATTACGAATTTCAAAAAAGGTTTGTGAAGGAGGTTGCTATGCTCGACTATATGTATTTTTTAACTCTTAAGTTCTAATTACCATTTTTCATCCTACATTCAACAATGATATTATAAAATGTAACTATTATTGTAATGTTTATTATTTTTTATGGTGAACTCACTTCAAATAATGATTTAATAAAAAAATGAGCGAAATAATATACTTTGTATAATCAAAATAAGAATTTTGTTCATAAAAGTAATCCATGACTTTGACCTCCGCGGTTACAATATTGCAATTCAACCTCATGTAGCAACAAAAAAGGATTTAATTTCAAAAGCTAATGGTAGTATTAAAAACATCTTTGTATTGGATTCACCACTTGATTGTATTGTGGATCCATTACTTTTCCAAACGATGATACTGGGCATATTACTATTTCTCATAATGAACAGACTACATTTAATCCAATATCACTCAGAAATACCACCCGCCCATGGTGTCGTGTAAAATTAATTGAAAATTATGTCATGGGTTGCGATAAATTTCTTTATTTTCGTAAAGTTATGTTTGCTTAAAATTTGAGAGCGTTACCACGTAATTTTTGTTTCAAATTTATAATTATTTTAATTTTCATTTACACATAGATTTTTTTAAATGTTTATATAATTAAAGATCATGGCAAATAACTGAGTAGCCATGATGAAAACCTTTGGTTATAGAAGTATAACCCTTTGACAAAAGAACCCTAATAAATTTCAAACTTTAAAATATGAAATAACTATGGTCGAATGTCTACCACTGGGCGCCCACTAGTCTTTATAAATACGCGTAACGTAAGATTCTTGTATGCTGTGTGCTTTTGAGCTTCTAAGATTATGATTAACTGTGAAAATCAAAGCGGCAAAAAGGAATCTAAATTCTTTGCAAACTTTACACCTCTTTAGTACAAGCCAAGACCAGACGTCAATAATTATGATATTCAATAATTAATTAAACAACCTATTTATACCCTCCATGTAGCTATGTTTTTCTTTATTTTAGTATGACAAGATGGTAGTATTGTACCTTATAAGCAAGCACAGCAAAAGCAAACCAACAACTACTACAAAGAAATTCGTCACCAGTTGTCGCTGCTATAGAAGTCTGCGACCATCTCGGAGTTACCGTGAATCATGTCATGTGTCAATCATGTTGGAATTTCTAAACAACCTTTACAGTCATCGCTTTAGGGTTAAGTCGTTTACAATAACAGTACCTGGGCGACCGAGCCTAGTTCGGTTCTTTAAAAAATCATTTTTAAATTAAAATAAACTCTTAGGTTTGCCTTATAAAATTAACCATTTATTACAAAAATTAAAAAAATATAACTTTTCTGCTATCACTCGGATTCGAACTGGGGTTACACGGTTTTTCGAAGCAACCGATTTACATCTGAGCTATTTTTGTTTTGACAGCAGCGGTGAAATTTACCTTTATACTCTAGCTATATTTTTTCATTGCCTTAAAACTCAGTTAAAAAAGTTTTCTATGAATAAAATCTAGCTAAATCTATTTATCGTCCTCGAAACTACCTACATACTAATTTTCACGGAAATAGAGATGACGCCATTTCCGAGATCCTGAATATATACAAATATAAAAATATACAAGAATTGCTCGTTTAGAGGTAACACTGTGACTGACGGTGAATCAGAATATCATGAGGGAAATGGAATGACTTGAAAAATAATTTCATTGCACGATAATTAATTACGTACCTCTTGCATAAAGGCTTATAGGTTTTCTTTTCTGTTGAAATATTCTTGTATACAAATTATACCATACATAAGGTAAATTCTTAGTAACAATAAATGTCAGCCTCTCGCGAGAGAGAAGGTAAGGCAGAACAATTAATATCGTGCCTAAAGAGCAAGTACGAGTATGTTATTAACTTAAATCTTGTAATAACAAAATAAATTAATATATTCGAAGAATGAACGATAGAAAAGCATAAACAATATATTAGTTGATAGAATACAAAAAATATCAAATATTTAAAACATACATTTACGGCTACAAATATAATATGAATACTGAGCGATAGATGGCGTTAAAACTAATGTAAAAGTTGCTTAACCACATGACTTCGTGATGACGTCCACAAGGATTTTTATCCTCCAATATACCACTAGATATTTTACATCACCAAGCTTAGTACACGCTTCACTTTATGACAAAATGTTTCCCTTTCACCTTCTACTTTCGCTTGGATAATCTTATTTTTGCTAGAGCCAAGGTGCTCTAATCCCATCCCCTCGACAATAAAGTTCAAAATCCCGCGGCAATTTTACAAGAGTTGAAATGTATTACCTTTTATTGTGATCCCCAACACGGATTAAGAGAGAGCGCGGTTTTGAATTTTGATTCGGATTGTACCGCTCAACTTGCCCATTCAAATTAGATCCCTCGTGGACTATTCGTCGCCACTTTTCTAACCTAATCTATGTGGTAAACGACGGAGTGGGGAGGTCGACTTATGCTGGTCGTTTTGTAACTATGCACACCTATTTTGCCTATTGCTTTGATTACATTCTACAGAGTGGTCTTTAATGAAGATTTTGAATGTTGCTGGCGTGGTATCGGATGCTTAGAGACTTAAGTAGCGCCATTGTTTGTTTGTTTCCACTGTTTATAACTAGGTCGGGGTGATTTTGTTGAGTTTTATATTTCTATTTCTTTGGTGGTTATATGTATTATGTTCAAACTAGCGTCCTGCCTCGGTTTCGTATAGGATCAATGTACTGATGTTATGACGTCATAAATGTCTAAACGGTTTAGATCTATTTTTTTCATCTTTGATTTTTACAGTTGATCAAAGTTAAAGAAACTATGTAAGAACTTTTACACAAACAACTTTTTTTTGTTGCGCGCAATTTTAAATCTCACATATCTTGTGTAGTGTTCAGGTTCGATTTATTTGCCGTTATCCGATTTTATAAGTAAAAAAAATATAGGCAATGGTGAAGATATTTATTATTTACATTGTTTTTTCAAGACCGACAGAGAATTCCATTTTTTTGTTTTAAACATAAATCTAAGTACATAAAATAATTCTTTGAGTTTTTCTGGAAATAACAATTAATTCTGGAAAATACTTTAAATAACACAAAAATAATGATAACCTAAATCAAACTAATGTTATGTAAGTAATAAATCAATTGTAAATAATGAGATCAATTCATATTTATGTCTTATTAAAATCTATATAATAACAATTCTTATTTAGTATTTTTAATATGATGGCGCTGATGTCAATGTGTCTCTCTAATATGGTGGCGCTAATCTCAATGTTCCGGTCGTGTTGTAGTCTCATTTCTTGAATGTGATGCAGCGGCACCGGAGGTAGGTGATAACACGTTCACGCCGACGCCTACCACCGGTGGCCCGCACTAGACTGTCTTTTCTGGCGGCGCGTACCACCGGCGGTACGTATTCGATTGTACTTTTAGAAATAATGAGAATTTAACGTTTATTTATTAAAAATAGCACAATCGAATACGTACCGCCGGTGGTACGTGCCGCCAGAAAAGACAATCTAGTGCGAGCCACCGGTGGTACGCGTCGGCGTGAACGTGTTAAAGTTTAAAAACAACGGCAATCATTAAAATACTTTTGAAAATATTTAAAGTTAGTACTTACATTACAGTTACCTTAATATTGTATAGTAATAAAATAACTTCTACTTCACTACTTCACAGATGTTCAATGAATACTTGATTTATTATGACATGTGTTAACAGCTGTAGAAATTGCAAAATAATAACAGTTATATAAAAAATAACAGTGTTACACATTTATAATTAATATAGAACGCATAATTTAATTTCATGTTAAAAATAACAGTGATCCATGAATTGTTGCATATTTAATCAACACTTATTATGTATGATATAAAGTTTTATAAAAATAACGTATAGTCACTACCACATTAGGCCCCCTCGGCAGCGACTCAAGCCTAGGTCCGTTCCCTCGGTGTGGAGCTCTTGAGTGCGCTGCTCGTGCGATACAGTGATACAAAAATTTACATCACTGCTACAACACTACACGATCACCCCCACACACGTACACGCCTATACGCTTACACATGGAAGTGGGTTTTATTTTTTTTCCCTTATCGAACTGAAAAAACTCTAATTTTCCGATAAAAAAATATATGGAGGGGTTGTTAAGGCGTGTATGCTTGGTACACATATGCGTCTCAACAACTCAAACATATATGAATAGTTAGCTAGGTTAGCTAAGTCAGGTCGCGAGTTTGCATGTAACAAACAGGCAACAGCCAAGCCGAGGTGTGCCGTGCACCCTTGAGCTAGTTGCCCAAATAAAATCGGCTGAGTGCCTTAAGCGCTCGCCTTAGTAGTTCGGTGAAGCTGTTAAGACCTTGCTAGGTCAATAGCGTAGTCAGTTCGAAAAAAAAGCAACTAGTCAATAGAATGAACAGTAAGTCATTAGTATGAACTTTAGTCCAAATTTATTAGGGCAATAGTATGCATTTAATAATCACCGTGACGTTTTGCGTTATTATTATATATTTTGGAATACAATAATTCAATATTTGAAAAAAAATATTGATCCGTCTACAGTATAGTTAAATTAATACCATAGCCCACGCTTACATCACATTGGTCCGTGTGTCCAGTTATTAGGGTAATTTAACCCTTCAAATCGACCCTCAGTACAAAATGACCTCTCCGACCCGTTTCCCTATTTCTGTTAAAACTAACCCTCAGCGCGTGCTTTTCGTAGGGTCAAAAAAAAACATAATATTCTCATAATATCATTTTATTATTTATTATGAAACACATGTCATCTAACATTATTATTTATTGGTCTTGATATGTAATATTCTTATATACTGTTTTCAATATTATATCCATATACTAATGTAAATGGTCCATCAAATTAACTTTATTTGTGTTATAGTTTCAAATGCTTGTTAAAACAAATATATTCAATAAATTTAATATTACAATGGACTTAATTATTACATATTTAATATAGATTGAAGTCATAATATTTTTTTACCTTTTCTCGTTTATCTAAATGCATAAATTTGTTCCAACGAACATAAGTCAGTCAGATTTCTCGTTACTTCGTCGATTACAGGTAGTAGAGCAACGCTGAAGCTATTACTGCCTTTAGCATGAATTACTACCTTTAGTATCACCCTCTCATAGAAACCCGACGTGAAGTAACAGTGCTCGTATTGTTGCGTTTCGTTCGGTCAGTGAGAGCGCCGGAAGTCCACCTCTCCTCACCTTCCCCCTTCTTCTTCCCTTCCTTCTACTCTCCTCACACAGGATAGCAACGGACTTGCGACTCTCCTGATGTTGTAATTGTCTATGGACGGTTGTGATCACTTAACATCAAGTGACCCATCTGTTCGTTTGCCTACTATAATATAAAAAAAATATTAATCAAAAAGTTTTATTCAACACCTATGGATCTATGATTTATTGAATTACAGGCTTCTTAGTAAGTGCTAGTGAACTATAATATTGCGTCAAGACGTTGCACTTTTTCGTGACTCGTGATATTTAGCCTAGCTATGTTGACCGATATAAATTATATGTTTGAGTTAGTGAGGCACACATACTTACTTATTCATATAGGTATGAATGATAAGCTTAGCTACTTTTGCTTAGTAAGATTTACGTTGTTTTTTTATCCACGGTAACAACCCAAGCCGAGGCTCGGCCACTGGCATCCTCGAGGTTGTTGCCAAGCGGTGAAGTGTCACCAACACTCACACCGTTACTCCTGTGAAACTGTTCAGCCGCGTTCAGTGCAAAGACCGCTCAGCTGAATGGCGTATTGACAGTTCGAAAAAAAAAATGTGATGCCCAGAGTTGTCAATTATGTGTTTATAAAACAAAAAAATTGCAGAAGGTATGGCCGTCTATTTTTTTTTTACCTGGGGAAATCCCTTATGGATGCCCACCCTCCCGGGGGAGAGGATGGGTTATGTCCGACTCGCACGGACTAAAACCCCACGGTGTACCGACAGACCGTGATGTTGGGGCGGCAAGGGATCGTTCTACGCTATTCACCTTGAATAGTCGCCCCAACGGTCCACCCAGCGGAAGCCCCCCCTCGTCCGACGGACCTGTGCAATGAGGGGATGAGCCCCCCGACTACATCCCCTCAGGTCCGGCTACGGGGTAGGAGAAGTTGGGCAAAGCGCCGCCTCCTCCTGCCGGTCCTCTGATGGCGAAGACGGCCACTGAGGGGGTCCGCCTCGCGGGCCCTCTCCGCTGCCTCCTTTTGCGAGATGACTTCCTCGCAAAAAGAGGCCACTGCTCGCCACGCCTGTTCGCTGCCGAGCATGGACGAGACCACGCTCGGCAGCGACAAATCCTCTCCCACCACCGCCACCAGAGTGCGGCGCTCCACCTCCCACGCAGCACACTCAGAGAAAGTGTGCTGCGCGGTATCTTCTTCAGCGCCGCACTCATGGCAGGCGATGGCCGTCTATTTGTGACATTAGAGATCATTGTTTGTGCACCGTATATATATTAAAAATAGTCAAAAATATAATACTAGCACACTCAATGTATATTATACAATAAATTGTTTCTATTCAAAACTCCTGTATTCTTTGCACAATTTACGATAGCAAACTGTAACCAGTTTTACTAGTAGTGACCCTAACGTTTGCGAAATGCATTTGGCAAAAAGATTGCATTGTAAAATACGACAGATGGCCGACTTTATAATAGAAATACTCAATAATATCAAAATTATTAATAACCCCTTCAACGGTCAATCTGATTTTGGTAGTGGATTATATTTTCAGGAAAATTTAAATCTTTATTGTTAAATTAATTATCAACATTTCCATAATTACAATATTTCTTTGATTACTAGCTTAATATATTCTATTGTGTTATAGGATACAGTTAGATATATTGTAGAGTATGTTCAGATTTACAACGGCACTTATTGAAAATTGTGAACTTTTATGTGAATATTCTAACCATTGAATTTCTGGATATAACTGTGTTTGTGTAAGAAAGATCTGTGAAGAAATTATGAGTGTATCTTGTAAATAAAGTAAATAAATTCTTAAAATATCTATTTGTTTTTTTATTTACACTTTTCCTTGAATCGTGCATACGATTAAACATTTTTTCTTTAATAAACTTCAGATATAGTTAGTAGACACTACTTTAAAACGAATGTTATTTGATAATTATACAGCTTAAAACAAGTTAAACGCAAAACTGATAATTTTGACGTAACTATTCCACAATGGCAGTAATAATTTGGAAGATAATCTGCAAAAAAAAATCTAGCGCTAATAACATTTTTTTTTCTCGAACTGACTTCGCTATTGTCCTAGCAAGGTCTTAACAGCTTCACCGGACTACTAAGGCGAGCGCTTAATTCACTCAGCCGATATTATTTGGGCAACTAGCTTAAGGGTGCACGGTACACTTCGGCTTGGCTGTTGCCTGTTACATGTAAAACCACGAGCTATCTTAGCTAACCTAGGCTAACTAACTATTCATATATGTATGAGTTACTGAAATGTATATGTGTACCAAGCATACACACCTCAATAACTCTTACATATATTTCTTATCAGAAAATTTCTAAAGTTTTGAAAAATATAAAACCATAAGTTCGATAAGAGAGAGAGAAGTAAAAAAAAAATAATAAGAGAAAATATAAAACCCTTCCACTGTTATGTGTAAGCGTGCACGTGTGTGGGGGTGATAGTGTAGCAGTGATGTAAAATTTTATGTTACTATATCGCGCAATCAACGCACTCAAGGGCTCTCTACCGAGGGATCGGACCTAGAAATAACAATTGGTATGAAAACTAAAAGGCATGATCGAATTTATGAAATTAAAATACAGATTTTTTATAGTATTATTCAGACTTAGCAGAAATAATATAATTTAACAAGTGCAATTCAATATCAGCGTAAATGGTAAGTATCTAGTAATACTAAATAACAATTTTATATATTTTAGCATTCGTCCACAATAACATCTAATCTTATATAACGGTCTAAGTTGGTAAACACAATTATCAATAGAACCACCATTGCTGCGAAAATAGAAATAAATAAATGCTCAATAAAGTTTAAACGATTAGACAACAAAACAATTATTACAAAAAGCAAGTCGTTGTATCAATCGAATATTTTTTTATATTCTTTATGCGTTGATTGACAATGACTGGTGAATTTGAAATGATTATTATTAAATTACGCGTACTTTATAGTGTATTCATTTGGAAACATGATACCAATAAAGCCAGATAAAATATTATACTTAGTATATGTTTAAAAAAACAGATTAGTGTGTTTAATATTTTAACAATAATGAAGTTTTTTAATTTTTTTTTTCGAAATGACTACGCTAAGGCTAAGGCCACAAAGGCGAGCGCTTAAGGCACTCAGCCGATTTTATTTTGGCAACCAACTCAAGGGTGCACGGCACACCTCGGCTTGGCTGTTGCCTGTTGCATGCAAAATCGCGACCTATCTTAGCTAACCTAGCTAACTATTCATATATGTATGAGTTCTTGAAACGTATATGTGTACCAAGCATACACGCCTCAACAACTCCTCCATATATTTATTATCGGAAAATTGAGATTTTTTTCAGTTCGATAAGGGAAAAAAATAGACCCTTCCACTTTCATGTGTAAGCGTGTAGGTGCACGTGTGTGGGGGTGATAGTGTAGTGTTGTAGCGGTGATGTATATTTGTGTGTCACCGTATCGCGCAAGCAACGCACTGAACGGCTCCCTACCGAGGGATCGAACCTAGGCTTGAGCCGCTGCCGTGGGAGGCCTAATCGGGTAAGTTTTTTAATGATTTTAATACCAACAACATTATCGGCAGAATATTAAAAATCATTATCATCGCCTCATTACAAGACTTATAAAAGAGTTAGATAACTCTTTACAATTTTTTTCATTAATTCAATCTTCGAAACATATGGAACCCTGTTTTCAAATATAACTATATACATATAATATTATAAATAACATTCAATAAATTAAACACGTTATGTCCCCTTGCATAGTATAGTCAGATAGTATTTTGGATCTAGTTTTCTTCAATAGATATTAATTCATCTATCACTAATAAAAATTGGTATGAAAAGAAAAAGGTTTGATCGCATTTATAAGCTCATAACATATCATTAATCATCAAAATGAAATAATTCATTATAAAACTTCATCAACTTATACCTCATTTCATATTAAAATCAAAGGTAACTGTATCAAATCGTCGAATATCGTCGCAGCTATACCCAATCATTTAGATGCATAATTATCTGCTATACTATTTTAACCATAATCTAGTATAAATCGACTCCTTAAATAGCAAAGAAATGCAATAAATCACTATGTAAAATTAATGCCAAAAATTCACAATGTAAATATAACCACAATGAAAAAAATCACTGATAAGATTTAACGCCCAAATGACCCCACGTAGCCAGTGTCCACGCATAGGCGGGGCCTCCATGTGCTGACCGCCCATTGGTCAGTGGTTGGTCAGGGCACGCGTCCGATGCATATGGAATTCCTGTTAGGAGGGATGCGGTTTATTATTCTTATTGGGATTTCGTGGGAAGTGTTTTCGAACGGTATTACATTTGATTTGGAAATATGTTAATATTTATTTTATGTGTATTTATTACTTTTTTTATTAGTTAGTTTATTTATAATAGTGATAACTAATATCAGATACATAATGAAGAAGAATCAAACCAATTTAATATGGAAGTAACAACTTAAAAAGGAACTTATACATTTAAGATAAAATGCTATAGTTTTGGACAACGATATATTTAATCTTGAACAACTCCTCAAATTGAAAATAACGTACACCATTTTATTAATTATAATATTCATTATAAACGGTATTTTTTTGTAAAAAGTGATTTTTATTCTTGATTTTACAATAGATTATATTCTTACAATGACATTTCTTAATTTACAATAGTAATGAAAATATACATTAAATGACTAACTCTTTATTGCCATCTATTGGTTGTATGTTGTACTTTATATAGCTCCATCTAGTAGATATCGTTTACAACTTTTCAACTTTATCGATAAAATAAGTGATGGATGCCTATGTTAATATTATTGTTCTAACTAGATTTCATTCTAATATGAATTATAAAGTCCTGTGTTGTTATTTGATTGTGATATTAGACCATTTTACATTTTTCAAAGACTTATTAATACAAAAGTATATGATGAAGTCTGTATATGTCCACAAAATCTTTTCATTTTTCATTTATTTTGTCTCACATTTTATAATATCTAACTGAAATATTGTTATAATTAAGAATATATTAATTTACCAAAGTTTCGACATTCACAAAAAAATTATCAACACTATATTCTAATAAGAATTGGTTTGCTAAATTATATATGCGTTATTGTACCACAATATATATTAATAGCAACATTACAGATTTATTATTGTAATATTTATGAAAAACCATATCTAATATTTTATCAAAACATTTGAATCTTTTATTTTACACACCTAGTTGTCGCATATAATATTTTTAGTTTTCCTACTCGATAAGAGATGTCGCTAGTAGGCAACTATAATTATCTCGATATTAAAATTCAAAATCATTGGTATGATAAAATGATTTATTATAAAAAATATATATTACTCACAAGAAACTTATTCTTATAAATATGTTAATACGTGTTTATGAATTTTTATATACATAGGATTTGTTTGTTCGACATTGGTCAGACGGTGTCATTTATTGAACTTTGACTACTTTGGACTTTATAAATTTAATATGAATATAATTTACTTTAATTTCTATATCTATTTTCATGAATAATTATTGCCGTTTGTATTTTCGATGTCTAATATGCTGTGAACGAAGAGTATGAAATGTTTAGAGAATTAATTACACCTTTTGAATTATATCTTCTTTTTATGCTTCGAAATTATTAATGTATTTTTTAATAAGGATAAAGCATGTCCTAACTTTTATGATAAGAGTTCTATAACAGTACAATTATAATGGTAAATAGAGTTAAATTAATTGGTTGATGACAGTTTTTGAGATATTTTTACGTTGAAATAAAAAGAAAGTATGTGTGTAGTACTTATGTACACGCGTTCTAAGTTATGCTTCTTTGGCGTAACAAGATAAAAATCTTTTCAAAAATTTTATCTTTCGCCTTATTCTACGTTTGTAGTAAAAACGACACTAATAATAGAAAAAAACTATTTAATAGATACATTGAACGTTTTAATACAAAGAAATACAAACAACAAATACAAAGAAACAAAATGTTGACTATAGTTAACTTCAGGGTGTCGGTTTTTCGTGACGGTGCGCGCGCGCATCGTAAAATTTATTCTCATCATTTTTCCTTAACGCGCTAAAAGAAGTATAATTTCAAAAATATATGAGAATCATTACACCAGTTAGTATTTAAATTTGGTATACACGCTATCATCACTTGAAACTATTTTGAAATTAAAAAAACTATAATTATTATCGTCCATGCGTGAGATTAATAAATAGAATACTGACGAATTGTTGATTCAATTCTTACTTAAAACGCGCAGGAGACAAATTTAATCACTTTCTCGTACACGACATTGTCGTAGTGACGTGGCTTACTTGTAACCTAATTTTACTCAATGCATTCGCAATGTACTGAATCAGTTCAAAGATTTACAAACATTGAATGCCACAAATCTATATGGTCCTGGTAGCAATGTCCCTTCATATTATGACAGAATTAATAAATTTAATATGCATAATATTAGATGCGTGAAGAAATCAACGTTATCTCGTCTTCTTTCCCCTTGTTTCAATTAGAATTTTAACACCAATTTTATATTTTAATCTCCTGAAACATTCATTTTTAAAACTTACAAGAATACTACTTCCTACTTCAATCCAGTTATACGTTTGACCCGTTTGTACAATGAGATCGAATCTAAACACACTTCATTTAACATATTTTACCAACGAGCTTATAAATTCAAAAGGAAATTTAATGAGTCATATTTTATATCCATAACATCTTAAACACATTCAGTAATTAATATATGAAATAATTTATACATAAAATTATATTTAATATTTTGGATTACATTTCCCATGTTGTTTTCTTTTCCATCTTCCATACCTACGTAAAGCTTCGATTATTCGTCGCTTTTTTTTCGATCTGACTACGCTATTGACCTAGTAAGGTATTAACTACTTCACCGGACTACTAAGGCGAACGCTTGCGGCACTCAGGTGATTTTATTTGGATAACTAGCTCAAGGGTGCACGGTACACCTCGGCCTAGGCTGTTGCCTGATTATTCGTCGCACCAAAATTAACATCTAATATTATTAAGATAAAGTCGCAGATTACCTTTCCGACAGTTGTGTTGTTCCAATAACTCAAAATTGACATCTGTTGAACTCATTTGATGTGTAAAAACTTCCGATCAAGTTATCGCGTTGCGTCTATCACAATTTATCGACCATAATGTTTCTCCACACCTACATCTATTGTCTCCGTAGACAAAACGTCGTGGCGATACACCTAGGTATGGAAATACCATTAGATATACCAAGATTCTTTTACGTATAATATAGATCATAGCCTTGACAGAGAAGTATTCTCCGTCATCCTCAGTTCTCTGTCGCTCTCTTCACTTCGAAATACACTTTTCAAGTAGGTATAAAATACTAGATTAACCTCTTCCATTTTACTATTAAGTATATTCACTACTATTAAATACTCGGTCATTTCTTACGCAGTGATTACAATATAAACTTAATGATGAAGTTAGTCTATACAGTATATAACTATCACCTTGAACTTTCTATCAGTAAAACATATTTTAGAATCTAATCAGTCTTTTTAGAGATTATCTTGTATAAAAATATCCCAAGACATCTTTATAATGGAAGTATTTTTAAAGGTTTTTGGATAACTCGTTAAACTTAGAGGAGGATTAGCGTTCAAGAGAAGTTTCCAGAACATATTTCTATATGATTTGCTACATATGTACAACTTGAGTACGTTAACTAACCAGACGGAGCTTAAACATTTTTTTGTACTAGCTTGCTATGTCTTATCATGCTGTTTTGTATCACGAAAAACTCCGGTTCGCTGCAGGATTCGAACCTGCGTTACACAATCCCATCTTCGCTTCAAAGATCAATATTTTAGTTTAGTACGTATCATTTCTGTTTTGTATTTTTTCAATTTTCAGATTATTTTTCAAGAATATCCAGGGTTTTCATCATTATCCTGTAAAAGAACTACTGCAGGACCCTACACTTTTTTCCGTAGGAAGGTAAGGGCATAATCATCAGGCAAGCCAACGACATATTGACGATTTGAAACTACGATAAATCCACAATTGTATATTTTTCCCGCATATGGGGCTACTACGAGAAGATTTCTCAGGATCAGATTACCTCACGATGTTTTCCTTCACCGTTCGACGATACTGTTACCAATTCAAATTAGCAAATATACGCGAATGTCTAAAAATTCGTTGCATGTAGCCAGGGTTCGAATCTGGGTATATCGAATTAATATTCCTCCAGTAATTAAGAATGTCATCAAAAACAAAACTTGTAAACAAACCAAGTCTCGCAACTCAGTTCTTCTACCGTAAAAAGCTGTAAGATCTATGTAACACCAAGTCGGTTACTTTATTAGGTCCTTACTTAAACGTCTGTCTTAAGTTGTTACGTTAGTGACCGGTGCCCCGTGGTACATCCGGAGAGTCGATCTCCATAGAGACCTAGAGATCCCTTCTATCTGGGCGTACGTAAAATCACTTACGATTAGTTATTTTGACAAAGCCGCGAATCATCCCAGTCCGTTAGAGGTATCCGCCGCAAACTATGAACCCGTACCTAACGCTGCGCGTTATAAAAGACGTCCGCGACACATTTTTACCGATCCTCCTGATTCAATCACGTCAGCGAACGATCAGTACCAGCCTGTCCCTCGTAACAGAGCGTGTTCACGCCCACGCCCGCGTAACCACAGATTACGCCGTCGTGGTCTGGGGGTTAATTTCGCTCCCGTACACCCGTTAGGCCTCCCACGGCAGCGGCTCAAGCCTAGGTTCGATCCCTCGGTAGGGAGCCCTTGAGTGCGTTGCTTGCGCGATATGGTGACTCACAAATATACATCACCGCTACAACACTACACGATCATCCCCGTGCACGCCTACACGCTTACACATGAAACTGGAAGGGTTTACTTTTTTTTTCCCTTATCGAACTGAAAAACTCTCAATTTTCCGATAATAAATATATGGAGGAGTTGATGAGGCGTGTATGCTTGGTACACATATACGTTTCAACAACTCATACATATATGAATAGTTAGCTAGGTTAGCTAAGATAGGTCGCGATTTTGCATACAACAGGCAACAGCCAAGCCGAGGTGTGCCGTGCACCCTTGAGCTGGTTGCCAAAATAAAGTCGGCTGAGTGCCTTAAGCGCTCGCCTTAGTAGTCCGGGAAACTGTTAAGACCTTGCTGGGTCAATAGCGTAGTCATTTCGAAAAAAAAAGTTGTTACGTAATTAGCTAACCTAACAATATCTTATAGTGACCATAACAATATTAAATATCTTTTATGTTTTAAATAAAATAGATTGGCTTGGCTATCATATGAAACACAGTGTATCTCACAAATAAATACATATTATATTAAATGAGATTGTTTAGTGCGACTGCTAAGCTGATATATTTTATTTAGAACATCAAAGATTTTTAATATTGATATGGTCACTATAAGATTACTAGAATTATTGTGCTTGTTTAATGATAAATAGATAGTGCTTTGAACTTTAATTGAAATAAAATGGTTTTATTGCTTAATGGATCTTCAAATAAAACATCTAAATGAATTGTCCACCATCTTCTTGTGTTATTTGAGCTATATACTTATTTTCGTTTATAACTGTTAAATTGTATCACTAGTACTCTCAACTATCATAGAACAGCGTAATGATTTGTAGCCTAGGTAATAAATACTTTGTAAATTCCTCTATTCGACTGTATATGCCTCATCCAAATCGGTTAAACCGATATGGATAATCAGCGTCCAGGATACATATATAATAAATATTACTTTATCACTCCATTTCTTTTATTTTACTCCATTTTTTAACATTAATCCCACCTAATGTTGCCGTGATGAGATTAAAGTAGACCCTAGAAGTATGTAAAGACGCTAATGGTGTAGGAATTCCATGAGATTTATAGACATATAAGCGATCTCTTTACTGTCACTGTATGACTGACTGCATGTAGAATTGTAGATAACATTATTTACGATATTAATTTGTGATCTACGCAAACTTTTTACTTTTAATACTGACTAGCTTTGCCTATAGGTCAATGAAAAGACGTTATCTTGGATGGTTAATCATGCCTAAATTATTGTCCGTACCGGCATAGGACTTATAACCATTGGATGCTGATTTTTTGGATTCGTTTGACCTTCTGCCATTTTTAATGCCCAAATCATATAGTAATCGACATAATAGTCCTATATTGGCCAAAATCATGGCCTTTTCAAACTGTACTACATATTACTTATGGGTGATTTTAATTAGGTACTTGAAAATTATTCTCATATATTGGTTCTGTTCATAAACTGTTTCGGTGTATAAATTAAAACAACACGGCTGTTTAACAAATCATGGATATTTATTGAAATAAAAATAATAAAAATGAAAAATAATAAAAACAGTTCATCTTCCACGAATAATTACACAATAAAAATTTGTCTTAGTTAAATTTTTTTATTCTCTTTATTTTGCGTCCATATGTCGTCGATCGTAATTTTGATTGTATTTAGAGGTTATATTATCTTTTTGTTAGATATTTAAGTGAACAAAGAATTATTTTGATATAATGAATAAAAAATATTCAACACTTTCGTAACATTGATTATTTGCTAAAAATTACTGTACTTCTCTAAATTTACACATATATAAGTGAATTAGAACTTCAAAGCAATAAGTTATCAATAAGTAATTTCGAATGGTCATAAATGGAAGATAATAAAAAATATTTTAATCAAGCAGTCACTTACCATTGATAAACAAATGGACTGGGCTAACTTGAAAAAAACATTTTTAATCGATTTTGAAAACGGAAAATCATAGGGTATTTAGGTTTTGTCCAAAAAGCGTAAATCAATTTTTTTATCAACAAATTACGCAAAATAATACGCTATTTGGAGAAAACCTCAAATTTATAAAGGAGACAATGGACGACAAAATATTCCTATTATAATTTACTTAATTTTTCTAATATATAATCTATAATTAATTTACATTAAGTACGTATACTGAAAGATTTCACGTTTGGACTAAATTTAGATACATCTGAAGTTCTGACTCCACGAAAAAAGATGAAGGAAACATTAATAAAAAAGAAACAAAATTGGAATTATATTTTTCAGTCTTAAAACAAAGTAACTGTTATTGAAACTTAAGAAAGATCCAGAAAGAAAGAAATATCGAGCCTCTCGTTTACATAAGTTTAATAATTTCTTCACTGATTAAACGTAGGAGATATCGCAACACCTACTATTAAAATGAATCCAATTTTGCTTTCTACAATGCTTAAATAAATTTACTGGTTACAGGAAACTCACCGTATTCTTGCCATTTGTTAACTTCTTTTTAATATTTTTTAATACGTCTATAAACCTTTTATATGAACATTGATAAGTAAGTAATCCATTTACACACACAAATTTATTTACACAAGTTTTAACTAGGATAGGAAACATTTTTTTCTTATTAATTATTAATATATACTAAAAGTACTAAACAACTTATTGAATAAACACATGCTAACATCGAACTATGAAGATCCTAGAAAATACTGGAAAATTTCTAATTAATTGACACTATACATCTTAAAAACTAAATCAATTAAAATCAACATAGCTAACTTTGGCATTGGTTTTCACGTTCTTTCTTTTCTATAAATAAAAACATGTCAAAACAAGATCGAATTTTTATAACGAAATATCTTAGACGGTGAGTACTAACTCCCGAAAAATAAACAAAAACCCTCGAAAACTAACATCAACAATACAACTGGAAAGGACAACACTGGTTCAGTACGAGATAGATATGTCACTTAAGATTACAGTAATTATAATAAATTAATGCCCTTAGGTCCAACTTTTGGGCTCATATTGCAGTGTAAACAATTTTCACCAAATTCGTTTCTTAAGACTAGAGATCGGATAAAGACCTTATAATCTGGTGATTGAAGGAAAGAAAGCAATTTATTGGCGACGCTGCTTTAGAAGATTTGACTGGGAGGCGCGGGCGGCGGCAGGCGGAGCCCACCCCACGGGTAGAGTCACGAAGCCTCGTCACGACACGCGTTAGAGTCATCAGATAGAGCTAAAGGAGCACCATTACTTTGGTTCACAACACATTTCCGCATATGTTTCTCGAGTGTTGAGGGAACCGAGAAAGGCATCTCGCAGAACCGGCAACGGTAAACGTCCTTACCAAGTCGACCGTGCGTTTTCATGTGCCTTGTCAACTTAGAGCTCTGTGCACACGCATAGGAACATAATTCACATTTGTAAGGTTTTTCCCCCGTGTGGGAACGCCGGTGGACTGTTAAGTTCGAGCAATTCTTAAATACTTTGCCACAATATTCACAAGTGTCGTTGCGGCGGCCTTCTTTTGACTTCAATAAAGGGTTTTGTAGTAACCCATTGCCACTGTTTTTGAGACCATCGAAAATGTTTTCTGGTGGTCTTTGTGCGTGTAGTGTAGGAAGCCACCATCCGTCTCCCCGTTCCATATCTAATTTCATTCGTTTTGATGCCTCAAAAGGATTTTCAAAAGGGTTAAAAAGGGGATGCGGCTGCGGTGGCATTTTTGCAAATTCATCTTTCAAGCGTAGCGCAGCAGTAGGCGGCATGCCGTTTGGTTTGTCACTAGGAGGCCCATTATTGTTGTCGCGATCTTTTGCCAATTGCCATTTTAGAGAATTTCCCGATTCCTGGAGGGCTTGTTTAAAAGCTTCACTATATTGAGCAATGTTTGAGAGTCCAAATTTATCCATCAATTCACCCACAACAGATGCTGAAGGAGGATGCGTCGGTAAAGCAGGTGTTTGTTTTCTTGGAGCTACAGAAGGTGCACTGCTATTTGAAACAGTCAAATCCTCAGCTTCTTCAACATCTTCCCCGTCCTCATTTTCATCGTCATCTTCACCGTCTAGTTCATCATCTTCCAGTTCATCGTCAGAATCATCATCTGCAGTGTCTCCCCCGGATTCTCCTTCTTCCGTGTTACCATCTGATGGTCGGTGAACTTTCATGTGTCTTTTTAATTTGGAGGCTTTGTCAAAGGATTCATCACATTCAGTGCACTTGAAAGGTTTTCCACCAGTATGTGAGCGACGATGAACTATCAAGTTATTTTCAAATCGAAATTTCTTTCCACAAAATTCACAGGAATGTATTGCTTCATCGCTGTTGCGTTTTACGGGTGGCGTTGAAGGCGGACGTTCTGTAGGTGGTGCGTCCGCGACTATAGGTTCTATTCGACGTTCGGGTGATGTTGAACTGTGTGGCCTCGTGGCTTCACGAGGCGTATCCACCGTTCCGGTTCCGGCGCCCGCCGGTGGAGTCTGTCCGACTCGGGAGGGCGACGGGGAAGCAAACGGTGGCGAATGCTTCCTGGGGCTAGGAGAGCTCGAATTGCCTGTGGCCGCCCCTGGACTGGTCGTACCGGCCAGTTGCCGCAAGCGCTGCGAGTAAAAATCCAGCTGGGGTTCAAGTGAGAGTGGCTGGGATACTGGTGGAGGTCTTTCACGACCTGTTAACGAAGTTGGTATAGCAGGAGGTCTATCCGCTGGTGATGGAAAAGCCTGATGAGGTGGAAGAGAATTAGCTGCTACAGCAGCTGCTGCGGCTGCTAGGTTCAATCCATGGTGGCGAAACTGCTCCGATACAAGCTGTTCCATTCTAAATCTATGATCGTGATGATTTGGCCGAGCGAACAATGGCGCTGGAGGAACTGATGGATGAGCGAGAGGTGGTAAACTACCTGGTAAGGGCATTCTGAGCAAGCCACCGACACCAAAAGGAGAATGTAAATCGGGAGGGGGTAATAGGGGGTGGTGTCGTAAAGTATGAGGTGGGAGTGGCGGCCCTGTTGATGAACATCCGGAACTTGAAGAAGAAGTACTGGACGAAGAATGATTTTGTTTGGTGAGTTGCTGCTGCGGTAACGTCTCCACATAGATTTTGACACCATGCACATGTTGAACATGCTGGAGTAGTCTCCAGGCGGAGTGCACGCGGGCTTTGCACGTGGAGCAGACGTAGTTACTTGGTTCTGTGAACAAGGAAAGGAAATTATTAAAACATGTAAAAGAACTTGATTGATACGGTTTTCGATTTAAGATTTACAGCAATATTAACACGGGCAAAGTGTCTAGTAATAGCTCTCACATATCGTAGTGTTGGGCCTAGGGTGGGCGCGTGGTTCGCATGCTAATCAGAAGGTCCGAGGGTTCCGTACGTCGTCGGCGGTGAGTGATCGCCGCTGCGTGCCCCGCGTGATTCATGCACCTCTAAAATCTTATGAAATATACGCGGGTTGAGATCACGTACGCACGCGCGGGTTAAGACTGTTGATATTGAAATCTATATATGTAACATTATATATATGTCATATAAAAATGTTTCTCTTTTTGCAATGAATAACTTTGTTAGTCGAAGGTTTTTTTATGTACGATTCCCTTAATAATGATTAATTTACATTCATATATTTTGAAAATAAAATGATAATTGTTTTTATTATCGGCACACGGATTATAGTTTGTGTTTCAGAGCTTATTGTATATCTCACGAGATGAGGTGACGTGGTCAAGGCGCGCCCTCTGGTTTTGACAATAATTTGATTGCTCATTGTTAACCGGAGACATATTTTATTATCGATACAGTCACGTCTCATCTTATTTAGGGATGGAAACTAGTTGTTTAAAAATAATAATTTATCGACATTAACTTTTGTTATTAGATAGAGATTATGTTTACTTTATTAATATTATTTGCTAAAATAATAGGAAGCCGATTTAGAGTTTAACTTATTTGTATGATTATTATAAGTGTTATTAATTGATTATTAGATTATAATGATACTTCATTTGATAATTATATCGTATCTGTATCTTGAATCTGACCATTGTAGGTTATATTTGAACTTATAAATTGACACCTGTATTAAAACCATTGTAAACAAAAAGACGCTATATTTATAGAAATGTATTGTTTAACAATTGTATAAGTTTGGCATGGCTTTTTGGCTAGAAAATCCAAACCGAATACAATCTGTAAGTTATTTTTCTATTGTGTTGAAAATGAATGATGGTAATGGTATAGTATAATTTTTTCCGAATTCGTTAATATGAGAATATTAATAAATATATACGAAGAGCCGCTTTGAGTAGGAATATATTGAAATATGTCCTGCATACGATAAGCATTTGGCTTTGAAAATAATAACCATCCATACGATATGTTATCATTACAATATATTATGATTACCACATTTACCTCGTGTTGATACGCGAGGAGAAAAATAAAGTTTAAGCAATGACACATGACTAAACGGTAGCGAGAACAGAATCCATGTTCGGCTATAATAGCTGTATTATGATATAAAAATACACGGATAACAATAAAATTTCACCCAATTTTATACCAATATTAGAAACCTGGAGGGTTTGTTTGTTTGGTTGAATGCGCTAATCTCAGGAACTACTACCGGTCCAATCTAAAAAATTATCTGAGTATTAGATACCTTATTTATAGTGGAAGGCTATAGGCTATATATCACGCCAAGACCAATAGAAACGGAACACCAGTGAAGAATGTTTCAAAATCGGGGTATTTTTTCCTTTAGAAAAATTTTGCTGCGTTAGCCCGAAGTAACTATTCCACTCGGACGAAGTCGCGGGACCAACTAATATTTATTAAAACATACAATGTTTACAAATAATAGACCACACACAAACATAATTATTATCGTACGATATTAAGCTTATACTAAACGATCACGATCGATTCAATAATAACAATTAAACATCGATAGGCGATGGTCGCGTCACTACGGCTGGTAGGCGCGGCCCGATAAGATCTCAACTGTTAAGACGATTATTGAAATGTAACGGTCAGATTGTGGACGACCGGAAAGAAGATATATACAGGCTGATATAATTAAATATACAAAACGGATTTTTTTGATTACTGGCTGGTTAGTTATATTTCTAAACATACTCGGTTTTTACTGACTTTTATGCAGACGGTGACAGCCATCGAGGGTTACATATTTTATATTCTTACTAGATAGGCTACGAGCAAACCTCGAGAGATTAAATTTTAGACGATCAAAATCAAAACATGAGTGAACAGAACAGCGCGTTGTTAGGACAGCTCCAAAATTGCTTAGTTATAAGTTACAACATTTCGTCGCGTCGCCTAATATTTATCTTTATAAAATCAGCATTTAAGATTCAGACATCAGCCTGTATATGTATTTATCAAGGTATCAATATTGTGACCTTTTTGTCCGCATATTGTTCATTGTGTAGTTTTGGTCATCCTACAGTACTGAACGCAGAAATATAACTCATATACAAATTTCTACATATTTTATGTTATGTTATGTTTATAATAAAATGTAATGTAGAGTTGGAGTTTGTGAATTACGATGTAAGGGACGTAATTCTCAGTGTCCGAGTCTGATAAAAAATCTCTGAGTGATGTAATTTGTCATTAAGTGTCGAATTGTGTTTTGTTTTTGTTTTTTTTTTTTTCATAGCAGGCAAACGGACAGATAGGTCACCTGATTTTAAGTGATCACCACCGTCCATAGACATTTGCAACACCAGGGGAGTCGCAAGTACGTTACCAGCTTGAGTTTAGAGGAGGAGGGAATAAGGAAGGGGAGAAGGATAAGGAGGGGAGATGGTCTTCCGGCACCCTCACTGACCGAACGAAACGCAACAATGCAAGCACTGTTACTTCACGTCAGTTTTCTGTAAGAAGGTGATAGTACTAATCCATCCATGCTGAAAGCAGTAATATCTTCAGTGTGGCATTACTACCTATAATGTTTCTGTTCAATGAAAACTACCATTCCCATTACCCTTTTTTAGGAAATCCGTTCATATTTGTATAGAAGTTTATAAAATACAATTTGTGAGTTCGTTGAATCCTAAATTACAATAAGAATACTTTAATGATTGAAAGAAGAAATGCTAAATTACTTTCATTAAGTTGGAACTAAGTTGGAGTATGTCAGATTTTCTAATGTATTATTCTAATACGAAAGGCTTTTGTCTAAACGAACGATCAGTACACTTTGTATACTGTCCAGGGAATATGGATATTGAGAAATCCAATTGGTATATCTAACTCATCCTTGTTTTAAACTTAATTTTTGAGAAATTAATTTATTGAACTTTGAGGTTATGTCAGTTACAACCTAACCTAACTAATTCAGCGCATAAACAAGATTACTAATAGACTATTGAGAGAATACTAAATAAAGAACAGTAAATAATAACGTTTAAATAAATATTAAATATTTAACCCTTTTGGACTTGTTATTATTTAATTGGTCCATAACAGATACAGTATATTGCGATTATCCACAATTAATTTCGATTCTGGGGGCCTACCCAAGTTGCTTATCGCCAATCACTAACGCAAATAGAAAACGAAAAAATGTATGGAGATGACATATCTGAGCGCTATATCATGTAATAAAACCACGTGTTTATCACTGATTTGTAAAATAATACAAGGAAATAATACTAAACTCAAATCGCAACAGTATGTAAAGTTTCAACAGTATGTAAAGTGGCGATCCGATATTTTATTTTCATGGTCCTGTATTACATACATGAAAAGGTGTTATTATATCTATATGATGTTAGAAGCAGTGATGACACTGTCTAATCTCGGTTCGATTCAAGAGTTTTGTTTAAAAGGAAACATAGTGACAAAAGTATACCGAAATAGTCTAGAGTATTTACTAAATCTTACCTACCGAGCCATCATTTTCAATATGAATATATATCTTCAAAAACCTATCAATGTCTTTCAGTAGTTTCATTACCACCAGTTGTATCTTCCAGACAACGTTTTGAACCATTTCGTTGAAGCGCGGACCAACATTTCAATTTTATTTATTTTTATAGAATGACAAGTTAATTCAATCAAGGATTTTTAAAGGTGTTTAAATTAAAGTCTAAGCTTTAAAATGAGGAGTTTCAAAGTATTTTGCTAACCACACCTCCGACTATCAACTATCAGACACAAAGCACGGTCACTTATAAAGTATATACTAGTGGTACCGAATAGCTTCCAAACGATCGATACCGACTTAAACAGATTAGAGAGCGTGTAATTTCAATCGTTGCTTGATACAATCTAATAGGTATGCGGTCAGGATGAGTGTCTGATAATGGACATAATTGGGTGTGTATGTGTTGGTATGAGTGTGCCTGTGTGTGGGTGGCCTATGTTAAAACTTCGGTTGATTTTGTTTTTTTATTTTGTATATTTATTTAAGGATATATCTAGTGAGGAATATACTAAATAGGAATTAAAATTATGTAAAAACACTATATAGGCGTATTGGTCTTAAAAAGATGGACAGTTAATACAGTTATCCTATAGCTTATAAATCTGGTAACCATATCAATTCTGCATTGCATTGCATAATATCTACTACCAACGATAGATTGCTTTAGGATTTGGTTAAAACTGCTGTTTTGGGATTCCAGTGCTTGCTGTCAGGTACATTTTCGTCAATTTACCGTGCTTGAATAAAAAGTCTAATAAGAACACTACTATTGGAAATACGTTGACAATAGAAATGATTATATAAGAAACAATCTGGTAGATTGTTATCATTCATCGGTGTCCAACGACCAACGACTACATAAACTATAAGATACTAGTAACACTACAGCGAAACATAACACGTTTTTTTTTTCGAACTGATTACGCTATTGATTTTTTTTTTTTCGAAATGTCCACGCTATTGACCCAGCAAGGTCTTAACAGCTTCACCGGACTACTAACGCTATTGACCTAACAAGGTCTTAATAGCTTCACTGGACTCATGAAAGGAATTTATATTTTGAGATATTGATAGTATAAGTCACTTTTGTTAACAAAAGGCAATAGCTGATTACCGGGCATTGTGTGATTCAGAAGCAGTAGGGAGTGAAATTTTTAAACACGGGGTCCAGATCCAGACGACGTCCCTCCCGGAGATCGCTTAAACCCGAGCACTACCGGGGATGTGTATCCGGTCTTGTTTCTAAAGCTATACAGTGTTATACATATAGTCTTAAATATATTTCATTAGAAATTACTTTTACTTTATTTTACTTGAAGACATATCTTCAAGTCGAGAGTGGTTGCTAGCCCAGCGGGCAATAGATGTCCATCATGCAAGAATTTCATTATATATTTTCTTACCAAATGCTTATCTTTAGATTTGAAACTACGTTATTCGACGCAATGCCCCTATAAGCTACCACCGAGCTAATAGAGCCTCCATCATGAGCGTCCATCCACCTTATCATGCCTATATGAAGCCGTGGTTTTCAGTTGGTTACAATAGTCTAAGTTATAATAATTTGAGTAAGCTTATTACTTTGAATTTAATCGAGAAGTAGTCATCCGGTGGAGCTGTTAAGACGTTGCTGGGTCAATAGCGTAGTAAGGTCGAGAAAAAAAAAATGGAGAAGTAAAATAGCATAGCCGACTGCCTGTGCATATAATTAGTATATATATAATTACTTAGTAATATACTTAATAAATAGTAATATACTTATAGTATAGGCTAATTAATATAAACTTATTGCATTTCCAAAAGAAAATATTATGAATATCAGATACAGTTTTTTTTAATTTTCAATTGTTTTTTCAAAACGTAGGGAAGTTAAAAAACTTAAATCTACAAAATCTTTCCCCGTTGCATAATTTTGTCATAAATAAATATAACGTTCAAAAAACTGAAAACGCAAGATCTTCATACATATAGAAAGCTTTCTCGACCGGAAACCGCCGGCGCCGCTTCCGGCGACGACAACTGTTGTTCGCACCCCACAGCCTCGCGCGGACAACACTATAAACTATGCGCCTTAGTTTTAACTGTCGTTGAAATATGACACTATATTTTAATTTGCTTTTAGATATTATCTCATTTTTTTATAGTTATCACATTAATTATTGATGCTAAGTCAAACTATTTAGAGCAAATAAATTTCTATATTACTATATTAGTAAATGATAATTTTTAGAATTTTTAATGACTGCTTGAAGTATCTATATTTATTACAAGTACTAGCTTCTGCCCGCGACTTCGTTTACATGGAATAGATACTTTGGGCTAGCTAGCTAGCTAACACGCAGCGAAAGCTCTCAAGTGGAAAAATTCCTCGATTTTTAAACATTCTTCATTGGTGCTTCGCTCCTATTGGTCTTAGCGTCATGATATATGTCTATAACCATCCTATAAATATATATATCCTATAAATGAGCTATATAAAAATAAAAGAATTTTTCAAAAAGGACCAGTAGTTCCTGACATTAACCCGTACAACTTCACAAACTCACAAACTTTACCTCTTTATAGTACACAGATTACAATCATGTACATGTTTTGTTATTGTTTAAGGTTATGCTGCCTTGAGTTCAATTTTGAAATAATATTCCATTTTTAATACTTCACTTATCAGTATCTTTTGCCTATAATATAACCAAAATCTTAGTACATCTTGAGCGAGTTTGCAGAGTGCAGACGGACGTACCTACTATTTCAAGCAACATAATTAACAAATAACTATATCATTCTACTGCTATTGCTATTGCTTTAACAACGCAGTGTACAAAAAGTTCAAAGAGGCGAGTTACGAAAGACTATTTGGAATTGAAAATTGTGCACTCATTTTATGCGGACGGTTTTAAGATGTTGACTCTGCATCTTGGGTTTTTATTCATCAATTCCACTTATATTAGGTTGTATGCTATATTTTATTTGTTTGCACCAGCATTGTATGAAAACTACGTTATTTTTTATTATTATAACATTAATAAAGAAAAAGTAAACAGGAAAAAAAGAGTGAAAATTTTTCGAATTACAAATAAGTTAACTGATACTTTCGTTCATATATGTACATAGAGAGATATAACAGTTAAGTACATTTTGTCTCTCTGTTTCTCAACTGATTTGTTTTTTTTTTGTGTTTAGTAAAAATTACGAGCTTTACTTGATCAAGAATTAAAGAAAAGTTTTTGTACTTCATATTGAAACTTGAAAATTAATGAGTTACAGTCGAATTTCAACCATTATATCATCTCTAGTATCTATAAAAGAAGACTTTTTAAAAGGGCATATATCGCTAGTGTGAATATCGTAGCAAAATCTAAAAAATAAAATGTCTTCCATAATAATTTAATCTATGCGAAATTTGAAATAAGAACGGCAACGTTTCAGGGAGACTCGCCATCGACTTGTTATGCGGCGGATGTCCGTCGCGCCGCTGCGCTGAATGACCGCCTTCCCCTTCCGCCCACCCCTCTTGCAATCTCCCTTGGGAGACGTCTAGACCTAGAGCGTTTAGCGAATGATTCATACATACGTAGATATAAATATCATTAATGACTGTAATTATTATCACTACACATTATGAAACAAAGTTCTCTGTCACGTCTTTCGGTCTCTTCGCGGTAAACTCAAAAACTACTAAACGGATTTTCATGCGGTTTTCATCAGCAGATAAAGTGATTAACGGGGAAAGTTTAGGTATATAATTTGTCAGGGTTATTTTATTATCAGAACGGGATGCTAGTTAATGACTATAAACATTATATTATCTAAAATAAAGTTTTGAACACTCTAAGCAATAAATACACACTTGAAATGTATAAAAAAATCTAAAACTATAAAACGAGAAATGATGACAATTAATATTTTCTAATACCTACTGAAGACATAATTGCATAAAATTTTATTTTATCATTAAATATTTTCAATTTAATATGTAAAATAGTTTGATACTTAATTCTTCAATAGCTAATTTGACTTTAAAATATATAAATAATTTTTAGCGTGCATTTACGTTGTATATCGATTTTCAATCATTATAAATTTAATTTATTTAAATCACTTAATCCTTTTAAAATATATATAAAAGAAAAACATCGTAAAATGTAACACGCTACCGCTTGTATAATCGACGCGAGTTTATCCTGGTGCGAAGTTATAACCCGAATGGTGCAAATTGTGACCCATAACTGGGAGACATGTTGGCTACGAAGGAAAATAAAATTTTCAAATCGGGTTCGCCGTTGGTCGAAAACAGAATGTACGAATATACGTGTAGAGAAAATTTAAATAATGATAAAACATTGACGCTTTGCCCTCGTTCTTGTTATAGTTTATTTATGTACTTATTTGTACATGAAAGTAATTCAAGTCCAGTTCGTCCAGTGGTCGATATTTGGCAATAGTTCTTCAATCTTTTACTTCTATATTATTGAATTATCTTGCCAAAGACTGCATCAATAAACGTAATGATCGTGCAGTGCAGACGAATTAAGGCTTATTAACAAATTCTTGGACTATGAAGATGATTAAAAAAATGTATCAGGATGTTTTTGATTAATAACACTAACACTTATCAATGGCTAGTAAACAAAAAATATAAAAATAAAATCGTTAAAACCAAAGGAGAAAAAGAAAAATGTATCAAAAAACCTACTTTAAAAACGCACCAGAACATCTTTGTCCATAGTTTATTAGTATTGTATTATCATAATCATAACAAAATTTAAATCGGAATACATTAGCTACTCCATTATGAGTTCCCCTTAAAAAAAAAAAAAAATTCCAAGTCAGTTTATAAATTACAAAGAACTCAGATAACAGCCAAAAAGATACAAGCGAATTTAGAACCTCCTTTTTGAGATTGGTTAAAAAGTTATTAACTGTTTATGTGTTAGCCTTTTTAAGATTTCACAAACTAAGTAATATATTTCTGAATCAAAAAACAATGACGACTCCGAGAATTTTTGGCGAGATTTTAGTCTGTCATGTAGTGGATTTTATATTTTATTTATAATCTTGTGTTATTTGACTCTATATTTTGTAAACTTGGTGGCGTTTTCCGTACTCTGGTTAGTTTATTGTGGTAAGTGAAGTGAATGAAAAATAATACTACGGAGCATGAAATTCCGAGATGCCACAAAAACTCCCTGGAAGTTTCTAACAAGGGAGCCACCATCTTGTTACAATATTGAAATAATCACACGACGCTTGTAATATTATTAACTACACGACAATGGCAGGAATAATCTGAAAGATTGGTTGCCAATAATAAAGTAAAAAAATATATATTTCTGCTAACAATAGCAAGCATCTTGATAAATATAACTATTATATGAGATAAATATACGTCACTTTAGTTGTAATTAAAAACTATAGGTAAGTGTTCTTAAGTCAACGTATTTCAATGTTGTCTGGGTCATAACAGTGCAACTGAAAAAATAATTTGAATTATTGTAAGAAACACGGCGCACACTAGTACAGAATTGTCCGATTTGACCGCGATGGTGAGCTGTATTCACAAGTGTTCATAAACAATGAACGTCTCTTGGTAAAAAGTGACCCCGACCCGCGAACAAGTGACAAATTGTTTTTATTCTTAAGTATTTAAGGTTTGCCTTTTAACCTCTACATGACGACTGGTAAGTACATTGACCGGTGTTTTCTTATCGTCATTTAAGTAGAAACCAGCTAATACCAGCCCGTCTTGTGCGCGTCTTTTGTTTTTATTGGCGGTAAAAACTATATACAGAAGTAAATTAAAAAGAAATAGCAAAAGGTTAATGGAATTCAGAAAACAAGTATTCTAGAACTATCTACGAATCATTCTGTAAGGAATGGCAATACTTCTATGCCAATACTTTCAGTAGATTTATTGTAATTGAGCCCCAAAGAACTGTATTTTCATTATATATCTGTAATTATACATGTTTAAGTACACAGATCTTTTTTATATATACGTCATACTTATCTATCTAAGAAGATAAACCACAACCAAGTTCTTCTCGCCACCTTTAATGTCGTCAGTCTATCTCATGGATGTTCTACCCACTTTTTTAAATGCGGTTCTGGACCTTCGTTCCATTATTTATTTGCTCCATCTGCCATTTATGTTTTCTAAGTCCAGTTCTGGGTCTGCTCTCCAGTATCGGTTTGCTCCATTTGTCATTTTATGACCAATTACTTTAATTTACATATATGGCACTTATATAATCCAATTTCAAAATCATTTCATACTGCGAATTCGTCTGCGTGTTTTTTTTAGTAAATTAAGATCAACCGTTGCTGAAAAGTATACCATGTTCTAGGTTTTTCAGAACATGTAATCGTGAAAATAATAGTGTACTATATATATATATGTGTATATTTTTACTTAAATTTGTTTTATTGCGTCTATCTATCTATCTATCGAATACCTTTGAACAAACAATTCTTGTATATTATTATATTTGTATATATTCAGGATCTCGGAAACGGCGTCATCTATTTCCGTGAAACTAGTATGTAGGTAATTTCGGGGACGATAAATCGATCTAGGTAGATTTTATTCATGGAAAACTTTTTAACTGAGTTTTCAGACAATGAAGAAATATAGCTAGAATATAAAGGTAAATTTAGCCGCCGCTGTCAAAACAACAATAGGTCAGATGGAAATCAGTTGATTCGAAAATCCATATAATCCTAGTTCGAATCCGAGTGACAGCAGAAGAGATATACTTTTTTAATATTTTTTTTTTCGTAGAAAAATGTTAGTTTTATAAGGCAAACCTAACAGTTTATTTTAATATAGATTTTTTTTCTAAAGAACCGAGCTGGGCTCGCTCGCCCACATACTAACAATTTAAGGTAGTGTATTTAGATATATAATAAAAAATAAGATAATCTTTTTTTTTACCGGAAATTCTATGTATATGTTTAAGAGTTAGTATAAAATAATTAACAATAAATAATGATAAAATCTTTGTCAATTATTAAAATGAAACAGGGCAAACGGTCGCCCTAAAAGAGGCAGTACCAAAAAAGTGTCCTACGAAATTGGTCGAAGCACGTAGGAACGATGTGTGGGGCTATTTTAAACTCGTAATAACCGTTGTCGACACATGTGTGACGACCATTACCGCATATTACAAAAAAAAATGTAAGAAAAACAATAAAACGAGGGGACGAGCGCTAAGTGGACCGAATTTAAAATTGATTTTCGCGTCCTAGCTATTTAGCTAGCTTTTGCTCGCCGATTTATTCGCGTTAGTGTAGATTTGGTATCTTTCTCAAGAGCAGTATTTTTTGTCTTATGTACTTGATTGTACTCTTTACAACTTGTATGCAAAATTCCATGTCGATCGGCTACGTAGTTGCTGCGCGAAATGTAACAAACAAACACACTTTCACGTTTACATACAATATTAGTTACAGTTGTATTGCATCGTATATCTATCTAATGTAAGTTGTTTTTACGTTATAGTTGTTAATTTCAAGAATACATGTCAACATATTTGCTGGAGAAATTGAAAATATATCACAATATTTAATAATTTCTACATGGATATTTTCTAATACTTACACTCGTCGTATTAATAAAGGTTTGTCGGTATATGTAATTGCGACCTCAACTAGACTATAAAGGAATCAAGTTTGGTCAAAATGTAAAGAAACGTTAGGCCAATAGAACGTCAACAAATAAAGAAACTATAAAGGAAGATAGAGTAACTGACAAATATTATATTATATATTTTTCCCTGTCCTATCCTATCCTAAATAGGTAAGAGGAATTTTTCGACACAAAATACATATAGGAGTTATTGAGGCACGCATGCTTGGTACACATGCATGTTTCAATAACTCATATACGTATATCTAGATAGCTTAGGTTAGCTCAGATAGGTGGCGATTTTTGCACAAAACAGGTGACAGCCCAAGCCGAGGTGTGCCGTGCACCCTTAAGTTAGTCGCCCAAACATCCCAAATCGGTTGAGTGCCTTCAGCGCTTGCCTCAATAGTTCGGTGAAGCTGTAAAGACCTTTCCAAGACAACAGCGTTTTCATTTCGAAAAAAAAGAAAGTATTATATGACATAAAAAAGAGATATAGCATATTGTTTATTATAAGTACAACCATAATTTGCGCTAAAAATTGCAATATATAGTGTAATTGTACTGTTTTTCTTCACATTTTTAAGTCCAACGTTAGCCCATACTAATAACTTACCACTCTCATTACAAAATATTGCAGTATACCTACAGGTCAATCTAAAATTTAATTAACGCATTCCTTTTAACGTTATTTGAAGGGCCACGATGTCCGTCACTAAAATTCTGACCACAAAGCAAATATGACAAATATTCAATGCACTGTGCATTACTCGTATATGCAGTCGATATATGAAATAATTCTTTAGCCCTAACTACAGTGCGAATAGTCTACGCTCGTTCACTCTGCACTAATGTTAATGGATACGATTATAAACCCTACTTAGATGGAATAAAGGTAATCCTAACATTATTGGAGGATAAATAATCTCATATATCAACATATCCCTGTACTAACATAAAAATTGCAAACATGTTAATGTAATTTTTTTTATTGAAGAAGGCGGTACTTTGCGGAAATCCATCATTGAATACTAAGGTGGATGCTACTTTGCACTTCGGGCGCTCGCAACGGAAGAGTCAACATCGACCTGATGATGCTCCGTGACGGAGCGAAACACGTTTAGACGTAGTAGTGGTCAATCATTCCAGGTGGATGTGCAAAGTAGCATTCACCTTAGTATACAATGTTAATGTAACATTAATCGCTTACATTTGACTTAAATAAATAAATACTACAGAAAGAACAAATTCTTATATTGTTGTAAACAGCTGACTTACATGCAAGAAACATATCTACTTTTATTATACCCGTAATCATATTCATCATATCAGCCATCTTTACGCAAATGTTCTCCTGTCTTGTACATCAAGCTCCACAGATGTTATCACTAATTTCCAAAACCATTGTCAAAACTATAGACATCCACTCAAAAGATTCACCATCCATCATAAAATCTATGATATATTTACAGACAGTGAATGCATTATCACCATTCCTAAATCAGCTATCAACGGACTCTTTTCACTAAAAGGGTGAGGTTCACTATAGAAAAGGTTGACCCCTCATAAAGACTTATCACCTCCTATACAAAATAACGTTATACTAATCGAAAAATGGTCAATTAATTTTATAATTTAAGCATCACGACTTAGAGATCACATTGGAATGCCGAAATTCAAGTACATGAGACCGCGTCAAAGTTAGCGGTAGTTTTTTCACAACAATCTCTTCTCGGACTTAACTTACGTTATCTCGGCCGACGTCGCGAGGAATAGAAACCCGCACGTATATAATAAGGACGATATTTCTAAAGAAATTTAAATTCGCCCGCAAAGGTCCCGAGATAGGATTAAAGATTGGGCGAGGAGATGGCCCTTTTGTGGCAGACCCTTAAGAAAACATGTCTTGATATGGAAATATCTTGGACGGGAGTTAATCGAGAAATCATTTGCGGGGGCGATCATTTATCAAGGAAACGGTACGTGAATACGTAATTAGTCGGTTAGATTTAAAGACCGTTTGAAATTCTTTGTTGATATTTATTCTGCATGAGTTGATTAGTAAAAAGCGTACTTGTTTTGAACTCTGACCGAACGTATTTAGGTGCGGCAGACCGTATACACTCGAGAATAAAGGATAATGTTATGGGGTTATCGTGGAGCTGATATCGCCTAAACTGGCCACAAAAATTGCTTTGGGGACAATTCTTATACGATTATATTCTAACTCATAATACTAAATATAAAATGGTTTAAGAATTGGTAATTAACCTTATTTCTTAATCATGGATTGATTTTGAAATTTAAAAACATTATTTTTTGCTCCGAATGAAAAATCAAGTTTAAAAATGTTAAAAATCCTTTTTCAAATTTATCTATAATGTTCAAACATACAAATCATTTTATTTTAAAAGTTAAAATCGGTATATCTAACAAAAATATACTCTTACCAAATATTTAAAGTGGCTCATGGCTTACGATTTAAACATAAAACACTTATCCGTCTCGACAATCCTTCATTAATTTGTAAATCAAACAAAGGAGTCCAAACACTGGACCAAATTCACACTTGATCCAATATTTGTTTTGACACAAATAACTGACGGCCATCGGCTCACCAACGTTTTGTGATGTTAATGACTGGTGGCACAATGTGGACACAGATTCCATCTGTCTCGTTCTTTGTTAAAATATGAATACTCGGATACATTGAAAACATGGAAATACCGCATTCGTAAATTTGGTCGCTATTGTCTCCTACGGTAGAGTGATTAATATCAGTTTCTAAATATATACTAGTTAAAGGACACACGATAGGCACGAGACTCTTCCCCTAACCTTTTACGGCGCAGACGTCACCTCTAAAATTAAAACGCACTTATTCAAACCCGCCACTTAGCCACCTTCCCGTATGTACAAAAACTAAAAATATCACAGTCCATTGTGTGACACTCAAAGAAGTTTCATAGGTCATGGCGAGCGCATAAGCATATACCACGTGTCAGGAACACGCCAAACATTTTTTATCTTTAAAAATTATAAAAGGCCGCTCGTAACAATGGGGACTCGGTAGCATCTTTGACAATTATAATATCGCTGACGATTGTAAAAGAAAGACCATTAATGGCCAAAGGTTATGCGACGAAAATCAACTTTAAAGTAAAGCTTTGAATGGTTATAATCGTATAATACATTCAAATGTTTAAAACCTTTTGTGATTGAAATCATCACGGTTAACGCAAGGGTCATCACAAAAGGCAGATGATAACAATAAGCGTACGTCAATCGTGTGCTGATGCAAATAATTTTTTTTTTCAACATCCCCCTATCTGTTCGTAAAGCGATGGGGTTAATTAATATGTAGAAAACACAATTAAAATTAAGATCCCTTTTAGAGTCGGCACGAGGTCACGACTTACTGTCACCATTAGAATCATACTTGTTTTGACAATAAGCTTCTATTTTGAATGCGGTTATAAAAGTTAAATAGATTTATGGAACTGTATTCTTTTGTTTCTGTTTATCAATTTATTTTATGGTAGCGGGACCCTCATGGCTTATTGAATATGGTTTGACAGCTCACTCGAAAGGGTTAATATGAACGTTTAGGATAAACTCAATAAGCAAACAACTGGTGTCGTACTAGAACCTGCTATTGACATTTCTGTGATAGCGCAATTGTATTTATATGACGTCAATACAATATGGCGTTCACGCTTTAAGAGTAACTAAATTAACTATACCTATAAATATAGTTAAAACTACATTTGGGAGTGGTAGTGGATACAAATATTTGGAAGTAATAGAAAAAGTAAATACTATAGCTATGTAATAAAAACTTAATGATGGAGAAAGTGTAGATAACTTAGAGTAATGGAAAAATGAAATTGAAGCCAACAGTCAAAATATTCGCAAAAAGAAAGCGTTGTTTATTACCCATTCGTTTCTTTTCTTGATAAATATATATTATTATACGTTCATGAAAAGCTGTTCTAGCGAACTTTACAACAAAGTAGTTGAGGCAATGCGGGTTGAAAATGTTTAACGGTGCACAGTTTTTGGATTTAAGAAATATCCTTTTGTTGTGCAACGGTTTAATACAAAAGTGTCAAATGACAGCGCATCTGCTCTCACAAAGGGTTAGCTCCGCGCGTCGGATAGATTATTTCTCGAATCCACCCCCGCAAGATTGCTCGCTTATACAGATGTTTCGAGATTCCTTTTCTAATTGTATCAGAAATGGTTTTGAGATTAGTAAATTGTGTTTTAAGGTATTAGGACAGTTAACAGAAATAGACTGTATTTTTTGGACGAATACGTTCAACCCTTGAAGTATACATTTATTTAATCTTATTGCGAGTTTATGTTTAAATATTCTTTTTTTTATATTAACTAGCTGTGTCCGCGACTTCATCCTCGTGGTGATGTACAAAACAGTGACTAATAACTAATAAAGTCATCTGAATGTAATTGGTCTAATAATTACTATCTATTTTTCTCTCGTACTTAAATCGCATCGTAATTAAAATTACAATAAATGTTGATAGAATGAATCGATTTTAATGAAATCAAGACTAAATGTTACTCGAAGACATGCCTCATGATTTTCTTGAGGTTTTATAGTGAATGCATTACTTTAGCAGTGATGAGTTTTCATACAAACAAACAGACAGACATTTTTAAAAATGTTTGAAATGTATTTTACTACTAATTCTAAGACACTTTCAACAATTTTTTTTACAAAAATTCAGAAAAGTACAGACACGTTATTTACATTCTTGTTCTAAGTATTTTTAAATTTTTCAGATGTTTATATACGAAATTTTAAAATCCAAAATCGTCTAAAAAAATAAACGCCCCGGTTAAATATAACAAGATTTCTCCTAATCCCAAAATGGATAGACGCACGATGACGTAAGCATTACGCAACTCCCAAAATTGTTATTGTACAACATCTTGCATGATCGGACAAAGGCGAACAAAGTAAAGATAAAATTGTCTCCACGGGCCAAATCCTTTGATGCCGTCATTTGCTGAAGGAATCATTAATAAAATACTAAATACCGGACCATGAAAAGGCGATGACGTGGAACTCAAAGCCAAATAGAATTTATCAGTTGCACGTGTCTTTTCCTTGTTAGGGACGACGCGACGTCAAATTTAAAAAAAATGTATTCTGCTTTAGGCGTTTATAATTTTTTAGGTAAAGTTTAAAACTGCATCAGACTGTGGAAGTTTAACTAAATAGTTTTAATAATCTGAAGTTGTAATTAACTCGTAAGTTAAAATCAAAACCAAAATCACTATTCAGTTTAGGCCCTGACAATGAACTCATGAAGGGCAAAACTAATACCGGTTCTGAAACTCATTCATCAAGAAGAATTGGCAATAAACCCGATTAGGTTTATCTTTTCCTCTTACATAACATATCTATCGAACATGCATCGTTTTAGACATACATAGTTACATTCTTTTTTGTCGGATGTACAGAGAGGGATGTCATTTCCAGACGTCACCAACGTTCACATATTGATTGACTTTAAACTTTTAACCTTTAAACATTAAAACTCGCTTGACTTGGTGCTTAAATTTATTATTGGGCAAATTGATTGCTTATTATCTAAAAAATAGTCAATGGTCTTTTACGAAATCCAACTTATCTAAGAAGGCTAAAAATACTTACCACTATGCATAGTATTAGACTCCGCATCTGCTACTTCAGTTCTAGATTTCTTTTGGTCCTCAGGTGACCCTGAAGTGTCCATATGTTCTTGCTTTATCTTAGGTTTGATGTCTTCGTCCGGGGAACTCGATGGCATCGGAGATGTCGATGCCCTTCTTTTAGGCGTCGATGTTTCGGCCTCAGGTTCTAAAGGGACGGAATGAGGTAATTTAGTTTGATAATGATATCATATTTTATTTTAACATGGAACTTATTTAAAACATCATGAAAGGTTTGATTCATTAAGAGATTATAATTAAATTAAAGTAACTAATTGTTAAAGAGCATGTTACTGATATAAAAAGAGGATACCCTCAGTTATATAGGTGTTAGGGGCAGGCTAATAAAGAACGTACGTCAGTACTGAAACAATGAATATATAGACATAATATTTACCGTCCAATAGCCTCTTGGGTGTACTAGAAGCTCCACCATCTTCTAAAAGGTCGGGTGGAGCTATAGAAGGACTCACTAACGGCGGAGTATGCACTCTACTACTTGGCGGCCTTCTAGCAGATAGAAGTGAAGGTCTGCGTCCACTGGAATTTCCACTGGAGACTTGTCCAGGTCGCGAACCATCCTCTTGATCGGAGTTAGGACCTACGAGTCATGTAAAAATAATTTTGTGTAATACTTTATATTGTAAACAGAAGTAATACAATTTTAGTATAACTTTATTTATTCAGCTTAGAATTACATAACAATTTATTATAAAGGTTTTTGTTGGCTTGAAAGGTCTCCTGAGAATAATTTACAATTGTTATTAATTTTTAACCTTTTTTAGCTTGTCTGGTTTAGCAACTACTGGGCGACCAGTAAGTCATTTAACTAAGTTGGTAATAGTTAGGTATTCGACAGAGGTATCTGTCTTGTCTATTCTTGCCTATTTTGAATATGTTTGTGAACTGGTCTTTCTATTATCTTAGTCATACCAAGAAGTTGTTGAATCCCCATTTGGGCACTATGTTCACTCCTTCCAACTGAATAGAGTGATGGTGCTTCAGTGGTAGACATTATTTTAAATTTAGTTCAAGTTAAGGGATAAGTACTGTGCAAATATGTTGCTGAGAGATAAACAGGTATAAAAGACAGTTGAATATTTTTATATCTTACCAGCACTATAGCAATGGTAGGAGGTTAGTTCCTTATCACAAGACGACACTTTATGCTGGATAAACCTGACGATGTCAGCGAGAGCGAACGCTCTTCGACAAGCGCCGCAGGTGAGCGTATCGGCAGGAACTCCTGGTGTGGGAGACCCACCGCCTTCTGCCGCGCTGTCCGCATCCGCTGAGAAACGAAAAAGAGTATGAAAATTACTTATTTGTCCAACATAGGCGGTGAGATTTTAAACACTATACATATATCACATCTGTCTTTGAATGATCTTCATATCTACAAAGAAAGAGACAATTAATTTTATGATTATTTCGACTTTGGTTTTTATAACGTCGTAAAAAATATTTGTAACTTGATAAGATTAAAAAAATACAATGTAATCTAGTATATTATTAGTATAATACTTCAATGTATTCTACATTGGGCTTTACATACGAAACTATATTCTGAATATTTTATTATTAAAAGAACTACCTATAACTGTCATCACGTTATTCAAAGATTTTATTAGAAATTTTCGAATTATATACCTTTCCGAGATTAAAACAAATATTTTTAGGAGTTATGATAAGAATAAATGTTTTTTTTTTTTTAATATTACACGGATTATTAACTATAAACACATTATGCAAACTAATATTTACTAAATATTAAATAATTATGGGTTGAGTTTGTTTGCTTAGAATTATTATCACATCTAAATGTCTCTAAATTCAATAATTCAAGGCTTTCAGTAACACATTTTTACTTTTTTCATGTTTCCAAGACGCGATCAGGTTTTTTTTAAATATGATCAACAAAAAGCGACAAAATTATACATTTAACACTTTGGAGCAAAAAGCTTCGCATACAAAAATTTTGAAAAACAACTCAACGAGGTAAAATAGTCGCTGTTACATTATAAAACAAACTTAATGTATAAATTTCCTATTAGTATTTTGACTTATTTTCAGCCTGCAGATTACGAAGCAACGATAGTTTAGTGGATATATTGTATGTATCTATCCTTTGTTCTTATCCGTTGAAAATTTGACTTATTCTTTGGGAATTGCATTTTTTGAATGGAAGCTACCGTAAGACTTTTTGTAAACTGGACAACGTGTATGCAAAATTTCATAATAAATTGGTTCAGTAATCAAGACATGAAAACGTAAGAAAGAAACAAAATAACATTGTTTTTTTTTTTCGAAATGAAAACGCTGTTGACCTGGAAAGGTCTTTACAGCTTCACCGAACTACTGAGGCGAGCGCTGAAGGCACTCCGCCGATTTGGGATGTTTGGGCAACTAACTCAAGGATGCACGGCACACCTCGGCTTGGCATGTCGAAATAACATTGGCATCTATAAGATAAGTTGAATAAGGATCATCAGGACATTGTTAATTTTGATGTCACTATAACATTGTTTACGGTATTATTATCTTATGTTAAATTGGTTACCACATTGAAGTCCTAGATAGGAATGTTAAAAAATAATCGATTTTTATTTAAATCGATTATTATTTTATTATAATAGTTTTTTAATTATCGATTTTTATATTAATATTAATCGATTTTTAAAAAATCGATTATATAAATTACGCATTTAAATCGATTTTCATAAACATCTATGCGACGGATGAAAAAAGCTCAAAATAAGTTCATTATTATTTATAATTGAAGAGTGAGCATAGTGAGATAATATAGTTGTAAACAATTAAAATGTTTTCTAGCCACAAAACACCTAAAGGCGGCTGACGAAAGTATTTTATAACGAAAAAGAATAATACCACAGTAATATGCATGTCCTGTTCGATAGAATGAAAAATTTTGTAGTGAAATTACAAATTTAAAAAGAACATAAAATGAAAACATCCCACTGCCTTACAAGTAACATGAGTTACTATATTTTATAATGATTGTTGTGATTCTTATGACAGCTAAATACCGCTCTCTGTAAAATCAAAAATTTCAATAAAACTAAAAAGGTCTATCATGCGAGTACAATGTACTTCAACATGTCCACTAAAAATGTCTTATAGTAAACTCGACATCGATAGGTTTACAAAATTATAAATTATTTTGAAATTATTCAATAAACAAATTCTTCAATTTTAATTTTGTCAATCACACTATAACTGAATATGAAAATTTAAAAGAGATCTTCATTGTTTTGAATTTTAAAGTTAGAATTAATAATGTTGTCATTTTGTTAGGATGCTTATCATTTCATTTTTATTACGATATAATGTTTAATAGTACTGAAAATTTCTATGATATTTAGTTTCTATATTCTTTACCTTGAAAGTTTAAAGGAACATTCACTTTTATTTTGTTTTGAACTAGTTATTTTTGATACGTATAATTTATTTGATTCTTAATCTGATAAATTGTTATTTTGAATCTTTAGGTTTATTATAGGAATATGGAAAGCATGTCTATTTTTAAATATTATGAAAATCGATTTTTCGCTAATATCGATTATTTATTTTCAATAAAATCGATTTTTGGCAAATCGATTATTATTGAAAAAAGAAAAATCGATTCCAAATTAATCGATTTTTTTCCATTAATCTCATATCCCTAGTCCTAGAGAAGTGCCAATTCTTAACCGTATATTTCGACAGTTTACTAGAATCGTATACTAGTAATAGTCACATAGGTAACCAAAAATACAATGTTCATTTTACATTACCAATATGTATCTTTGCGAAATAATTATTATCTTAGTATACAAAAACTATTTTAAATTTTATAATTTCATAAAAAAAATTGTACCTACCATTTTTAATTATATATTCGTCTTTAACTTCAAATTTAACTGTTTCACATAGAATACAACACGATCTAATTAAATAGCCGCCTTCAGAATCTAAGCCAATGTCTTCTGTATAAATATACAACGATCAAATTCGTATAAATATAACCGAACACTTCATTTGCACAGCTGACAAAGGTAAATTAATTTTGACACACTTTCACGTATACTATGAGAATTTCACAACATTCGTCCAACATATGGCCACTGAGTCGCATTCATCCCTTTAAGTGTAAAATTACTGATAATTACAATCGAGTGTTCACGGTGAAGTGTCAGTTGTAGGAATGACCGCTTGTATCTCCGATATAATGGGTTCGAATATGCGGTGCACAAGTCTCAGAGACTCCCGGGAGCGATTTTATGACAAGGAAGTTATCTGTGTTAACATATGTCTAGAAAGTACTGTGTCGTTTTAAAACGGTTGACCAGATGTTACGAGTTGATTGATGAATAAATAAGTAAATTAATATATTTAATTGGAATCACAGCACGGTGGTTTGTCTTAAAAATTTGGAAAATTACGACTTTGATATATTTAGTGCCAGTGTCCGACCTCATAATCTAGAGACAAACCATTGTGCACCATTGTATGCGTTGTATACGCATCACGCAAATGTTACCGAGATAATTTCGATATATTTTTTTTGCTTTTTAGAGTTTTGGTGCTTATCAAAAAAAAAAAAAAAATTACAATATCTTCCATTAACAAGAAGTTATTAAAGTTTGAAGAAACTGATTTTTATAAGCACGACGTATTCAACTATGTGTGTTTTGTTGCCGTATAGAAGTGGGGTAAGCGGTACAGTGCTTATGAGTTTTTCATCTGTATATCTATACTTCTATACTAATATTATAAAGCTGAAGAATTTGTTTCGTTGAAGGCACTAATCTCAGGAACTACTGGTCCGAATTGAAATATTCTTCCAGTGTTAGACAACTCATTTATCGAAAGCAATAGGCTTTTTCAATATTAGACAACTCATTTATCGAAAGCAACAGGCTTTATCTTGCTAAGACCAGTAAGAGCTCAAAACGAATGAGAAAAATTTCAAAATCGGGTTTAATGTACGTGTTATTTAAAAATATTTTGTCATTTTACGTAAACAAAGTCACCAGTTAAAGTTAGCGTTAGCCCAAAAGTAACTATTCCACGCGGACGAAGTCGCGGGCAGTGGTTAGTAATTAGTAAGTCGCGAGTATTAATTGGCAATTTAAAAATGAGGTTCTCATTCCTATCATTAACAAGCATTTAAAAATCCAATCTTGAAGAACAAACTAGATAATTCGATAACGTTTTAAATTCTCGTATAATACCATTGAAAATTAAACAGATTTGTTTTCAACTATCAACCTATTTGATTATTGATTGACACTACAAGCATTTAAATTGCCCAATAAATAATCCGGCGGAGAGCGACGCCTCAGAATTATAAAGCCGCTTTCACATTCAGCTCGCACAATTGGCCGGCACATCAAAGCGGGGTTCGCGAGCTAATTTCACATAAGTACTGTGCAGACGCCCTTAAATTCCGCCCGTTATTATTATTTTTCCTTCAAATTCATTGTAAAGAAATGTAGGCCGCGCTTAATGTATACAGGGTGGGGGTTTATTGAAACCCGAGTACTAAATTAATATAGCGCAAAAAAACTACGTGATTCGGCCGTTCTGTTTACACTGCCTCACCTCGGTTTGTTTTAGGGGTACGTATATTATGTATATTGATGTTAATTTTTTAAAGATTTGATCAGACTGTGTTAGCTCGTGGCAAATGGTTTGTGTTCCGCTTCCTTCCGATGATTTGATACAAGTTCCTTATTTGTTTCCAGTCGCTTTTTATGTGACCCTAATTTTATAGATTTTTTGTAATGAATGAATGATTTATTTTGAATATAGTTTACACATGTCTCTTAATTGGACAATTAATTTACCGTAAAATGATGGCAAATCTACTCATCCGGTTTTTTTGGGTTATTAGTAATAACGTGCTAAACTAATTAATATTAACTAATATTGGTTGTCTTTCCCTGACATTAAAAAAATACCTTGACAAATTATATACCTAAACTTTCCTCATGTATTACTTTATCTACTGATGAGAACCACATGAAAATACGTTCAGCAGTCTTTGAGTTTATAGCGAACAGACAGACAGACATGACACAGAAGTTTCTTTTATAATTTGTAGTGATATCTAGTGTAGTACAATTCCTTATGTACTTACTAGAGAACTAACAGAATCAAGAAATCTAATATTCGTCAAGCTACTAATAAGATTAAAAAAAATACAATACAATACAATCTTATTTCTTTTACTAACAACTAATTTACTAATTAAGTAGATAAAACTACAATCTTATTTCTTTTACTAATAACAAATTTACTATTGATGTAGATAGAACTACAAAACAATACGATCTTATTTCTTTTACTAACTACAAATTTACTATTTATGTAGCTAAAAATAAAATACTATTTTTCAGGGATGTAGCACTGTGTTACGCATTAGACTACGGTGTGCACAAGCGCTTTTCTAAATCCTTGTAAGTTGTAACTTGTTGCAACATTTGTGCTATTAAAAAGCACACAGAGAGCCTATTTATCGCGACGCAAAAAGGTAAAACCATACACACATATACTTAACATGCCCCTGCCAGCGACTTCGTCCGTGTAGAATATTTATTTTGGGCTAACGCTCACACGCAGCGGAAGCTCTCAAGAGGAAAATACCCGATTTTGAAATATTCTGCATTGGTGCTCCGCTCCTATTAGTCTTAGTGTCATGATATATAGCCTATAAACCTTCCTCGATAAATTATCCATATCATTTTAGAAGAATTTTTCAAATCGGATCAGTAGTTCCTGAGATAACCCTCTACAACGTCACAAACTCACAAACCCACAAACTCAAGTCACAAACTTTACCTCTTTATAATATTAGTATAGATATAAAGGTCTTTGTTATTTAATATAGATCTCCAAAATCTTATCAGCATTATACATCGTGTATACTTTTGTACAGGTCACACTGTTGACCACACCCCCCGGCACGTGACTGGACAGTGGTCAAACACATGCGCTCTACGGACATGATTTTACACCCACTAGACGGATACGTTTTCATTTCACCCCGAAGTGATTTATCGGTTTTGTTCAATTTCGTTGAGGGCGGTGTAAACGATCGTTTACATGAAGTCGTTTAAATCAACCGTGGTTAATTTATAAGCAGCGTTTATGGTATAGTTAGTTTAGAAGTAAACTTTAATAGATTCACTAGCTATTTATTGTTAAATATTTGATTAATTGCCCAATTTCAATATTTCACATAGTATTTGATAATTATAAATGTTATGCTGTCCTGTATACTGAACTTGTTCTATATATGACCAAAGGTGGTTAGGTCCAGGCTAATGAAAACGTCGCCAAAGTCTAATTGCTGTAATAGTCAATTTTACCAATTGTCAAATGTGACTAATACACGTTTTATACTTAAATGCAATATTTAGTGTAACAACGTAAAATAATCTATAACATTCCTCATTTTACATGACTTGTTATTTGTAAAAGTTCCATTGGTAAAATACAGTTTTATAATAAACTAACGAGCACGGCAGACTTTGTCCTGCCCTGATTATAAAAAAATCCTAGACAAATTATATAACAAAACCTTCCTCATAAATCGTTTTATTTACTGGTGAAAACCGCATGAAAATCTCTTTAGTAATTTTAGAGTTTATCGCGAACAGACAGACAGACGCGGTAGGGGACTTTGTTTTATACTATGTGACGATAAACGAATAATTAAAATGAATGATATGATAAATTATATTTATTCCGAAAGACCACCTTCCTCTCCTCCTACCCAATTCCCAAATTCCCTATTCCCCCTCCCCCAAACACAAGCTGGCAACGCACTTGCGACTAGACAAGTGTCTATGGACGGTGGTGATCACTTAACATCAGGTGACCCATCTGTTCGTTTGCCACATATATAAAAAACATCCCTGATCTTACATGGCTCGTTTTCTGTGGAAGTTTCAACGATTAAGTACAGTCTTACGATAAATAATAATAGCAAATGTTAATAACTGACAGTACATCTATGAATGCTTTTAGAAATGTCAAAATATTACTGTAAATGTAATGTTTTTATGAAAAGTATTAACTCTTCTTTAATTAACTTTTGATCAAATAATACTTATTAATGATTTTACTGAGATAAAATTTATTTTTGAAAATTTCTTAGTTAAAGTGTAGAGAAAAACCCCTTTATTGAAAGTAAAAATTAAGCAATTAGGACTAATAGAAAAACGGATAATAACCACAAGAGGACTTTATTTTTGGCTTATTGAAAAGATGTCTAACAGCGGATAGGTTGACACCTCAGGTGACGGTGTAGGGGGAGCCACCCTAGAAAGGACAGGAGGACCGAAAAGTTTAAATTAGCTCGTTACCACACACGGCGTAACGTGCCAGTTATATCTGAGTTTTGTTTTTTCGCTACAGAAAAGGTCAAACCGCGACACGGTACACGAGAGTCGGAGTAACTTCTCTATTACGACAAAGTTTCTACTTGGCCGTTGCATAAATTATTAATTACATTTAGCCAGGTCGCTGTCACAATCGATACCAGTGTGCGTTATGTGAAATGTTTCATTAGTAACAAAATTAAATTTATTATGTATACATATTTACAAGCGAAACGAGGACACACGGTGTTATTTTAAACTAGTTGGTGCTTTTTCGAACTGATTACACTATTGACCTAGCAAGGTCTTAACAGCATCACCGGACTACTAAGACGAGCGATTAAGGCACTCAGCCGATTTTATTTGGGCAACTAGCTATATGGTGCACGGCACACATCGGCTTGGGCTGTTGCCTGATACATGTAATTTGCGACCTATTTGAGCTAAACTAAGCTAAGCTACATATTCATAGTTGTTTGAGTTATTGAAACACATATGTGTACCAAGCATACATACCTCGGCAACTCTTATATGTATTTTGTGTCGAATTTTCTAAACTATTTCAGTTCGATAAGGGAAAAAATAAAACCCTTCCATTTTCATGTGTAAGCATGTTCGCGTGCACGTGTGTGGAGGTGATATGTGTAATGTTGTTGTGATTGATGCTAGTTTAGTAATTTAACCATTATAAACAATTTCATATAACGATTTATAACTTAATATTATACTTTACTATAAATCGCATATTACTACCATGAAGTTTATAGGTATATTTAAACTTAAATTTAAAAATCTCCTGTTAATAACTTAACAATATTTAATTGTAAGTTAATTGGTTTTCATGTGTAAATTTTTGGCATAATTTTCTTCCAATTTTCCTTTTTTGTTATAACATCAAAATAATCAATGAAACAAATTTTGTAAGTACACAAAGGATAGTTTATATACCACTAGCTTCTGTCCTCGACTTCGTTCGCGTGGAGTAGATACACTAACACTAACACCCAGTAGTTCTCAAAAGGAAAAAACATCCCGATTGTGAAACATTTTGGGGTGTAAGGGGTGTCGAGTAACATCTTAAGACTTGAGACACCCAAGCCTACCTCACCTGCACGTGGTGCACTCTGCTGATCAACGAACGACGCAATGGCGATAGCGGGGTGGTAGGGTTTTACAGCCCGACTGGGTTGCAACCACCATGTACATGGCGAAAAAGCCCGTCCTAGTGACTCGGTTTTGCGCGTCGCGTTTCGGGATCAGCCTGTACATATCCAGTGACTTTCGTCATTATGGCCGGCATGACAGCGGCGACTGACGATGGATAATCTGTCTCTCGGTGGTCTCCACTGTTTTTGGATTGTACTATGCTTACCATCAGGCACAGTGCAGTCACTTTGTCGTGCTTCAATTAAAAATATATATATATATTTCTCATCTGTGCTCCGCTCTTATTTGTCTTAGCGTGATGATATATAGCCTATAACCATTCTCGTTGAATGGGCTATATAACACTGAAAGAATTATTCAAATCGGACCAGTAGTTCCTGAGATTACCCCCTACAACGCCACAACATCACAACGTCACAAACTCACAAACTTTACCTCTTTATAATATTAGTATAGATAAACTATTTCTACATACTTGTCATATTTAAAACCGACATTTGTATTCCTAAATCATCTACTAATACGGTTGATTGTACCATGTAATCTATAACGCGGTATTCAGAACAAAAAGGCCACGTCTCTGACCACCGTGTCAAATATTAATTGGCAGGGCTCCACCGTCACCCCAACGGCCACCGTCATACAAATATAACGTTTTACACAATCAATAGTTTGTAAAAATAATAAGAATCGCTATCGTGCCGCGGGGGTGTAGCATTGTTGTAGAATGTTATTATGATTTTTGGATTGCGGGTTCATTTTAGGGAGCGATTTAGGAAGGAACGTTGTCACACGTGTGGTAGGGAATAACATGACTATAATAGACTGTATTTTAAACCAATTTTGTAACGATAGCGGCGACGCTCATTTATGCGTTGACGCACTAAGTATAATCCATTGACACTGGCAAATGAGTCTGCGGTGCCAAAATAAAAAGAAAAATACTCTCGTAAATAATTGTTCTGTTGTTTAAAGGGAGCTATGTGTTTCATATGAATTAATTTTGGTCTCGACAGAGTTGACGTTAAGTTTGGATTGTAATTTGTTTTTGTTAAATTTTATCAGCCTACTTTTTTCTACTACGCAAAAGCTGAACATACATTATGGTATACATAATACTCTGAAAATTCCCTGTATTTACCAATAAATTCCCCTTTCTGATATTAATTCCAACAAACAATAAACATATCAGTACATTTTATGACTTTAAAATATAAAATCAAGCCCACAATTATCTGACCCATAGTTGATGTGACATTGTGTATTAAATAAAAGTTAGAGACATTAGTCTAGTCATATTGAACCAATAAATCGAGGCAGGAACATAATTTTTGTAACCAGTACCACCATATTATAACCATAGTAGAATATTATCACACATATTTATTCTGAATAATTTGGTAGAAAGAAGACATAAAGAGGACATTTTATTTCATAACACATTACATAATATACAAGAATACAAGAGTGGATACAAATGTGCATATCGTAGTCCGGTGACGATGTTAAGACCTAGCTAGGTCAATAGCGAAGTCAGTACGAAAAGAAATGTGCATATAGCAGCATTATGAAACGGTGCCCAGTCCAGCATATGCTATGTCTTAGCATATGCTTTGAGGTACATTTAGCGCTGATTTTCACCTGGAACCCAATGCAAGTCACGGTGCGTAAAAGATAAATATCAATTAAAATTATGAAATATGATATATACATGGAAAATAAATATAGATAGTAGGATACATAAAACATCATATAAGAGAGGCAATTCCAGGCATGACTAAGATATATGTGCAACACAAAGTTTTAAGTTTACAAACCTTGCGATGTAATGCGATTGGTTTAATATTGTTTCAAGATTAGTAAAACAACAGTGATACCCCTAGTGTTGCAGTTGTCGAGATGTCCACATAAGACGGTAACAATTTACTACCAGACAGATTGTCTGCCTGTTTGCTGCTCTTTGGTTATACTATTAAAAATGTAATTCCGAGAGCGGCCTCTTTATCAGCCAGTTATTCATTGCCTCGAGTTGCCGGAAACGGACATTTAGCATAAAGGGTATAGTTGAAGGCCTCGTGTTGACAAATTACGATTCAATTTTATGAATTTATTTTTTTGTACTCTTGTTCATTATAAAACTGTATATAAAAGTAGATGTTGGTATTTATATCTGAGACTGAAAAACTCCAACACTATTTATAGAAGATTTTGATGGTATTTATTTTATTTTTCTACCAACTAGATGGCGCTGTATTGCTTCAACTGCTTCCATTTAACCGATCATCACGAAAATAGTTATACGAAGATTTCTTTACAAAGTATATTATTTCAAGCTATCGATTGTTTTACAACAGATAATAATAACAATAATAAAAAGTCATGGGTATAGCTGTTTTTTTTTAATAAATGCATACAAGGTAATGTTAAACATTTTAGTAAAAATATTTCATTTTAAAATAACTGCAAAAATTTTTTAGATTCTACAAAGTGATTATCTTCAGCTTGTTTAGAAAAAATAAACTAATTTCCAACGTACCGAAAAATTTGAATTTAGAAATAAGAATTTATATTTTGTGAAATACATAAAAAGATTCCACAGTACAACCTAAATCTTCATAAAATGGCGAGCCAAAAGTAGGTAATTAATAAGCAAGTGAAAGAACATACGACCATATTGGAAACACCACGCCCAACTAGACAGTTTTGCCTCGCCATTCATGCTCAGAAGGCGGGTTGTGTCAACAGCCAGCTAATGACGTCACACTTCTCTCAACATGGCCACTCGGCTACCCTTGCTTTTTCACCTATAATTACACTTAGCAAATGGAGCCAGAGAGTTCACTCCATGTGCCTACTTAACAATAAAACTTTATGTATAAGCATTCGCCAATATACTAATACAAATTATTTTTATATATTAGACTAAATCTATTTTGGGGGTGTGTTGAGAAAATAAATATAGCCCCATATAATAGTGATATATTCATGATGTCTTAAAAATAATTAAATCAAAAAATCTATACCAATATTATAAACCTGAAGCGTTTGTTTGTTTTGTTAAACGCGCTAATCTTAGGAACTACTGGTCCGATTTGGAAAATTCTTTCAGTGTCAGATAGCTCAATTATAGAGAAAGGCTATATATATACACATATATATTAACAGGTGAAAAATAAAGAATATCATCACGTTAAGACATAAGACAATAGGAGAACGGTATCAGCGAAGAATATTTCAAAATCGTTTTTTTTGGCGTTAGTCCAAAATAACTATTACACGCGGACGATGTCGCGGGTGAAATCTAGTATAATTAATACATTATATTATTTAACAAAATAACTTACTATTTGGAGTATTAAAATATAGGATGGAAATTAGACCCGACGCTCTTCACAAAAAAACGCTTGCAAAACAACAGAGACCTAAATAATAAACGGAAAATGCAATCAGTAGCGGCTAATATAAAACACCTAACATTTATCAGATTAAAGGACCTTCCTATAAAATAGGATTACCTCTTAAGGGTACGCTTCTCGCCCACCGATAGCTAATCAAATTATCCGACGTAATTCCGAGCGACAAAAACGGCTGATTATCTTCCATCTTGTTTTTTTTTCTACTCCAGGGATCTAAACGGATCACTGTCCGATGTCGAATTAGTTGTTTATTTCGCTGAGAAACATCAATTATTTGTTATGACCACATTTAAAAAAATATAATTACAAACTGTTTTCATGAAACCAAAGGACTATTTCTTCGATAAGATAGACGTTGCTAACAACTAGTGTTGGAATAATTTAAAATAAAATCCTTAAAAATATTCGAATATTGTTTAACTATATGTAATAGGCCGAAATTAACGCAGTTTAAATTATCTACTTTCATCAATTAAATTAGTATATAACAGTTAGGAAGAACTATTAGAATAAAAAATCAAGGTTGACGAGTTTGCGAAGTCCTTGTAAATCGACCTAAGTGACCTGTAAACCTTTCAAAGAAAATTCAAAAAGTATAAGCACTATACGATTATGTTAACTTTTACACGCAGAATTCAGTTAATCAATGTTATAAATATTTGGTCAACATTTGATCATGCACTATTTGACCATTGTTTATCTTAAAACATCACAGGTAAATAAGAAACCCCTTGAGATCGCCAATAAAAAACACCGACCACACTGATCAAATTAAGGGTCAGTAATCGTGTTACCGATATCCAATACTTGGCCAAATATTCGAAATAACAGGAGAAAAACAGAGGCCTCCAGTGTATTGGGCCCGTTCGTTAGAGGGATTTGAATTTGTGTTTTTTTTTTCCTTTCTTTTTAACAATTTTCGCTTTAGTTGCGTAACGTGATACGTCTGGGGATCGCGATGGACAGCCCTTAATAGAAAAATGCTCGTTATAAAAATTGAGAATGAAAATTTATATTGTCAATTTTTCGACCGGTGTCGATATCGGTTCCGTCGAAAATTGAATATTTTTTGTTATACTAATATGAGCCCTAACGCGGTGAGAGATGGTTCATTTATTAGACCTCCTGGAAAATGATAGCTTATGACAATATAATAAGGGTACATTTTATTTTGACCTATAATTATTAAAGAATAAACAGTTGTTAAATTCAAAAGAATATATAGGCTTATAAATGGCCTTCATAGGCAAAAACTAGGTATAAAAATAGGTAAAACGTACGACTTAAACACTGAATTTAGTTAGTAAGTAAATCAGAAGCCCACGTCGGGCACTGCTGGAGCTGTCTCATTTTTTCATTATTTAATTAATTTAAATCATATTTTGAAGACATAAGAATGACATTATTAGCATTCAAAGTTATATCTTAAATCTATCTTTATCTATCTTAAATATATAGGTACGTGCAATTTTAAGTTTTAGAAGACTATTGTAATTTATTAATTAACGCTGTATGTTGTGTTTTTCATGAATTAACAATTCACTTTAATGACTGGAAAAATTCCAAAGTAGTTTTAGGTAAAACCTTAACATTCTCTGCTTTATAACTAGTAATACCTAATAGATATTACTAAAATTAAAGGACTTTAGACTTTATTTCAAGTTGTCAAATACTCTAGTACAAAAATACGTATTTGAAGAAACCGAGCGATATTTGCTTTGTTTTAAATTTGATATGTTTGCTTGTTATGATTTTTTTGTGTAGTATAGAAATATAGTTAAAAATTACAGATATAAATCGATTATAACTAAGCCTAAGGTAACCTGTAGGTTACGAATAACGTGTGTTATATTGTAAGTGCTCCTTCAAGATATTTGTCAAAGTAGAGTGTCAATAAAAATGCCACACCGGACTGTATGCCACTACACTACGGTTTGGTAGTGATGTCCAATTGGTAAAAGAGGCTTCGATATAAAATTAAAGGAAAATTTAACATTATTCTGCTGTCATATTTAATTAAAGTTTTGTTGTTTTTCGTCTTTCTTTCTCGATTTAAACAAACAGTTAACCTAACATGATTAATGTGTATGATGTTCATATTTTTAATAATATTAAAAGATATCCTTACGTGCTTATAGTATGCCACTTTATGCTATAAACGAAAAACATGTTTTTTATAAATAATGCCATTGATATTAGTTCATGAGGATGGATGAATGTTTGTTATTCTTTTACACAAAAATACAGAATACTTTTTTTTTCGAACTGACTACGTTATTGACCTGGGAAGGTCTTAACAGCTTCACCGGACTACCCTACAGAATGCATCTTGATGAAAATTTTCAAGCAAGCTTATCAGAATAACACAATATAATAAAATATTATTTAATTGGACATAATACAAAGAATATGAGACCTATTTCGGCGTGCGCTTCATAAACCATTAGAGTGACAAGAAAATAAAATATGGTATTATCTATACTAATATTATAAAGAGGTAAAGTTTGTGAGTTTGTGACGTTTTAGGGGGTAATCTCAGGAACTAATAAACCGATTTTGAAAATTCTTTAACCACAAGAAAGCCACGTTATTTGTGAGTGTCATATATTAACTCGAAAAATGTAGAGACTTTTTTGTGGTAGTCGGATTTGCAAAGTAAGTCGGAGAAAAAAGGTCAAACGAAAACGTTTCTTACGAACTATGCCTTAACGATGAGAGACATATATTTGAGTTCTAGAGAAAAGTTGTAGAGCTTGATAATGCCTACAAAAAAGACACTAACAGCATATGTCTAACTTCAAGGTTTTTATTATTAGGGCTGAACGACGTCCGCTATGCCCGCTAGTTATTTATAAAGGAGACAAAGTCGAGTGCGGCTGCTAGTGAAATTATAAAAAATTAAATGCAACAGATAAAAACCGATAAAACTGACATCTTTTATCGATAGAGATTGATTTCAGTTGATTAGATATTAAACAACAGAGAATGTTGAATGATTTACATGCACAAATCTATATTATAATATAGTTCAAGATCTAGGTTTGTTATGAATGAAGTTTAATAAATCTATTCATCTGTTAAATATGAAGAGAAGAAATTTACCTAATTATTGTGAATTTTAATCTTATTATATACTAAATTAACTTTATGCCGTAGTTTTCGACATCCTAACTAATATTATTATTGCGATAGTGATTTTGTTTGTTACACTTTCACGCCTAAATTATTCTACCGATCATGACAAAATTTTGCATACACATTGTCAAAACCACAGAGTATAGCATAAAGTACTTTTCATCTAGAAAATAAATACTTTTCCCGAGGTTAAAGCTATATTAACTGTTAGTAGCTCATAGTACATATACGCGAGTTCTCACAAAATTATGCTTTTAAATAGTTCCATATCTTTTAATTAATAAGATTGATTTTGAAAAATACGTATTAAAAATAAATGTTATCGATGAACACCTATCGATAAAATCGAACACCACTAGAACAATACCCGTTACGGCGGACACTTAACCCCTAATCCTTGGAACGGTAGCAGTTTTATCTGTGGCGCGGGCATTTATAGCAAAAATCTTAATTCCGCTGCGGCAGTGTCGTTAACTGCCGGCCAGTAATTATTGCCAGGAACTATATTTATTACGCTCGAGTGTCTAGATCATTGTTTTTCCCACTTATAAGCTACATTTGGTAACACCTTCGTATTATAACTATATATTATTTTATGAGTTTTTCACACCTAAATAACCATTATTCAAAGATACAATTTTCATAGAAATGGTATTACGAGTTTTATATTATATTATTTTATATTATATTAGTATTTTCGTATATGATTACATGACTTTTGTTTCCAATCTTAATAAAAATACTTTTAAAATTATGAGAAACATTCAAAATACATGTGTCTCATTGTTCATAAATGCTTTTATGGGCTTTAAAATTAATAAAGCAATTTTCGTTTGGTTTGATTTTTATACTATAAGATTAGCAGTGATTTGTTTGATTTTTTTTAACAATGTGATAAATCCTTCATCTAATGCTGTACACACGTCTTTAAAAAGGGTAGACAGATGAAAAATAACTTTCACTATTCCGTTAATTTTTTTCGTTTCTATTAAAGATTTTTTATTGTAAGTTAGTTGGGTTTGGGTCTCTGTTTCTGATGTACTCGTGTACAATATATACTATTATTACGTTTTAATTTAATTGTATTAATCCAATATTACTTCTTTCATAGTATTACATTATTAATAAAATACAAAACAAAATTTGATTGAATTTTTATTAGCCACGAGATTGAAATTATTAAAAATATGGACTTTTAGATAATTATACCTCAGTGCATTATACAATTATAACCCAGTGCTACTAAGCTTTACTATCAAGGTGATAGGTCCATGATTCGATTCGCGCATATTACTGACTTGTGTGATAAACTTAATTGTCAATCCCATGTCTAAGTGTTAAACAACTATAAGGTATAAGGGCAAGAATGTGATTGTAATACCCTGTTTTTCAATTTAGGTTTTTTGTTAGTAGTTAGTAAGATATATACTTGTAAGTTGTTTTGTAATTGGTGATTGTTTGTGGTATGGATGAGGGTGGCGTGTTCTCTTTGAACAAACCCTCAATAAAAATAAAGAGAAAAAAAAGTGTTAAACAGAGGTTTTGTTACTATAATACTAACTATGGTCCCTTTGGACTTAGGAATATGAAATTTATATTTAATTCTATATTACAGAAATCTCAAATTACAACACCTAACATTTTGTTAATTAACATCAGAACCTCTGGAAGATTTCAGTGCATTAAGAGGAGTGTAAAATAAAATATTAATTGTTTTTCCTTAAGTAATTAAATAAAGGTCATATGCCTGAGTCCAGTGTGGCTCGGTGCCAGGCGCCGTATACACTATGCGGCAACAAGCAAAAACTATAATAAAATTAAATTTAAAATGTAAACTTTTTTCATTTGAATTAATCTTATTGATGCTTCAATTTCAACAAAATTCACTTGATAAATAAAAAAAAAATTATCAACTAATTTGTGTTCATTCCGTTGGCATTTCAAACATTTCAACATCTCTGATATTGTAAAAATATTACTACTATTTAAGAAAAACATTCAATAATCAAAAATTAAAAAGTAAGTTTTAATTTCACCATTTAAACCTATCAAAATATCTTATGTTTTCCTATAAAATAATATTTATTGAAAATAGAAGTATAACACCACTATGGTGATAGATAGCTTAGTACATAAGTCTCGCTTACTTCTTATTAGAATTTAAACAATGTTGTCAAAATTCTATACTGTGACATCTGTAATTCGCACTAAGCCCAAAATCCTTCATATGCATATATATACAGTAATTTTTAACTTAGACTATTGTGACTACATAGATTAGTGCATAGTCACGGAAAATTGTCTAAATTTGTATTATATACATATATATATATATATAATTTGATATTCAAATTTAGATTTGATAATAAGAAAAAACCAACACATAGCTATAAATCAAGACAAAATAATATTTACGTAGGTAACGTAATTGTAAATACCTTTTTGAATTTATGTAAGTAATTAAATTAACAATGTAAAAAAAAATACTACGGAACATTCTAATAGGATTCTGATATATAAGGAACTATAATATATCATGTAAATAAATCGATATGGATTAATTTTTTAACGAAACCACAAGTTTTTTAATGGAAAAATTAACGCTTGATATTTTGGTAATACACTTTTCTTCGATACACCTATAATCAAGTTTTTACAAAATTACATGGTAATTGTAATATTTTTATAAATGTATGTCAGTAATATATGGCATATATATAAATAATTACAATAATACTTATAAGAAAGTAAAGAAAATTATTGCTCATATATCTATGTATTAAAGAATAGCCCCTGCCCGCGACCTCGTCCTCGTAGTAATAGTTACTTTGGGCTAACACTAACATGCAGCGGAAGCTCTCAAGAAGAAAAACATCCCGATTTTGAAACATTTTTATCGGTGCTCAGCTCCTATTTGTCTTATATGACATATAACCTATAACCTTTCTCGATAAATGAGCTATATAAATATGAAAGAATTTTTCTAATCGGTCCATTAGTTCCTGAGATTACCCCCTGTAACGCCATAAACTCACAAACTTTACCTCTTTATTATATTAATATAGATATATTATACCCAACGTATAAAATGTACAGACGGACGTTGAACCTTTACATATAATTCTTGGGTCTCACTTATTCAATTTTAATAACTTTCAAACAAATATAAATTATATAGCCGCATTACGCTAGGAAAGCCTCTCAGCCTATTACTCGACGGACATTATTTTGACATACAACCACTGTGGCCGAGATTTGCGGTCAATGCAGCCGACGAACGCAGTTTTATTTGTAATATACTTTTAAATATTGCCTTATGTTTTATTATTGAGGTTTCTAGATTTTATTTAATACTTCAATGTTGGATTGTTCAATAAATTTTTTCGATAAATCAAACTTTTATCGATATACTCATGGATTTTAGCCTGCGATTTTGCTCACGCTAATTTAGATTTTACCTATTCCACGCAAATAATATTGTTGAAGTGAAAATTTCTTCAGGCGCGTTGTCCAGGTTTTTAGGTGAAAACCCATCATGGAACTCGCGTCATCGTCACTGAACGCTTTCCATGAGCTATGTGTACTGTGTATATATGTAAATAGATATACTTCCGTGCGTTATTTATATAATTTTTGAAGTGTAGTAGAATGAATAGACTTTATACAGGAACTATATATGTAATTATTATTCGGAGTGTTAATCCATTGTTTTCAGTTTTCACTTCTTGCGGCAATCCTTATGACTGCGTCATTTTTTTTGGTGAATTAATGGTGCTCTGTATGTCAATTTATATTTTTCTGACAACGTGTATGTAAATTTTCGTCATATCTGTTGTTAGGCGTAAAATTGTAACAAACAAACTTACTTTTGCATTTATAATATTACTAAGTTTGCCCGCAGCTTCGTTCGCATTAATGTAGATGTAATCTATCCCTCTGGAACAGTACATTTTTTTGACCCTATGTCCTTTTCAGTATTTAGAATAAGGTGTATTCAAAATTTCATGATGATAGGTTAAACCGTAAAGGCATGCAAGTGAAAGATACAAAACAAATTCACTTTCCTTTTTAGTAAGGATATCCTAATACCCTATGATTAAGCGAGGTAGCAAGAGCATCTGTACTTGAATAGGTTCCTACTACCATAATCATGGCGACAAAGGTATCATAGTGACTCTTAGTCACTCATGTGGTGGTAATACACTGAGAGTAGTATAGGCCAGCGTGGCAAAACTGCCAATAGATAGTTATCGTGGTATTAAATTTAGATCGCATATATCACCTGGCATAAACATGTCACTCTGACGAGTTACAATTAAAAAAATCGAAGTCTTATGTCCTACCAAACTCAATGTGACCATAGGATTAATGATACGTCGTAAATAAATATGCACAAATACCCCATAAAGATACCAAAGATCCGATCAGATATATCTAAATTATACCAATTTATTGTCCATATACCACGGAGTCTGTAAGGGCATAAACATAGCAGATCTTTGCGTCCACTTACGCCCTCATTTATATGTTAATAGGAGGAGCATAGATTCGTTCAGATCAACACAAAGATATCGTTCGGGGGCAGATATCATTTTCACTGCCTTATTACTTTCCAATTTGTCTCCAATATTTGGTATTGCTTCGTTTATTGCACGAACTTTTTATATGTATTGATTTCATGTATAAAATTAGTTTTCAAGTTCATTTTATACGTATGAAATTCAATGGATAATAATATGTGAACTGTTCTGAAAATGTACATGTCTCTATTGGGCAAATATATTTTTATTGTTTATTTATGAATGTATATCATTTTTATCATATATCATCATTTTACCATTATTTTGTTTTTAATTTGAAAAACTTAAGTTTATACATAATTCTCAATTAGTAACAGTAACACACGAAAATGTATTATTTTTGTTTCGATTGTTACTACTTGTCCCTTCAACCCTTCAACTTTTCAAGTTACGTTTGCAAAATTTTATTTTGACTATCTAACCCTCACCAAAATCATAATGATTGGCACTTATCGTATATAATGTTGTGAAAGATCTCTACTTGCCAGTAAGGATTGTTTTTGCAAATAAGCCCAAATAAAAAACAGACATATTAGTTTCATTTATATTTATAGATATTCAGATAAAATTTGATCACAATTTCTTTTAGTTGTTATGTGATAAACATGTAAATCATTTCTTGATCACAGATTCTACAACCTAAAAGTAGTAGGTTGCTCGAAAAGAGTTGTTGTTTTATTTGTTCATTACGATATTTTCCTTCGCCGACTTAGTGGAACATTCGAACCTACTTCAAATGGATCTATGTCTTCAAGTCTAAATTAGACTCATGCCAAATATTGATGTAAAAATCTCAGATATGGTTTAATTCTAATAACGTTACCATTAAATCGAAAACTATTAGCATATTTAAGATACACGGACATCTACTCAATTTGCGCTAAACAATTTATCTAGCTGATTGAAGAAGGCGTTACTTTGCGGAAATCCATAATTAAATATTATAGTGGACGCTACTTTTACGCTATTAGCGGAAGTGCAAAGTAGCGTCCACTATAATATTTAATTTATCTAGCATCCTTATAATTGGGAAAATTCGATAACTAGGAAATACCTTTACGCCTTAAGTCGATTCCAGAGTCGAAAAATCTTGACTTACTCCGCGAAGACAGATCCATTGCAGGAGCAATCACCACAATCAGAGCGTCGAATAATTCAAAGTTCTTAAAACACGAACATAAATCTTAAACTAAAACACACGAGAGACCATTGGCCACTTTCGCAAGACCATGCAAAGCATGTGACCATCTTCGCGGACGAAGACAGACTAACTGGCTACCTCTATAAAATCTGAGAGACCCTGAATCTAATGAAAAAAGAACCCCCGAATGTACCAGGTAAAAAAAATCCCGTATCAAAACCGCCGTTTCCTAGTGACCCCGATCTCCCATCCCTTTGTTGGATGCCTTTTATTTATAATAGTACACTTTTTTTTCATACACGGCACCCCTAATAATGTGTGAGCAAAAATATGCGTAATCGTCTACGATGCCGGAACGGGGACTGCTGGAGTATAAAATCATAGAAAAAAAATGCACTGCTCCCTATTTGAATGGCAAAAATTGCATGTCACTGCAAAAATGGTATTAGTGGATGAATATCATTCAGTTTCGGAACACATAATATAATGGATGGATGACTTATTGTTTAGCGTTAGATTCAGCGTGAATTATTGGTTTGACTTGGTTTTAAGCATGTCTATTGAAGCGTTTCTGCTTTACTATATTTGTCATATCTCATTGGTGTAATATGTATTTTTATCTATAATATTAGCTGATTTCCGTCCGCTTTGTGAGATACTAGAAAATCCAAAAAAATAAGCCTAGAACCGTCTACAAAAATTTCGTGTGGAAGGTCACAGTCATCTCAATATGTTCAATACGTTCACGAAACAACTGAGTCTCAAGAAACTGTACTTTCATTGTATTTTATACTGCAACATATACACTTATGTAACTTGGTGATTTTTCGAACTGACTACGCTATTGACCTAGCAAGATCTTAATAGCTTTACCGGACTACCAGTTTGGTAAAACTGGCAAGGCCTTTAAAGGCAACGGCATAGATCAGCTAGAAAAAAATACAATTGAAACACAGTTCACTGTGGTTTTACGTGCCTAAAGAAGTTTTCGTTTTAATAATAATAACAACAATTAATAACCCAATGACGCAAAGCCGTGGATTTGAATAGTCATATATGAAAACAGTCACGAGTATAATTTTTAAATGAAATAATTCAATGATCGTAATATACACATCCAAAACGAACGGTTTGGATTTTAGTATTGCCCAAATTTTCTTCAATAAACATCTATCCCGATAATTAAATAAAAACCTCATCAAAAATCTCGTATTCATTATGATCGCTTTAAGGAATTGCCTCACCAGTTCGGGGAACTCATAACATAATTATAACAATCAAATTTGTCGTCCACAGTACGTAAGTGACCCTAACAAAAATGTTTGCTATTTCTTGGTAAACAAACAGGAAAGATTGACATCGAGTGTACATCTGGTAGGCTGACGCAAATAATGGGGAATAAACAATATAATTCGATTTTTCTACATAAAGCCACGGCAAATTTTGCGTGATATGTGACTGAATATAAAGAAAACTATAAATGTTTATTATATATACAAATATATACATATATATATATTTTTTTTTCGTTTGTTCTATTTTGCAGACTCTTGGTCCGCACCGTTTTTGCTTACATGTAGTATTTTGTATACGTAAAAATCGTATCCGTGAGATTTTTATTTTTTATTTTTAGTAATTTATTAAATATTAACTGTTCAATTATTATTAACTATTTTTGGTTTAATGACGTTATTGTTTTATAGCGCTTGCATTTCCATTCTTTATGGCCATTTTTAGGTTGTAATCCACAATATCTCGTGCCGGAGCGTCCACGGCCCAACGAATGAACCTACTTATCGCGTCCTTAGTCACGTCGGTATAGTAAACACAGGTGTCGATGTGCCTAGATGTTGCCACTATAGCATGTGAAACGCTATCGTGGATTTGTACCCTTCTGCTCTTTGTTTGCAGGATCACTACCGATTTGAAGATCAGTCCCTGGGATTCATAGACTGTCAGAACGCGCGATCCTTTCCCTACCCCGTAGCCCTTTTTTATCAGGGCTTTTTTCTCCTCCTGTGTGTGTACCAGGAAAAGAGTATCGGGAGTGTGTGAGGGTATTTGTTCGCCCTGATAGCCCCTGATGCTCAGAGATCTTACTATCGATTTCGGTGAATATATATCGTCGTATACTTGATTCAGTGCATAGGCTACATCAATCGGGTTCCTGTAAGTGCAAGTGTTTATTATATTTAATGGTAGTTTAGCCAAACATTTATTTATGTTCATTGGTGTATTAAAAAAGCTAGGGTTCGAACAGTTTCAACACTAAGATGGATATTAATAAGACTAATTTTTGGGGTGTAAGGGGTGTCGAGTAACATCTTAAGACTTGAGACACCCAAGCCAACCTCACCTGCACGTGGTGCATCCTGCTGATCAACGAACGAGGCAATGGCGATAGCGGGGTGGTAGGGTTTTACAGCCCGACTGGGTCGCAACCACCATGTACATGGCGAAAAAGCCCGTCATAGTGACTCGCTTTTGCGCGTCGCGTTTCGGGATCAGCCTGTGCATATCCAGTACCAGGTGACTTTCGTCATTATGGCCGGCATGACAGCGGCGACCGACGATGGATGATCTGTCTCTCGGTGGTCGCCACTGTTTTTGGATTGTACTATGCTTACCATCAGGTATAGTGCAGTCACTTTGTCGTGCTTCAATAAAAAAAAAACTAATGCCCCGATTCTGAGTTACTTTAACAGTAGTTTATCTGTTTAATAGCGTTATCGATTCGTTAACTAGTCAAATTGCGTTTCAGAAAACACAATCATACGATAAATGTCAGTAAAATCATCGGGACTTTTGACAGTTTATCTTATGGATAATTTTGTTAAGATAATATCTATTGGTGATTTAACCGAGTATCTCAGAAACCGGGTATAAGTTATACAAATATAGTTTATATGTATATTGGAAGACTTTCTACAAATAATATAATGCACATAATCCTATTAAAATAAATATTATTCAGTGAGATCTATTAATTAAAAAAACATTAATCTAACTGACAATAAGAACATACACACTTGTAAAAGGTGAAGTGTCGAAGGTAATTTTCTTGAAATAAAATTGCAAATAGAAAAAGAAAACTGGAGAATAACTATAATGATTACACACTATTAACGGTACTGAAAAAAAAAATACACATCCCTTGACCCAAAAGATGAAAAGATTGATCGACCGATTTTTTTTTTACGGTCAAAAAAACGATCGTGGCTATAGAACAATACGGGATAGTGTTACCGTTGTCCGAGATCGGTGCATGCGGAACTTACCTGTGGACCGTGTGAAAACGGAACAGGTGGCTATCTTCCGAGCCGGTAATTATACGCGGACAATGGCGACGCGTGAGCTCAGCTCTTGTTTCCACCGAACATCGCTACTCTTGTGTTACCGTTTTGTACGCGGTCACCAGAACTTTATAAGCAAATTTCACTATATTCTAAATCTATACAATATTATAAAGCTAATGAGTTTTTTTGCTTGTACGTGCTAATCTCAGAAACCACTGTTCCGATTTGAAAAATTCTTTCAGTGTTAGATAGTTCATTTAGGAAGGCTATAGGATATATTAAATATAATCGCGCTAAGACCAATAGGGTAGGAGCGGAGCGCCAATGAAGAAGGTTTTAAAGTTGTTTCTTACTCTATTGAGAGCTCCTGCTTCGTGCGCTGAGTAAACGGTAACAATTCCACGCGGACGATGCCGCGGGCAGAAGCTAATCTAGACATAAAATGTCTCCTATTGTCTTAGCGATTTTGATGAACTTAATGAAGCCCGATCTTTCGATGAAGAGATACATACTGATACAAACACTGCATGTTGTTAAGGCACTTTTGCATAGAAACCAGTCCACTTTTTATATTTATCATATTACAAGCCATAATTTAACAGCAAGTAAAAAATAAAAGAACATAAAATAAAGAAAAAGAAAATGTAGCTTATATTTAGACAATGTATAAGCGACCTACATATAATTATCTAGAATCGTTGTAAACTAGTCTACACGAGTAAACAGCTCGTTTGGCCTTACGAGTGAGGTAATTTTATCATTAACGACAATATATACCAGGTGCAATAAACAAATAATATATACAAAACTTTCGATATAATTAAATTTGAAACTGAAAATCTAGACATTAATAGTGTTCACTGAATCTCATTCAAAACATTTCGATTGTGATATTTTATTACGAAGTCATTAAATTAATAACCTTTGTGATCTTCAGTTTTACCAATTCAATATTGAAAATTGTTAAAAATATTATTAGTCTGTTGAACACTGTAAATACATTCAGAAGCATGTGAATAACCATATACATACTTTTTATACAATTTGTACAAAATAGTTTTAATTCGTAAAAAGATATACTGCAAGAATTTTGATTATGGTATTAAGAATTCACACCACAAGGTACATTTGTTGAATTATATCAAGATTATGGTATCTTACATAAACTACCCTAATGACATTTGATTGAAGAAAGCGTTACTTTGCGGAAATCCATCATTGAAAACTAAGGTGGATGCTACTTTGCACTTCCGCCTGGAACTTAAGTAGCATCCACCTTAGTATACCCTAATGACATCGTTCGTTTTCGTATTCTAAACCTAAGCTATAGTTGTGCTGATCAGTTAAACCCATGGATTTTTTTAGGCATTTGACAAGATCCCGTTACTCGGTTAAAACCTATACATACATAAGAGAAATTATGACCTTATTGACGAAGCCAACTTTTAACATATTATCGATTAATCGCTAAACGTAGATGCATATATTTTAGTTTTCTATGATATTCAGCTGGTAAATACGGAGTCATAGTCACTTGTCGTGTGACCTAAGATAAGTTTGACTCGCGAATGGCCTATTTAAGGATACACATAAATCGACAGGACTATTATAATTCCACCAAAAGCAGAAAACGGAAGGACCATGTCCAAATCAATTAATCATAATTGTAAAAAAACCGTCCCCGAACGTATTCTGATTCTGGTCAAGACACACATTGTGGACGTTATTGTGCTATTCAAGGCAGATTATAAAGGGTTACGTACCACCTTTAATAAAAAAAAAAATTGACAGCGTGGGACGTTTAAGAAAGGACATTCGGCATTTTTGAAAAGCGGCGACTATAAAAACAAAGATTATTTGTAAACACATTACATGTATGTAATTCGATCACAACGAATAAAATTATGATTCTCATCGAGAATACTCATTCAAATATTTGTTATCATTTCACCTTTATGTATTACACATTAGTTATAGTTTAATTCTAGTATACTGGATATTTATATCGAATATTAGATGAACCGTAATGAGCATTGAATATTATAAGACTACAATCTCAGCTAATGTTAGTCGATGAAAAAAAGAATTATAGTAAGCAACTAATCCTAACAAATTGTAGACCGGTGAAGCTGTTAAGACCTTGCTTGGTCGATAACGTAGTCAGTTCAAGAAAAAAACTTTATCTTTACCTATAGTTGCCAGAATACAAAGATAAGGTCTTAGCAAAAACTGTTCAAGTTCACAATGGTAGTAGGTAATCAAGTGAGTGTTACAGTTTTCTTTGAGAAGAAAAAAAAACAGTTCTATGACCATGGTGTCACCAGTTCTTACACCCATGTAAAGCTACTGAGTAATGTTTAGAAAATTTTTAAAATTATGTGGAAGGTTTTTTGTTATTAATAAATACAATAACAAGTATAAATAATCACATAAAAAGTATTTAAATTATTTTTTTATAATAAAAAACAAATAATTAAATTACGTTATTATCAATAAATAAATCATGTAATTTATCTAAATATAACTAAACCTAAATTTATTTGATTTTTAATGATGTGTAAAAATAATATGTGGAAAAGTTTTATTATTGAGCTACGAATCTTTTTTTTTGTCGTAGGCGGTAACGAACAGAGGGGTCACCTGATTTTAAGTGATCACCGCTGTCCATAGACACTTGCAACACCAGGGGAGTCGCATGTGCATTGCCATCCTGTGTTAGGGGAAGGGGAGGGGAGGAAGTGAAGGGAGGCGAGATGGTCCTCGGGCACTCTAACTAACCGAACGAAACGCAACAATGCAAGCACTGTTACTTCACGTCGATTTTCTATGGGTCGGATAGTATTACCCTCTGCGAACCGACCCATTCATGCTAAGCCCAGTAATAGCTTTAGCGTGGCTCTACCACTACTAATATGATCTAATAGAATGCCCATTTTTACTGGAACAATTTACATTCTATTCTGGTTCTGTCTACACTTCTTACAATCTCCTAGACTCTAGGTCATTACGTACAGTATAACCTAAGTAAAATGCTAAAGTATAGGCTTTTTGACAATAACATACATAACTTCAATATTAAATTTCGTAAAAGCCCGAATATCAAAACAAACAATGGTCATCTAGACCCACATTTAAACATTTTGTTTTTTAGACCCATCGAATATTTTTGTGTTATAAGCAAATGCGCATAGAAATTCCAACAAAATTAATGTTAAAAACTTCTAATTGCTTTTAATAAGTGCAAAACAACCTTTAGAAACAATGGTTGTTGTTGCTCGCACGCGGGTCGCAACGCGGTTATCTCTCGATCGGAAGAAAGCTGATCTGCGGTCGCTCGCCAAATTTATTATAGAGTTCGCATTTGCGTTCACTGTTAGTCACTATGTCTATACATCTGGTATGAAAGTTTTTAATTTAAAAATACATTTTAAATATCGTTACGATCTATAATTTGGTTTACTATTCTAATTTCATAATTTACGTTTGTTCCCCATCCTATGTCATAATTTTAGAGAAAACTTTGATTTGCATGACTTCCCACATTATTTTCTAAATACCGATAACAACTTTGTACTATGTGTATGTTTAATTTAAGTTGGTAGAGCTTGTGTATGGTCCAAGTAAGAAAGTACTACGCGAAGTGGTGCGGATACTTACATGAATAAGCGACCTCGTACCGACCCAATAAAACGGTTTAGGATGGTACACTATGAGTATTTAATGAGTAGGAGTCTCATATAACCCTGCTGCTCTCCAGACAGTAAGGTACTTATGATAGATTAATAGATTTTCTAATGTTAAAAAAAGGAAGCAATACAACTATTTCTACCGCATTACCATAGTACTTTCCTACTATTCCTGTCTGCAGAGTATTTTGGCCAGTACATGCAGGTTTGAGATATGTTCCATCTTTGGACCAAAGAATAGTAGTAAGTAGCCTAACTGCGCAATACCGATTAGGTCTGCAGTAATTTTTGGAATTTACGAATCAGGCAATAACCAGTTTTTGATTTAATTGATAATTTGATTGAATTGATTAAATAAGCAAAAAATAATTTACACGGAAGGCTCAAAAGGTATTGCGAAAAAATTGATCTATTTTTGACATTAACCTAAATCTAATCAAATTATAAATTTATACGCAATAGTCTTAATTCGATGGCAATGCTCACTTTGAAAATGACTATAAAATGTCCTAACATAGCCATTGTTGTCGTGTAATATTTGTGCTAAAAGCTTGGATTCACTCTAAGATTCAAATATAGGTTCTTATGCAAATATAGTATAAATTTATGGCAAAGTAACTTTTAAGCCTATACCTAAAAAAATAATTAAAGTTACGTTACTTTAAATCTTAGACATTTTTAGGATTGAAGCAGATAATAAGATATCGATCACGTTATCAGCCTTTGAAGTAAAGGTTATCCACAAATAATAAATGTTAACAATAAATCCTACTAATATTTTAATCACAATTATAATGACATCGTAATATCTGTTATTAATGAAATTATGACAATTTAATATCTATTTGTTTTTTATTGTACTCAACTCTGAAGTGATTTTGAATTACACTGATGAAAAATGTTAATGATTTTGTGCACCACTTCAATAACTTTGAACTATTCAATTGGCAACTAGCAAAGTTGTAGAACTTTAGAATAACAGACGCATATTTAGATTTTAGTATAGTTCAAGTTATACTTATTTGATTGGGTTGGACGGATACCTTCCATTTCGCGGGTTCAAATTATTTCCTGGTTTCTATTTTCTTTCTTATTCCGCACTTTAGTTAGCTATGACATTTCAGAATATACTAAATAATTCTGTTTTCAGAGCATTAGAATATTTAGATTTCCTTATATGTTTATATCACACATATCCATTATATCTCACAATACTCTAGATGTTTCTAATCCAATTTTAACGTCTCACATATCTTAAACAGTTATGTCGGAATACCAACAGTATTTAGTCAGAGGTTATCGATAAATCTAAGGCAACTCCTACGCGCAACCCAGACCGGAACAATACTAAACATGACCCATAACACAACATAAATCACAAGACATCAAGCCAATCATCTTTCTCTACGTTGCTCGTATGTCTTGTAATTTTTAACACCCACTTCATCTATTTAAACAATGACTTGCTAAACTGACTTAAATTGTAGACAAATCACTAAGACAATTACTCATATGAGGGATTACTAACCTCCGAATTTTAGCGGAGATGAATTTTTGAATAGGAGAGAGTAAATATTTTTAGTAACGATTGTAGAGAAACACAGTATTATTTTATTTCGAAGTGTAATCAATAATTACATACTCTATACATTCTTAGCGAAATATAAAAAATCTTACATGTAATTATAACATAATACAATCGCTGCGTTCTAATAAAGGAGCGCGTCTGTTCGTCTTGACACGTAAAACGGCCGCTGAAGAAAAAAATTAAATTCGGAGATTTCAAAATCACCGCGAATCAAAAGATATTGGACAATGGTCACGGAAGAATCATTCATGCAGACAGACAGCTCTGAGATGAAGAATGGTAGATATTAAAGAGCAGGTAGGTAAATTCTGACACGTAGTAATCATCTCTTTTGAAATTACTATAATGTGGTGTAAAGTTATTTATAAGCAAAAACTCTAACTTTATTATTGCAAAAAACATAAATATTAACACTCATATAAATTTCTGTCAATATTCTATTACATTCTAATATTATATCCTTTTAGATAAACTTAGTAATCGCATGAACTAACCTAATGACCTAAAGCCACCAAAATAATCAATTACTTTCTTCTTGTTAAAACATGAAATAATTGCGTTATTTATGTACTATAAAATTGATAAAATTGGGTATACTACAAATTGTAGTTAAAAAAATCTTTTGCTTCTTACAAATCTTCTTATCAAATTTATAAAAATTGAAACAAATACGTATATTCTTGTTTCTTTTACTTAAAGTGGTATACAAAAGATAGAAAGTGACACTTGTAAGCCGTTTTCTATTAAAATTGATGAAAGGGTGTCAGATAATGATGCACAATAGTTATTATGCTTTGGGATACCAACCCTACTCCGTATTGTTGCAATATTATCGGCTATCCGTCTCATGTGGGTGCGGACTACGGAGCTTGTTTTGGCCTAAAAAAAATATTTGATCAATTGTTTGTCAAAGGTAGCCTGGCATTATTTTTTTTGTAAAGGTGTTTATCGAAGTTTGACCATGGGAAAATATCAGAGATTCAGGTGGCTTTATTGAAGTTTGTCCATTGTCAACCTGCTGTGCACGTTTATGTTGATTTTTGATAAAATCTTTTCTTTGCATCTCGATTTTATTGTGATTATGTTCCATTTAAAACGACGTTTACTATGTTCTTGGGTTTAGAATAGATGTTCAAAACATTTGGGTCTTTGTTCCCGTTTGATACTTTAATCAAATGAAGGCGAACACCTACCAAACTTTAAATCGTCTAACGTTGAAAGGCCGACAATTACAAATTGGTATCAGAGCTTGACAAAGATGGACTCTTGAGAAACTGTCCACCCACTCCCTGGCTATTGATCGTGGTCTGTTAACAATAAATTAATTCTTGTTATGAACATTCCTTGTCCCTTTTGTATTTTAGCTCAGTATTTATTTTACTTTGCCTTGTAATAACGTCTAATAGGCGGTCATTGGTCAAAGGAGATTTAGTTCAAAACATTGAATTGAAAAGGTGAATAGATGTTTTAAGGCAGACCTTTTAGTTTATTTTAAGAACGAGCTTGAATAAATTTATCAGACGTTATTCTAAGAACCTTTAAAGTATTCCATTTAAACTATTTGTCAAATAAAATTGTATATTAATATCAATTGATATTACACCTGTATTTGCTACATAGTTTTCTAATGATGTATAAATTTTAAATAATAATACAAGACCATTGTAATAGGTCTGATCAACACTAGAGCGGACACAATAGGATTAAATTTTAACGTGCCTACATTTGTTTACAAGTGTTAAGTTATCGCATTGCCTCATCTAAGAGTTACAGATTATGGATTAAACTTTGATGAAAATAAGTGTTTAGCTTCTGTTATTATTGTTTGTAACACTTTTTTTTTTCAAGTGACTACGCTATTGACCAAGCAAGGTCTTAACAGCTTCACCGGACTACATTTGTAACACTATTTGTATTGCAAGTTCTGTTAATCTTGATGTAGAAAGGATTATCGATCACTTCACGTCGGGAATAGGATTAAATTTCTAAATATTCTATATTAACACCTCTTCATTGTTAACTGACATTAATCATAGTTAAAAGTTTTGATTGATTTGTTTAAGTTTTGGTGTTAAACAAGCCATAAAGTTTATTTGTTAAACCATCAACTATTGTCTATACGGAACATCAGACATCGGCTGTACGTCTTAATGAGACCGGACTAATAAATCCAATTTAAATGGACCTCCGCTGGCACAACATATGTAAATGCATACATCTTTATCTTTGGAATCACAAATACAAAATGCCGATCGGTGCGGTCTTCTAAAAAAACAAGTCAGTCCAGTTGAGAATTCAAAACGGGTGGCCGCCGTCCGCGGAATCATTATTCTAAATAAGTAAATTAACTTTATTCTCATAATTTAAATATTCTTGGTGAGTTAAATATTTCTTACGGTTGTTTAACTCTTTGACTTCATCTTATAGTAATAGAGTGGATTTTAATTGATACATACGTTAACTTGAAATATTGGATTTTAACAATTCTTTAATGAAACCTCTCAAGTCTCTCTCAAATTTTCATTGCGATAATTATTAGTAAATGCATACCTGTCTTCACCATAATATATATATTTTTTCCTAATCATGCCATTTTAGAGACTTGTTAGTATTATTCGATATGGTTCATTATCAATTTATAGCTAAAAACAAAGAGATCTTGACTATTGTAAAATAAAAATATTAATAAATTATTACTTAGGTTTTTAGGATACTCCGTCTAGTTTTGCCTCCGATCAGCAAGAATTAATTGTTCAGTAAAAAGAATCGTTTTACTTTAGAATGAAGGAATATAAGATTTAATAAAGAAGCAATCAATAATACAACCTCTTAATAATTATATGGAATAATCATAATTCCTTTAACTCGCAAACATCTTAGAGATTCATCAATAGCCAAAGCCATAGCTATTGCTAGAGTCGATTATCAGGAAAATAACGAATAGAAGTACTAGATTGAGTCAACGCTACATCAACAATTCTTCAAAAGAACCAAGACTGAAGGTTCCTCTTAGAAATGCGGTACTTCGATACTCGCTTAATGAAGACATATTGAATCGCTAAGCGGCGAAGGACATGATAGAGGCAATGTTCAAATTGACGTGCGGTCCTTTTATGCGGCGTCCTCTCGATTTTGATCCAAAGTCAATTGTGAATAAATGATCCTGTTACTACAAAATAATGATCATACTTCATTCAAATTCATTACTGTTTATTAATACTACAAGTTATCTGAAAGTCAGATTAAAATAACATTAGGAATAATTGTTTTTTTTTTTATCATAGCAGGCAAACGGACAGGTGGGTCACCTGATGTTAAGTGATCACCACCGTCCATAGACACTAACAACACCGGGGGAGTTGCAAGTGTGTTGCCAGCATGTGTTTAGGGAGAAGGGGTGGAATGGGAGAGAAGTGGGAGAGGATATGAACCTCCGGAGCTGTCACTAACAGAATGAAACGCAACAATGCAAACACTGTTACTTCATATCGATTCAGCCTGTGTTTGTGGAGAAAGGGTGGAATGGGAGAGAGGTGGGAGAGGATGTGAACCTTCGGCACTGTCACTGACCTCTGTGATAGTGTGGTACTATCCCGGACGAGCTGACCCATTCATGCTGAAATCAGTAATAGCTACAGCGTGGCTTTACCACACACATTCTCTACTCTTATTCTACTTACTTTTTTATGTTATGAAGTAGCAAAAAGTTAAAGCCTTCGAGCACAAACTCAATTTTTTTTTTTATATCAATGGCAAACGAACTGGTGGGTCACGTGATGTTAAGTGATCACCACCGTCCATAGACACTAGCGACATCAGGGACGTCGCAAGTGCGTAGCCAGCCTGTATATGGGAGAAGGAGGAGGGGAAGGAAGGGAAAGAAGGAAAGAGGAAGGGGCGTGGGCCTCCGGCTCTCTCACTGACCGAACGAAACACAACAATGCAAGCACTGTTATTTCACGTCGGTTATCTGTGAGAAGGGTGGTACTGCCCCGGAGGAGCCAACCCATTCATGCTGAAATCAAAAATGGCTTCAGCGGGGCTCTACCACCTACAATTCAATGCATGTTAAATGGCAATGTGGTCTGAGATGGTAGACACGCTAAGTCTAGAGGAGTCCTGGCTCTCAAGTTCTTGTTTGGTCATGATGTTTTTCTTCACCGCAAGCTTCGACTCAGTCGCAAAGATTCGAACCTGCGTCGATTGAGATGGTGTCTAAATAGGTTATAGACTGAGCTATCATCGCTATAGTTAAAAGTTACAATTGGCCTCAGAGTTGATTAACCGAAGTCATAAGATCAATCATAATAAGTTGTTAATCATGTGGATTAAATTAGTAAGCCCAATAGCGTATATTAATTTCGAAAAAGTGTCATCTTAGATGGCTTCTGTTGTCATTTCGTATTTATAACTAACTAGCCTCTGGCCGCGACTTGGTCACTTTGGACTAACGCTAACACACAGCGGAAGCACTCAAGACGAAAAAAACCCGATTTTTAAACATTCTTTATTGGTGCTCCGATCTTATTGGCCTTAGCGTAGTGATATGTAGCCTATAACTTTTTTTTTTCTCGAACTGACAACGCTATTTACCTAGCAAGGTCTTAACAGCTTCACCGAACTACTTCTTAACTTAGCCTATAACGTTCCTTGATAAATGAACTATATACAACACTGAAAGAGTTTTTCAAATTGGACTAGTGGTTCCTGAGATTACTCCTACAACATCACAAACTTACGTCACAAGCTCACAAACTTTACCTCTATATAATATTAGTAACGATCACACCCTCAAAAAGAACAGAGGAGCGTAAGTAGTGCTGCTTTATGGAAGAAATAAGAGTGGTGGATTTGTTTCATCAATCCAGCCATGTCCAATCTTCACTTTGTAATGTTTATAACATAGTTGTATGGCTTTTTGGATTGACCATCTAATTAGCTCTCATTCTGAAATTGATAACTTAGTCCCAAGCATTTGTAGTTGTGTTCTAGTAGATGCGTTTAAAAACCATTCTTATAGGTTAACATCAATTGAGACTGTGGTGGAACGCTAAAACCTAAATATACAAAAAGAATAAACAACGAATCGTAAAATCATGAATGAATTAATCCAATACAAAGCCAATAGACAAAGGACAGAAAAGTCCACGTCAATTAGGAACGAACGTGGAGGGGAAATAAAACGGCACTCCGAATAATGTTTTATTTAGGACCGAGTGGAAGTTAACTTGGATTTTTAAAAGTTTTCCAAGTTACGACACCGTGGCGTCCGCGTCGCTGCACTCATCCTAAATCGTACCTGATAAACTAATTCCATAATTCCCTAATTCACACTTCCAAGGAGGGTTCTAAAAAGTCAGGTTTTCCGCCCTTAAGGTAATTGGGATCGCGTTAAAACTTGATGATTGTTTTAATTTTTAATTCCGATTCTGTTGGTGTTTTTGGTAACGGCACGGCTTGATTGTCAAAATCTCATTTATTAACTGGCGTATAATTGCGACTTCTCTTGCGTTTAAATGATATTTTTGTTACATATGTCAGTTGGATCAGAATAGTCTAAAGAATGGACAAATGATTTATTGATTATGAAAATATTATTTTGTAACGATTGTATTGCATGCACGCATTTATAGAAAATATTTCTAAGAAACGAGTTTTTAAAAAATGTTGCAGTAATGATTTAATATCGAATAATATGAATATCGCTTGCATGAAATGTAAAAAATTGTCCCATTTATTATGCATACTTGATACCACTTAAGTGTTATGTAATTTGTATATGCAAAAAGTAAACATTTATATAAATGAGAACCAACAGTTTTATATACTTTTTTAAATAATAGAAACTAATAATTACAAAGTACCGAACGTTGGTACCAACAAACATGAACGACCGCACACGGCATCCAGTTTCGTACATGCGAATTGAAAGGATCTCCCCTATTTTGCATTGTTAGCGACAACAAAACGCATGTACCTCAAACTTCTTCGGTTCAAAATAAGAACAAACGTGTCATCGACGAAATGACGCGTGTCGACCAATCGGGCGAGACGGCCGCAGACGACGGTGACGTCATGTTAACAACGACCAATCAGAGTGGCCCGTCGCCTCCGGTCAACTCGGACTAATTGCCCATGTGTGCGATAAGAACACTAGTTTTCAGAAGAAATCGTGCGCGTGAGTTGACAGACGCCGTACAAGGCACACGTATGTTATAATACTTCAACAGTTTGTCACACAAATGTATATTCAAATAGTATGTTTATATCTATCATATTAAATACGTCATGATTATTATCTGGAATAATGATTTTAAATTGTCATCATTAATAAGCAATTAAATACATAATTAAAACAGACTATACATAAGTTTACCGTGTTGATAAATGATAAGTGTATTATATCACTTGTGTAAAACGATTCTGTTGATACGCTTAGTTCCGCATATTAATAGATGGATTTATCTTTTGCAAACTGCAAACTTTAAAACTGCCTGAATTTATTTATAACCAGCCCCTGCCTACGACTTCGTTCGCGTAGTAATAGTTACTCTGGGCTAACGCTAAAACACATCGGAAGCTCTCAAGAGGAAAAAAAACCCGATTTCGAAACATTTTTCATCAGTGCTCCACTCCTATTGGTCTTAGCGTGCTGATATATAGCCTATACCCTTCCTCGATAAATTAGCTATATAACTTTGAAAGAATTTTTCAAATCGGACCAGTAGTTTTAACCTTATAATTTTAGTATAGAAGTATAGATTAAAATTAGATTCATCTCAATCTGAATTGTAAGGACTTAATTAACACATCTGTTGATAAAAAAACTATAGTCTTACTTACTATTATACGATTATTTGTACCTAATTAGTAAATATTAATTACTTACTATAGCACTCTCTACAAGTTGTGTTGTAATGGTCATCCAATTGTAAAAGTAAATCATGAGAATTCTTCTAACATGCTTACACTTTTTCTTATAATTAATAATTAAGTTTAAAACTAACTGTCGGCCAGTGGGAACTCGGCACCGTGAGACAATAGAAACGGCTCGCGGGCCCATTCATAGTATAATTTCTTACGCTTGCAAAAGTTATTATATTATAAGATAGTTTTCACCCATAGCTTCGCTCGCGTTAACGTAAATATGACCTGGCCTTTTTTTCCTCGAACTAACTACGCTATTGATCTAGTAAGGTTTTAACAGCTTCACCGGACTACTAAGGTGAGCGCTTGTGGCATTCAGCCGATTTTATTTGATAACTAGCTCAAGGGTCGCACACCTCGGCTTGGGCTGTTGCCTGATACATGCAATTCGCGACCTATTTGAGATAACCTAAGCTAACTATTCATACATATATGAGTTGTTGGAACATATATGTGTACCAAGCATACATACCTCAACAACTCTTACATATATTTCGTATCGGATAGTTTTCTAAATTATTTTAGTTCGATAAGGGAAAGAAATAAAACCCTTCCAATTTCATGTGTAAGCGTTATGCGTGCACGTGTGTGGAGGTGATATGTGTAATGTTGTCGCAGTGATGTAAGATTTTGTGTTACTGTACCGAGGGATCGGACCTAGGCTTGAGACGCTGCCGAGGGGGCTTAATCTGGTAGTGACCAAGCCCTCGGGAATAGTTCCTTAATGATAGTTAGTCTATGTCCCATTCTGTATCTAAAAAAAAATATATACAATACTTCATGAGGATTGGTTGTGTATTTTTTTTATGTCAAAGGATGTAAACGAACATGTGGGTCACCTGATGTTTAGTGATCATCACCGTCCATAGACACTAGCAACACCAGAGGAGTCCCAAGTGCGTTGCCAGCCTGTGTATGGGGGAGGGGAGGGAAAGAGGAAGGGGAAAAGCGAGGGGAGCGTCCGGCACTCTCACTGACCGAACTAAATGCAACAATGCAAGCGTTGTTACGTCACGTCGGTTTTCTGTGAGAGGGTGGTACTACCCGAGCCGACCCATTCAAGCTGAAGCCAGTTATAGTTTCAGCGTGGCTCTACCGCCAACATTTAAAACGTTAAAGAGTGACAAACTTATATTTAAATCGCTTATATTTAAAACAAAGTTGAGACAGCAAAAACGACTGCCAACAGATTTTCTTTTTTTCGAAATGACTACGCTATTGACCTAGCAAGGGCTTAACAGCTTCACCGGACTACGGTTCACCGGACTACTCGCCAACAGAATCCGAAACTTAAAATGATAGAATAACTGTGTTTTCGTACTGTGTAGTGTAATTTAACATTAGGTGACATTATGGCAAAACCTAAATACTATTAAAAAGTTCTATACGTAAGAGAAACCGAGAATTAGTATATATTTTTAAGACTCTACCCTACGAATGAACTCCTGTTTTTTCAAATAATATTTGGTTACCAAATATCGTTGTTTAATTACAATTATTCGATGTAATCTTATTAAATTAATATTAAAAGGAAACTATTATTACAGTTAAAGAGAAACAGCTGTACTTATAACGTAAGGGATGAAGCCAGGCTACAAAGTTATGGATACAATAAATTTATATGCAGTTTCTTACAATGTTGCCATATTAACAATGCAATGACCTTATATATATGGGCCAAGGGGGAAACAATTATCGTACGAGGATTTAAAAGTTGCATATGATATCTTTGAAATGTTATTATTATACTAGCTGTTACTCGTGACTTCGTCCGCGTAGAATTTAGCAAAAAGTTTTTGTTCGGTGTAGGAAAAGGTGCCACGGGAAGACTAGAAAGAAGTTACTAGACTCTGCTTCTTTAACTTATTATAATTCCGCGGAACACTATTTTTTTTCTAAAATAAAGGCCTAAGTTACTCCTTATAAGAACAGCTATCTGCCAGTGTAAGTCCCGTCAAAATCGGTCCAACATTTTCGGATATTAAGCAGAAGAAACAGACCGACAAACAAAAAAATTCAAAATTATGTTTTTATTTTGTAAAATATTGTTGTTTTAGCTTACAAATATACGTTTCAATTTTATTTATTTGTAAATATGTTTTTTATTTTCTAAGAAATTAAATATTTTATCTGAATTATTTATTGGTTGTCTTTTATTTATCTAAAGTAGTTTTGTAATTACTGCATAGCTCCCATGGAAAAAAGTGGTAATGTAGGTAGTACTCGAAAAAACCCTTTATCCGTTGGTAAAAGTCGCATCTAAATCGGTTTAGTCGTTTCGAAAATTATTCCGAACAGAAGAGAGACGCTTCAATTTTTCTTGCATATATAGATATCATTGCTTGGAACTAAGCCGTAATTATAGATTAAAAATGTATCAGTATATATATGCATGTATATGCACTTATTTTTTTATACATTTTGTTGCAAATTCGATAACATTTAACGGTCACCGTTTCATTGTTGGGCATTTTATTATTATTAGAATAACGTGACTTGTGTCTGGACTTTATTGTTTTTTACTCCATTGACACTACATAGTTTTGTATAAAACATAATTTTCTGTGCAGGTTTATAGATTGTTACAAAAAAGAATTCGTGATTATTATATACTACACTTAACTAAGTAAATTCAATTTTGTATATAACATTTTAGTATAAAAATGGCTAAAACAATGTTGGATTATTTGATTTAATAAATAACTGCGATTATTTATTATAAAATACTCACTAATTATTTACAAATTTACGTGTGTTTTATTCATTTTATTAAGACCTACTTCAAAAAAAAAAAAAAAGTTTAAATAACTTTGCTTTTAAAAGCAAGAGAGAAAACATTATTAATTTTTGAACAGCAATATAATTTATTAATAAAATATTGTGCAAATACATATTTACTGTGTTTAAATATTAATATATGCAAATTTTCATGACTGTTAAATGCTATAGAAATGTTATAGCGCTATCTATCTAGTGGAGAGTAAAATAAAAAGGATGGAAATCATTTACCCTTCTTTAATAAAAAAAAAACAGATCTACCAACTTGTATGGTTCAAATTGGCGTTTATCAATTTATCCAACATACTAAAATTAATTTCTATATCTCACTAATAGCCGCCCACGGCTTCGTTCGCCAGAATTATAGTATAAAATGTAATAAGAACACAACCTACTATCAACATTAGGTAGTTTTCTATCAGAGATATCATTTTTAAAATCTCATCATTTCTATTCCATAAACTTTTTATAACATCTATATAGTATACAAGATGTGCCCGCGACTTTATCAGCTTGAACTTATGAAAATAAAACCATTAATTAAGTCATCGGAATGTATTAAGCCCATATACATATCTACTTTGGTCTTGTACGTAAGTCGCTTCGTCATTAAAAGTACAATAACTTATGTTAGACCGAACCGATTTTAATTAAACAAATACTAATTGTTACTCGAAGATACGCTTTATGAATCTCCGAAGAAGTTTTGTCATAAACGAAGTGTTTTTGCAGTGACAAGTGTTCATACAAACTGACAGACAGACATTTCTAGAATTGATTGAAATGTATTTTATAACTTATTCCTAGACATCTGTTAACACTTTTTTTTACAAAAACCTAACAGTAGAGACACGCTAGATTGACAATTTTATTATATGTACAAATATACATTGCATAGGTTTTAAATTCTGTTTTAACAAATTAGTAAAATTTAAATCAAAACGCTGCGTTATTTGTCAGTAGTAGTGCAGTGTCCGGGACAAGGTTTATGAATATTTAAACCCGGCTACTCAACGTCTTTCACATTTCCCTTTCGGACATTGTGATGACCACGGGCTTGTGTCAATATTTACGGAAGCATCGCTATTAAGTAGCTCGGTGTGCGATGAATAGCGTCTCGCAACAGAGATATGTTAGCACGGAACATTTGTTTGTACGTCGTTTAGCAAAAACTCGCATTTCTTATTACAACCGTCGTAAAAAATCTATGTTTCAACCTCCCTAGACCCGACTATAATGATCGAGATGAGTTAAAAACTCAGTATTCAATATTTTGTACAATTAGTTTTTACATGTTCCGGACCACGTATTTTAGACTTTTTTTAACTTTATTTAATTTTTTAATTTAATAGTCTCTTGTTCATTTAAATGCGCTTTGGGCGTTAAGATGATCCTAAGTTTTAATAAAAAAAAAAAATTAAAATAATCTTTTATTGGATAAGGCATTAATCATAATAGTAGGTGACATTACAGTTGGCGTGATCATCATTGTCGATATCATATTGTACACTAGGATAATAGGAGATGATTTCTTTATCAAATTTACATCTGAATGCTACATGTCAGTTTGTACACTAAATGTAAAAAAAAAAACAAAATTATACATTGTCTTACAAGATAAAACCACATTTTTTTTATTAAAACTGTGAACATAAGTTTTGCTGTTTTTTATCCGTGTTAATAACCGAAATAACTGAACCAATTTTGATGACACTTCTGCTAGCAGATCGAAGACTTTCATATTTTTTTTTCATTACGCTTTATTCCTCCATAGAGGTTAAACAGCACTGATATAATTTTATACAGAAAACCTTTTCGATATAAAGGTAGAGTAGTTAAAAAAGAAGTAAATTAAACAGTTAAATTATATCAAATGGGTGTCTTTCAAGAGAACGTACTCGCGGGTTAATGTCTTAGTTAATGCTAGTTTTATCATAAATTACTTCACTTATACTCATAATTATCTAGAATAATACTATACAAAAATAATTACCAATGTATTTATTTTACACGATTAAATTGTGCTAAATTGTAAATCTCGAATTAAAATTAAGAAACGTATTTTTATTAGATTCGATTGTTATTCATATAAGTTAAAAAACATAAATATTTCTTAACATTTATGATGGATTATATATCATCATGATAGACGGGTTTATTTTTTGATATCGCTTAAAATAAATATCTATAAAAAACATTTTTTTTTTGTTATCTAAAGACTCACCTTGCGCGATGCGTACAGCCGGCATCTTGATTCTCATCTTGATTTGGTCACCTATTTTTAGATTTTCAACAACTTCTTTTATCCTCAGAAATATTTATCTTAATATCTTGCTATCAAGCGACAGTTTGTTAGCTCACTTCACACGTGCCGCCGGCGGTCCAGCGGCTTATCGTCCTATTCCTAAAACGTTTTTGATAACAGCTCGACTTATCACAAATCCCCCCTCAAATGTCCGACGGTATACTTCAACGGCATTTTTAGTCATCTCTCTGCCGTCTTCATTCTCAGATATGAACGGTTCACGAGTGATTATTCTTACTTTTTCCTTTTCATGATGTGATGCTTCACAGTTCACACGTCAAATGTTTGCTCGCCAAAATCGACTGGTCATAAAGTGGGCCTTATCAACACTTCAATGAACGTCTCAGTGCCCTATCTAATCTACTCGCACCTAGTGGCGATCTTGCTATTCGGCAAACGGCTCGCTCGGTCACACTTAATTTACCGACAACTGTATAAACTTCTTCACAGGTACAATAAGCCCGTAGTAACAAATTTTCAGTCCACTGTCCAATTTATTAAAATTAGAAAATAATTTTTATAGAAACAAATTATCTCGTTTTAATTTATTACGAAAAAAATGTACAAAACCGAAATAAAGAAAAATAATTTTTGAAATTGGAATATCTCGTGTTTACAATACTTCGTAGTAGCGTCTCGCGGTTGAGCACGTAACGCGTGCGGAGCGAAGCGAGGCAGGTGCACGACCGGCCGCCCGCTCTCGCCCGATGTCCGAGAGCGTCTGTCCTGTGTCCCTTTGCGCGAGGGCTCGGCGGCCTCCGCATGTCCACGACTCCCGCTGTCTCGCTCGGCCGGCCGACGACGGCGCGTGCGAGTCCATACGAACTAGCCAGGGGTTACTCGCGGTCGCCGTCGCCTCGGCTGATCGACAGAGATCGTACCACGCGCCGTGCGTCACCTATCGCCTAAGAGCAAAAGAGATGGCCATAAATCATAAGTGCCGTGCGTCGGTGTGCGTGCGCGGGTGGGGCGAAGATGCAGCGCGTACAAAAGGGATAATATTTGCTTGCATATTTCATGACTCGATTACTAGATGGAATTTTTAATTGAATGGACTAAAACGCGGTCAGTATACATTTTTAGGGTTGCTTTAAACATTAATGTCCAATATAAGGCTTTCATAAACTCATCTATAAAATAAATTATATACTTTTTTGGGTTTTTAAGTATACTAAAATTACATAACTTCTTATTTCGTTAGTTCACATCTAGTTAAGTTTTCTATGTTAGGTTTACATAAATATTAAATTAAATATGTATCTACAAAGGATTAGAATTGTCTAATCGTGTTAAAATTTGAAAGAATTGACATGATCGTAGCATGCATCTACGATTGCTACGCTGAGACGTAGCGCTAACTAATGTCGTAGTAGATTGGAGAAACGCATTCTGAAGGAAATGGAAAATATTCCTTTTAAAATCTTCCCATTATTTTTTCCGTGAGTACGTTATATATCAACTATCTATTATGGAATATTTATTTTACAATGATCATATACTGATTTTAGAATGATTATCAAAATATATATAGTTGGGAATAAAAATATGAAGTTTAAATTATAACGAGAAAAATATTAAGTAAATTTACCAAAAGCGCAACACGTAAACGGCACGCGGCTAGATCTTCACTCTCACTGAACAACTTTCAGCGGAGCATTTTTTCCCCGACGTTATTTTACTTAAAGACGCCACGAACAACTTATCTCGGTCGGTCCTTGACTTTAATAAGTTTTATGAGTGTCAGTCGAGACTTAACTGGCGCGGGAACGGGCGTCGAAAAAGAACTTTTTCATAATTGTTTCCCCGACTCAGTTGCGAACTTTGTTCGCGTTCGATTATTGAAATTTCAAATTGTTCTGTTTGATTGATTGTTTATTGATTTAATTATAGTCGTTTGTGTTGTGTTTACATTGTGTTATGTTCCGAATAACGAGTAACGGAACGAATGTTCGAATAACCTTTATTTATATTTAATTTAGAACGAAGAAATTGTATTTATAAATGGGAAATATGTATTTGTATTATATTAGAAAAAGGAATTAAATTGTAGTTAATATAAAAGGAGTTTATATTTTTAACTTGACATGTGTTTATTATCATACGAAATAATATTAGAAAACACAATTTTAAATAACTAATGATAACAATTTATTATGTATGTGGCGTTTGAAATACATTTTAATGTCGCTTGACCAGATTCATTCAGATAAGACGTTGTACAAATAGCAAAAAAAGTTGGTCACTTCATGTCCACTAAACACAACCTTCTTATTCTCGTCTCTTTCTAACCGACTCATACGTGTGAAGAAAATAGAGACGAATAAAGGGTTACACGTTTTCACTCGTGGAAAGCTGAAGTGTGGACAGACAATCTATGACTATCTTTCTCGTGTGTAGGGGTGTGTGAATATGTGGAAAGGGATGGTGTAATATGGGATGTGTAATTTTCAGGACGCTACTCGCCGCTAGGCGGCGTGGAAAATTCAGTGTGTGTTTTAAGTTCTTAGTCTTAGACGAGTTATTTGTAATCAATTAATTACATTTGTTATAGATTTGTTTATTGATTTGTTTGTTTTATGTCTACGTCTATCCATAGATTTGTTATCTTTTATTATTATTTTTGGTTTTACCGTGACATTTTAGTACTTAACCAATATATTATATTGTCTTCGCTTAGTGTATAAAAAGGAATGTTGACTCTTTTATTCTTTGTTTGATTTAATAGGGCCACGCTCGTAGGTGGTAGAACCACGCTTGTTTTGTAGGTGATAGAGCCACGCTGAAGCTATTACTGGTTTCACCGTGAATGGGTCGGCTCGTTCGAGATAGCACCACCCTCTCACAGAAAACTGACGTGAAGTAACAGTGATTGCATTGTTGCGTTTCGTTCGGTCAGTGAGAGCGCCGGAAGCCCACTTCTCTTCACCTTCCCCTCTCCTCTTCCCTTCCTCCCCACCCTAACTCAGGCTGACAACGCATTTGCGACTCCCTTGGTGTTGCAAGTGTCTATGGACGGTGGTGATCACTTAACATCAGGATATCCACCTTTCGTTTGCCTCCTATGATATAAAAAAATCTTACTTGTCATAAAGTGACGATGATGCATAAGACTGTAACTTGCTAATTCTAGGTACTTGGTATTATGTCACTATAATGTATATTTTGGCAACGAATCTACTCAATAAGCGTTTAGTTAAAATACAAGTATATGTATATATTTTTTTAAACTACTATTACAAAGAAAAAATGTACGATTTTTGTTTTTCATAGATAAAATCAAAATATAGGTATTTTATTTTCACAATCTACGTTGACACGAGCAAGGGCTCTAGTATGATTAAAGTTGCAGATAGACACGATCTTAATGAAATATTGCGTTTTATGTGCACCTCCAATTTTCCTCCATCTTCAATCATAGAGAATTTTTTTCAATTTTTTTTTATTACTGTCACTAAACCTCGTCAATACTACAAAATAAGAAATGAAGAAAATCGGCTGAGAATCAGAGGAGATAAATATTCTTAACTGTCTCCGCACAGGTTATTTATATATTAATAATTATAACTGCGATGTTTACACTTTTATTTGAAGTTTGCGCAAAAAAAACATGGCTTTTTTTAGGGTGGTTATTACAGATTGATAACTTCTGAGGACTCATATGTTAGGAATTGTTGCCAATAGGACTATTCAGGCCAAGAGACAGTAGTACTAGCATTGTTGCTCAGCGATATATATAAGCTTAGTGTTCGAACCTTCTGGAAGCTCGACCACTCTTAAAACTCTCAGTGGTAATAAAGAATAATAGTCCAATAGTGGAAAAGGTTGAATGATGGTAACCATCGCCATGGGTTGAAGTGCTGATGGCTTAGTTGTTAGCGTATTTGGACACCGTGGCGATTGACTTAAGTTCTAATTTCTGTAAAAAAGCTGGAGCTTTCGGTTTTGAATAACATCATAATGAATTTATTTAAAGTCCACAAAACTGAGTTCAATAAACAGAAATGGACTAAATGTAAACACAACATGTATAAATTATGAAGACAAGTATATAAGTAGTATATTTTGTATTGATATATTTTAATAATAATATTAAAACTGCGAAAAATTAACTTAAATTAAACATTTACATTTTTTTTCTAGTTGAGGCCGAAGAAACATTTAAAAAACTATCGAATTTGAAACGTAGATTATTACAAAAAGAAAGCATGCGATACAAAGGGCAATGTTGGCCTACATAAGTTCTTGCTAATGGCAGATGAAATGTTTGCCTGTTCAATAAACCACTGCCTACACGTGGGACACTCAAGGGTATTCTTTGAAGAAAATTTGAAGATTCTAGGAAACCTTGTATCAATTTGTATATAATTATAACGTCAGCCACCTTTCTACGGGTTTGTAATGGTTTCATTTTATAGCATGAACACCTAGCATATAGTGGAAGCCATGCCATCTAAGCCGCCTTGATTAGACACCTAGCATATAGTGGCATGGCTTTATCTAAGCCGCCTTGATTAGTTATAATATGTTCTGATCGAATATCTGTCAAGAAGCACATGTAGATGTGTTCCAATATTTGCACTTTAGAGCCATCTCCTTAAGGTTGGGCGTGTCTACCAATATGGATCAAATCGCCATTTAACATCCGCTGAGATCGTGGTGGAACGTTAAAACCTATTAAGTATACAAAGTAATAGCGTAATTACATTCATAATATACAGCTATTCGCTGTTACCCCTGACTTCGTCCGTTTGGAATTTATCAAAAAGTGTTTGTTCGATGGGAATGGGCGCGTGGGTCGCGCGTGATTCTGGATATGTATCCTTAGTTTATTATATTGGCACTACAAATATATTAAATAAGCTTAGCTTAAATAATCCAAGCCTTGATTACTCCTTATAACACCAGCTACCTGCTGGTGAAAGTTCTTTCAAAATTGGTCTAACCCTTTCGGAAATTAGCCAGGATAAATAGTCAGACAAAAATTTTAAAAAACTTATTTTTTATACATATCATATATACTTTCATATCCATTTCGTAAAAAGCTATTATTTTGATATTACAAATAGACACATCAATTCTATTTATTTGTATATAGATTATTGCTATCTATATTAATAATTGTAGTAATTTTACATTATAATCTTAACAGGGTGAGAATATCTAAATACACAGGCTTACTTTGAAACCCATAACGAGTTATTTTCGTATGTATGACGATTACGAACTAAATTATTAATAAAGTATTCACAACTGTTAAGTATGATTGAAACGTGAACGGACCGTCGGCAGGAGCTAGTGTATCTATAATTGTAACATCTTTTTTATACTATCCCTCCCAGATGCGGTTGCAGGATACACATACTCCGCTCAAAACGGGACGGGTAGCAATATATACGTGAAAGTATCAAATTTAAATATTTACGTCGACATGTTAGTTTTTCTACCGTAATTCTGACATTCGACTTGTGTTACAACGGAAATGTTACCGAGATTGTGTTTTGAAAGGTGAATTATGCAACTTCTTATCCTAACCCAAGTTACAAATAAGAATGTGGGTTGTTTATATATTACTTTCTCACGCCTCAGCCACTTAACCGATCATCACGAAATTTTGTATAAACGTTATTGGAAGAGTACAGAAAAAGGCCGAGTACTTTTCATCTATAAAAAACTACTGCTCCCGAAGGTCAAAGCTATTAGATCGGTAGTCAAGACGAGGGCAAAAGCGTTCCAAGCGTTTTCAAACAGCGAAATGCCTAAGTGATCGCCTTAATTCGGTGAAGCTAATAGCGTAGTCGGTTCAAAAAAAATCTAGTAAGCTATACAATATTTTTTGAACTACTTTTTGAACGATGCTTTAATTTCACTTTTTTATATCATAGGGGACAAACGAACATGTGGATTACCTGATGGTAAGTGATCACCGCCGTCCATAGACACTAGCTGCATAAGAGAAGTCGCAAGTGCGTTGCCTGTTTTTTAAACCAGTGTATGCTCGTTGTATTTTAATGTAAAGTTACTGTAATTCTCAAGAACATAATCGGCGTTATTACAAAAAAGTTAAATTCGTATTAAATACTTCCTTTAAAAAGGTTTCGCACTAAATGCACCACGCTCGCCCGAGGCAGGTCCGCATCATCCTTTTTTTCGCAAGTCTAATCTAACCTAACCAAAGCAAGATGGCGGCGAACATACAGAAAGCGCGGTGCATTTAAAACGTAACCTTTTTGATAAAGCAAGTATTCAATACGTATTTATCTTTTTTGTTATGACACCGTACTTGTTTAATAGACCCGATGTCCTTTTCTGTATCTCTGACAACATATACCTATGCAAAATTTCATATAGTAAACTCTTTCTAACTGCCGCTTACAGTTTATTATAGTTGCTCGAAACTATACTATGCTTTGAAAATATTTTTATAGGAAAGACCGATTATATTAAAATGAAAAGTAGGTAGCTAATCATGGTTAGGCCATCTCGTTTTAGCGATTTCGAATAAAGAACAATGAATATTTTTAGTTTTTGCAAGATGATAGCAGTAAATTTTAGAAATGGTAGAGCCACGCTGAAGCTATTACTGGTTTTAGCATGAATGGGTCGGCTCGACCGGGGTAGTACCATCTCCTTGCAGAAAACCGGCGTGAAGTAATAGTGCTTGCATTGTTGCGTTTCGTTCGGTCAGTGAGAGTGCCGGAGGCCCACATCTCCTCACTTCCCTCCTCTCCTTTTCCCTTCCTCTCTCCTCAAATCCCCCAACACAGGCTGGCTACACACTTGCGATTCCCCTGGTGTTGCAAGTGTTTATGGATGGTGGTGATCACTTAACATCAAGTGACCCACCTGTCCGTTTGCCTTCTATGATATAAAAAAAATAATATTACTACACCACATCTTCCTAATGTTTTCTTACACAGACTGTAGTTTTATTCATTTAATTTAAAACACTTTCACAGACACCGTAGATGTCTTTAATCTATCAGGAAAACTTATTCAAGTATTATATACTCAAAATCACTTTCAAAATTATTTTAAGGTATACACAAAGATACACATGTATTCCACAGACGTCAAAAACCCCACAACTCAAAATAAGCGACCCCAAGAAAAAACATAGGCTTATCTAAGCCGAACGGAGTCGTAACTTATTTCTTTAATTAACTTATTCTGAGTACGTCCGAAAGCATGGGACAGCGCGTAAAAATAGAACGAGACCCTTTCAAGGGCACGGCTTGGCACACACGTGTGTCCGACGTGAATTAATGTCGCTTCTATCTTTCTATACTATATATGACACAACTAACTCGTATCAATAACTTCGCCCATATAAGAAAAAATAGTTAATTCCTCCGACTTTGTTTTTGTAAAATCGGTTTTGTATTTTTCAGATAATTGCGTGTATTATCTTGAAAAATGATGGACTGTATTTTCTTTTTTAATTCTACTTTTGTCACTACTTCTTAACTCTAAAAATTCTTTTACTACTTTTAAGTTAGCTCTGTAAAATTTTATTTCTTGTGTTCAGTTTCTATGACATACTATAATATTATGGAAAGTAGGTAATACACAGATTATCTATCTTCATGTAAAGGCTTTGTTGAAACCTGTTCAGTCGATTGACAGACTAGTTCAATAATAGTAGAGAAATAAACAACGACATATATCGAATCAACATCTATACTAATATTATAAAGCTGAAGAGCTAATTTGTTTGAATGCGCTAATCCCACAAGTAACCCCAGAAGTATTTGTAGAAAGATTTAAATGAACAGAACATACAAATCAACTAGAGGAAAAAACGTAGTTTGTTGTAAATGTCGATTATTTAAGAACCCTGCAATTTACTATACTTTAATAGTGACTTTAGCTGTGAGGGAGGTCGTCCAGAAAATAGTTTTAATAGTTTGTGCCCTTCGACGAAAATAGTACAGTACTACTGGGGTGGATTGTCACCCGAACATCCAAAATAGAATGGTCACGCTCGGATGGTGACTACGAACCGTTTCGCCCATTATGTGTTAGTGCAAACAAATAAATATGTTGAAATCTCATTGACGATTAAGATAAATTAATTGATAATCAAACCAACTCGGTATTAATGTCACACAAGTTTTTTCAATAAATTCAAACAATTAATTATTATGATTTTTTTTTTAGGTCATTCTGGCAATCATAGAGAAGCCAATAAAATATTTATACAAAGCAGTAACTACAAATGTGAATTAATCTAATAAGTAAGTACGAATAAAGAAAATGAGTAAACATAATCAGAATATGACAAAGGATTTGAAACTAACATTGAAATATAACGCGAATTTTTTCTTTCGAACTGACTACGCTATTCACCTCGCAAGGTCTTAACAGCTTCACCGGACTACGAACGCGAGTTAAGACGAGAGTATTGTTAGTTACTCAAATCGAACAATTGGAAAATATGTTACATATTTCTATTCGAAGACGCAAAAGTTAGATATGGGAGTATTAAAAAAATAACGGATTTATACTAATTCGAAGTTATATTATTTATCTTAAAGTAAAGGATGTAATTGACCATAGCTCCTTGGAATAAATAACGTAGGCGAAGACTTACGCCCTGCAGTGGGATGCACTTAGACCACGCTTAGACATGTTTATAGCTGGTTGTCATTTTAATTTGTAAGTGTACAATCATTGAACATTTAAATAAACATAATTAGGATTAATGTTGGTGAATCTGTGACTCAATGTAACAACCTACAGCACCCGACCTAATCAACTAGTTTGCCAAATAAGTCGAAACGTTTTTAATTTAGTGATGCGCAATTCATAAATCAATTTTATCGATAAAATGCACAGAAATATGAGGTATCTTGTATTTGGTAGCGTTTCTTCTCTTCTCACCTTATTTATCATTTTCTTCTTCACTGGGATATTCTCTCTTCTCTTTTCTATACACGCGTACAAATTATAATTACTCTGGCAAACCTGGTAGACATACGTTATCCCGATATAGATCTTAATAAATCATGGATAAATAATAATTAAATTTGAAAATATCGGAACGTGTAAGGCGGCTTCAAATTTTGAATTAAGCATTTTTATGATTATAATCCAAAACAAAATAAAATTATTAAATGATCAATGTACTGACATTTCTTCATATAAATATTTCATTTAATCGATGAGTTATGTAAACATAATATATGTACTTACATCTAGAGAAATTATTGTTAAAAGACAACAAAAGTATTAAAATTCATGTTAGCATTTAGATGGGATTTGCTGCCTTAATAATATAATGTTTATTCGACAAATTACAGTAATACAACGTCCGAATATAAATATAATTTTATATTCTGGGTTACAGTGGCCGTCTTTTACATATTTATTGTACAACAGTGCCTATTAACATGTTTATAAAATTGTATGAAAAGCAATAAATTTACAGAAGTTATTATTATTTCCAATACTGCGAGGTCGTGTTTTGTGTATTTATGTATATCTTATTGAATAGTCACTATAACTTAATTCATTACTATGCTTATATTTTCCTACATATTAGAAAAAGCAATGCCTGTCTGTTTATGGTTCGTATATTGGAGAAGTCGAAAAATACTAAACCAATCTAGGGGAAAACATTTTGAAATCAAATATATGTATTTTCTGACCAAATATCAGCGTATACTTTAACATACTAATGAATATATGGAATGCTAAATATTATTTAATTTAGTATGAAAAGGTTTAATACATAGAAACCAAAATATGACAACACTTATTTTGCAAATCACGAGAGCAGAACCGCGGGCACTCCAAGATGTCTATTAAAATAAATTATTGTTTCTAATACTGCGACCTTTTGTTGTATGTAATGTGTGTTAATTGGTATGTTTGTAGTAAAGTTAATTACACCACTAAACATAAATATTATAAGTATAAAACAAATACATTTTGTCATCTATACTAATATTATAAAGAGGTAAAGTTTGTGAGTTTGTGATGTTGTGACGTTGTAGGGGGTCTCAGGAACTACTGGTCCGATTTGAATAATTCTTTCAGTGTTATATAGCTCATTCATCGAGAATGGTTATATATCACGCTAAGACTAATAGGAGCGGAGCACAGATGGAATATGTTTCAGAAACGGAATGTTTTTCCGTTTGAGAACTGCTGCGTGTTAGTTTATTTAAGCCACGCGAACGAAGTCGCGGGCAGAGGCTAGTTTAATTATAAATCTTTACTCGTCCTATCAAAAGACAGTCTGTAAATATATATAGGTACATTATAGCGTACTTTGTAGGCACATGTTTCTTACCACAAACGAACAATTAGTCATGAATATACATTTTAAAAATATTGAAAGGTCATTAGAGTCTGAAAATTTTAAAATTAACAATATTTATTACTTTTCATTTTGAGTTTTCATCTGTTTCATCAAAAATCATTCATCAAAAACTAAAGAATAATCCTTACTAGTTAATATTATGAATAAGAAAGTAAGTTTATTTGCTTGTTACGCTTTAATTATTCAACCGATCAGCATGAAATGCATACATTATCAAGGATACAAAACAAAGTAGGTTACCTTTCCACCAGAAAAAAAAAAATGTTCCGGAGGGATAGACTAAATTAACGCGAGCAAGATTGCTTGCAAATATTTGTCATAGCATCTTCTGAACCCTGTTCGGGTGAAGTTAGAAAGCTGTATGATCTGGTAATGATATATCATCAGCGACTCTCATGATAGAACTAGAAAAATTGGGGACCAATGGGGCTGATATGTTGAGTGGAATAAAAAAAAAAAACTAGTATATATTAATTCTGTATTACTTTTATCGTATATGTATGAATCTTATTTATGATCAACAATATTTGTTCTAGACTTTAATATTATATTTGCTGGATACATCGTTTCTTCGTCTAACTTACTAAAATATATGTTGTCATCGTCCCGGCTCCTGAAAGTTGGTCCACATTAAAAAAAATCAACTAACAAAGTTTTATTTCGACAGTACTAAGTTTTGAAATACCGGAGGTCTTTCTGATTAAAATAATACCAATTAATGAATTCAGACAGATGTGATGTTAGTGATTAAAGGTTAATTATACGAACTGTAGGATAAAACGATTATTTTGTATGTCTTTATCGACATTTAGAAGATGACATTAATCGATAAAGTTCGCAACACTATTGAAACAGATACCACTTTAAGGTCTAATTGTCTAGCTGAGATAATAGTACGGTAGCGTTAAACGCCATACCCGCCAACATGTACTATAAATTCAGAAGAGACTTCACATTAATTTGAACTTAGGGTCTTGGGTAAGTCACCTCCGGGAACGTGAGAAATCCCTTTGTATTGTTTTAAATAAATTTAGTTATTTACAAGTAAGATAGGTATTTTATTTTCTGTGTTTCTAACCAAACAAAGAGAATAATATAAACAATTTCTTTGACATCGTATATCTGTTACCAATTTAGTATCAATTAGTTTATGTAAAATTCAGACATCCAAACCACAGAGATTTAGCAGGCCTTTTATACTTAGGTTATGCTTACAAATAGAGGCGTAGTTAGAATAAAATAGACCAATGTATATCGCTTATAATTAAATAGCAAAACATAAAAAGGAACTACAATATTCTCTTGAACTATAGCCCTAAGCAAAAGACCTCTCATAAGCCATAGAACAGTTCACAACGCTTGCTAACACCCACGTACTATATTCCCGTAGCGTTACTCATCAGTTGCAAAAGCCAGTAAACTTGTATTTGTTAATAAGTTAATCTATATATCGAATTGATACATGTATGTCTGTTGCTTGAGGATTTCATGTTATGCTAGGATAAGTCATCACAGTATCGTAGTAACCTTTATTCCGACTATCCAAAAAGAGTTAGTCAAGGCTACATATTTGAGTTCACTTTGATAATATGAAAATTATCATGTCTCTTATATCTATCTATCAACGAAATTAGTGTCTTTAGACCAATGACTTTGTTAACATTCATAAATGCTTTCTAAGGGCATAAATTGATACCTAAAAATAATATGATTCTGGTATACTACTCATCACCCGCACCAAAATATACTCAAGAACAAAAAAAACTTTCTGGAAAAATTATTAAATGCACACAGAATTCCTTGAACTTAGTCAAAAATTATAACTTTTTTTTCTCGAACTGTCTACGCTATTGACCTAGCAAAGCTTCACCGGACTACACTAAAATTTTAACTATTAAGTACTTATTCACCTTAATAAAATTTTTGAAGTATACAATTGTGGTAGTAGGAATTTTTTTCACTTGATTTTCACTTTTTCAGTTTGATGAACTAATATAAAATAAAATAAAAACGAAACAAACAAACAAAGTCAAATAACAAGAGATAGTTTACAATAACATAACTTAATGTTTGATACATCCAGCGGATGAATCGATGTGGGTTTTATACAATCATCATTGTTTAGGGCTAAGAGGTACTATTGAGATACATAGAGGTGAGTTAGATGCGGTTCAATAGCTCTTGGAATTTGGTATTCAAACGATTGAACTTTGTGCTAAACTAATTTCAATACATGTTGGCCAAGACTCGTCCTCATTTAAAATATTTCTTCATCATTTGTGAAAATGTGTTGCGAAATTTAACAAAGTTTTGCATGAGGACCTGTGAGAATCTCCGATGCTTTATAAAAATTATGCAAATGATTGATAAAACGCATATAATTTATATAATGTAAGTGATTTAGTGTTATTATACTAATTAGGCCTTTTAAAGTGTATTTGTTGATACATTAACATATAGTATTCGAAAGTTACAAAAGAATAAAAAGTAATCATAATCATGTCCCAGCAGAAAGTTACAAACTGATAAGCATAGGTAAGCCTTTCTAAATAACGCTACAATGACCGGTTCTTTGCTGTTCACATCCATCTGTCTTCCACAATCTTCGTTAGACCATTGATTGCGCCCCGAATTTTAATATTTTGCCAACTTTTCACCTCTCAGAGCTACAAGTTTCATCGAATGTAACACACGTTTAGCTATTTTCAAAGGCATGTGTACTTTAGTGATGTAAGAATCTTCTCTTTTCTGACACAATAATTTGAGGTCAAGGTCACATAAAAGACTGTTTATCGTGACCTTGAACTTTTTTGTGAATCCCATAGTTAGTAATCACGTCTCGACAATCTTTGGAGTAACACATACTGAATAGAGATTTTGTCCTGATATATTGCGGTATCTTGAAAGAAATGTTAAGTAGTTTTTTATGTCACCCATCCAAGTACTTTTTTTTGCATGGGGATATCCATACGGACACCCACCCTAGCCGGGCAGCTGAGGATAGGTTATGTCCGACTTGCACGGACTAAAACTCCATGGTGCCTTCACTCACCTATATGCCGGGGAGCAAGAGCTGCCGACTGGCAATGCGTCTGCTCCCCGGAGCCATTCAAGTACTGACCGCGGCCGAGTTGCTTAACTTCAGTGAGCGCTCGAAAACCGGTGTTTTCAATGTAGTATGGACGTTGGCATAGTCTGGTGAAGCTGTTAAGACCTAGATAGGTCAATAGCGTAGTCAGATCGAGAAAAAAAAAGGTTTTTATGTACTGTTGTCCAACGCAGCCAGATTGGACAGTTGACACTTTTGCTTACATTGGTATTAACTTAACTGGAAGGTCTATACTAGGTAAACATATTCTTTGACAACTACAAGCGTAGAGCCATTGAGATCAGTAATATACAGTTATTACAAATATCTTTGTTCTGCTAACTTTAGTTCATCCATCTTTCTACTTGGAGTACTGATAGTAAATGTACAAAAGAGTACAAAACGAAACTCGTATGGGACTGTGAATGTCAGTGAAGCGGATGTCGCTACAAGTATTCGATGGAAAAGCGTAAAGGGCATTAAGTACACGTTTTTGGTATTTTATTATAGTACTATATAAATATAATTACATTCTAGTGTCGTGTCGACTGTTGTGACCCTAAGGTCACTCGTCATTGGTCAGGGTTGGTAACTTGATGTTGCTATGTTATTATATGTATGAATCCATAAATTACTGATATGCGGTTGGGCGAGCACTACAAGAGTAGGCTCCGTCGTCACGCGCGCGAGGACGTCTCTGAGCTCCGCGAGTCGCTCCGTCCGATTTTCGCCCAGTCCTGCGCGACGATGCGTCGCAAGAAAGAAGCCGCTTCCCAGCCGGGAAAGAAGAAAACCGGCCCTTTTCAGGGCCAAACCGACGCTTCCACGTTGGTTCCAACGACCCCTCGCAAGCCCTCGGACTCTGCCGATTCAAGCACGACGACCACCGCTACGCACACTGGACTCCGCACCACCGTGCCCGATTCTCGCCCGCAGCCCGCGGGGACGCGACAGAGGTCGCCCGGTGGGGAGTCCTCGACGACTAGCGTTCACGAGAGTGACTTTGCCACTCTCGCCGAGCTGATATCAGCTCGGTCGCTGTCGAACGGGATGACCCGCTGGATGGCACTGTACTTGCGTCTCCAGGAGGCAGCGGAAGAGAACAAGAAGCCTTCCCCGGAGGACTCCGCAGCGCTTGAACGCGCTTCGCGGGGTGAACTCAAGCCGCCGAAAATTCCAGACTACCAAATCGAACCAATCGGGAGAGCGCTGCGCCGCAAGCGCGGCGATCCCGATCCCGTTCCAGCCGCAGCCGCCACCGCTACAGCATCCCAGGCGCCCACAGCGCCTAACATCTCGCCGGAAAGCAAATCTCCGGCAACCAAGAAGGCCAAGACCCAAGACGTCGCGTCACCCTCCACGTCGGGCGGCGCCACAAAGAAGCCCACAGCGGCGAAGGTGGACGCACCCCCACCCACGCCTGCTACGTCGCGATCGCGAGGGGTTGCCCGCGAGCAGCCCCCCCCCCTCTGAATCGACTCCGCCTACGGAACGCCAATCCGCGGTAGCCTCAATGTCGCGAAAGCCCACTGAACGCACAGTGGCGCCATCCGCGCATACGCCGTCGCGAGCCGCTGCTACCGAGCAGCGATCGTACGCCGAAGCCAGCCAATCAGAGAGCTCCTCACCCACAAGAATTTCATCGCAAGATGCAGACCTGCGGAACCCTAATCCTGAGCATCGACAACGCTTCCCGCCAATAGTAGTGGAAAGTCTTCCCAACTGGGTTACTCACTTTCGACATTTGGCGGGGTTGCTGGGGCGTAGGCCGAATGCACGGCCGTTTGGCAGAGGGATGCGTTTTATCCCTTTGAGCCAAGACGAGCACGGGATATTAATCGAATACCTCTCCAAATTGGAGAGAGATGAGGGGGTGAACTGGTTCACTTATTCACTCCCCGAAGAACGCAGCCTCAAGGTAGCCATAAGTGGACTACCTCAAAATACGCCCTCGGAAGAGGTCGAAGCAGCCCTTACAGAACAGGGGTTCCAGCCGCTCTATGTAAGAGCGATTTATGGAAGGCAGGGAAGAGCCGGGTGCATCTTCCACTGTGCACTCCGAAGAACACCCAACCTCGTAGAAGCCATCTACCAAATCAAGGAGTTACTCCTATTTGAAGTCCGAGTAGAAGGATGGCGGGGGAGGAGGAAGCCGGCGCAGTGTCATCGCTGCCAGCAGTTCCGGCACTCCTCCCACCAATGCCACCGGAAGATCGCCTGCGTGAGATGCGGGGGGCCACACCCCGCGCACCAATGTGAACGCCCTTTGAGCGAACCCGCCACCTGCATTAACTGCGGGGGCGCGCACGCCTCCAACAATGCAAAGATATGCCCCGTGTTTCGGCGCGAGGCACGCAACCGACGAGCCAGCACTGTCGCCCGCACTGGTGACACCGGGCACAAGACAGCGCCGTTAGCTCAACACAATATAGTTGAGGAGACAGCTGCGGCCAGCCTGATGGCTCCCGCCAATGACCCTAGGCCGAGAAGCGGCAGAAAATCGCCCCCGTGCAAAAGCACGGAAAATGTTACCCCCATAGAGTCGCTAGACACCCAGCAGCTGAGCGACATCGAGGAGGAACCCAAGGAGACCAATGAACCTATTATTATGAAGCCCGAGTACGAAGAGTTCCTGAGGATTTGCAGATTCCAGATTAACTCGGAAATTGCACAATTGGGAAGCCAGGATGCCCAGGATGCCGCCAGAGCAATGGTGGCACGCATTGATGCCATACATGGACGTCACCAGAATTAAATTAACCCAATGACAGGCCCGTCTTAACGGGTCTCGATGGAATTACCACTTCGAAAGGCTCAGCCTTGTTAAGTTCCCTCGTCCGCCCCCGCAAGAGGGGGAGGAGTGAGACGACCACCTCGGACAAGAGTAGAATCGATTTGGACGTCTATATTATTATATTTGCTCTTTTTTGCCAGTAAAATATTTCAGTACATACAAGCGGTAATGGTTCAATGGTAGCGTGCTTGCTTACCGTCTGTATCGTCGTAGGATTGAATTCCTTCTGTGTCGAAGCAATCCGTGAAGTAAAACATAGTGTTAAATCTATATCACGGTGACAAAGTTTTTCAAGGGGTGTTTCGGCAGGTGTATTTGAGAGCTAGTCTGCCATTAAAAATAGCATGTTTACCATCAAAGACAGCAAGATCATACAACATCAGATGAAATTGTCGTAAAACACTAAAATTTATGAACTTAGAAGAAAAAGACATAACATCTATACCAATCTATATAAATAGGGTGATGGAGGTCTGCCGGTGTGTGCGCATCACACCAAAAACTGTTGGAAAGATTTAAAGTCAATAATGTTTAAGAAACAAAGATTTTATAAGCACTTAAGCTTTCAATCAATTGTGGATGCCGTCGAGAATTAATGTGGTGTGCATATTCAGAACAAAGAAGCCGAAGTATTGATTAGTATAACATATACATACCCAAATTAATCTTGTGAACCATAAGAAAGACAGAAATGTCAGCATTTTTATGATGGTAGAAATGTTAACAAAAGTCTTAGTAATTTAAGATGTGTTTTTTTTACAAAAAACGACTTTAGTAACAAAATACAATATTAGTAAAATTATAATATACTACCTTCTGGCCGCAACTTCGTCCGCATGGAATCGTTACTTTGGGCTATCACTAGCACGCAGCGGAAGCTCTCAAAAGGAAAAAAAGAAACGTTTTTGAAATAATCTTCATTGGTGCTCGGTTCATTGGTCTTAGCGTGCTAATATTTTTTCTCGAAAAATGAGCTATAAAACACTAAAAGATTTAACGCGTTCAGCCAAATAAACTCTCTGGCTTTATAATATTAGTATAGATTCAACAGAATATATTGGTGTGTGTATATATAATTAGTGAATGGCATAGCTAATAATAACGAATGGGTAAATTTGAATCATACTTTTTATAATCTAATCACGAAATCAGTCAGTACCCTCATTTAGCGGGTGGCACGGGCAAGCACGATGTATTGACCGGCGGTCGCTCTCTGCAACAATACCAACAACTTCTCGAGTCACGGGTCACTTGACTCAGATGAATTAGTTTTTGAAATTCGAATGCCCATTGTTTTTAATTTGAATTAATATTTCTTCATTTGTTTTTGTTTTTATTGAATAATCACACAAAAAGAGTACATACATAGAGTCCTCGCCAAACTTTTTGATTGCTCTAAACGATTTAAGGACAAATATGTATTTTTTTGATTATATTGTATACTTACAACTTTATTGAGAGCCACCAAGAAGACTATTTATTGTAAGCAACGAGGTAATATAAACTCAATAATGTTTAGGGAGTTTAAACCCATATTTCCACGTTGTATATTAGTTCATCAGAGTTATAGAAGCTACCTAAGAATATTCAGACAAACATGTTTTTTATTGTGCATAATTTTAACTTAGTGATATATTTTTAAGATACTTATTGAAACAATGTACTTGTCGATGGCAATTTTAATTTATATCAAATGCTTAACATAAGTAAAGTATTTAACTGAACAAAAGATATAATACTTTTATTCGACAATAGCGTCGCAAATAATCAATTATGTTTTAACCGACTTCAAGAAAAAGTTTCTCAATTTCATCATTTATAAAGCGATTTGGAAAATTCCTTGTATTAAAACCCTTGTTTTCGTTTTAATAACATTAGACCTTCGATTTCGAAGTTACTACACGTAACTCCCTAAAATCAAATCGGAAATGTATACATATTAAAGGTTAGGTAGGTACAATTCATTAGGTATGTACTAGGAAGACATTCTGGTGAAATATATTGGAAACGGTTTTATTTATTGCTAGACCCTGTCCGTGACTTCGTTCGCGTAGTAACAGTTACTTTGGGCTAACGTTAACATGCAGCGAATGCTCTCAAGAGGAAAAAATCCTGATTTTGAAACATTTTTCATTAGTGGTTCGCTCCTATTAATTTTAGCGTGGTGATATATACCTTTCTCGATAAATTAGCTATATAACACTGAAAAAATTTTCAAATCGAACCAGTAGTTCCTCAGATTACCCCCTACAACGTCACAAACTTTATTACCTCTTTATAATATAATTATAATAATATATAATATCAAATATTCTTAGTATTAGTATAGTTATAATAAAATATTTTTTAATAACATATAAAAAATTATTATTATTTAATCACAATAATTGTTTGAATCTATTTGTAGACGCTTTTATGTTTTTTTACATTAAACAACAAGATGAAATTAGTTCTTATAGCGGTTTTAACATTGTTTTAATGTGAACAACTATCAGATAAACTGTTTGGTAGTCAAACTTTTCAGTGATTGTGAATAAATAAAAGGTGAACTATAAACGAATATCTACATTGCTTGCTCGATTTAATATTATAGGTACTTAGCAACCGTGAAATCTATGCTGGCCATGGCACCCTATAACCTGAGATCGTGTTAGGTGTAAGGTACATGGTGGTACCACATATTGACCGACAAAAAGGTTTTCCACTATATTACGTTGTTGTTTTCTAAAAAAATATCGATTGTTCTAAGTGGTTCTAGAAACGTCTTCTATTCTCGTAATTTCGAATACTTGCTTCTTTTATAAATGCTGTTTACACGTTATCAGAGGTACTCACAAGGAGGAAAAGACACATGCACTTTTCGCTCAATGTGAACGCAGCCGCGAAGAAAACTTAGTATAATGTAATTATAAAATCAATTCTTAAGGCATTATTTGCTAAATTCATAAAAAAAAAAACTTTTGTTATTACAATTATTTTAGAGCTGACTTTAAACGGTATTATCCTATTTTGACCAATATATTACTACATATTTAAAAAAAACAAAGTCTTCTGCTACGTCTGTCTGTTTGTTCGCGATAAATTACTAAAATTTTACTGAACGGCTTTTTATGCAATTTAAAGTAGTTTTCAGCAGCAATCTCAATTGTATGATTTGCGAATATATGTATGAATAACTTAGAATAGTTTAGCTAGGTTAGATCCGGGATATCGGTAAAAAGCCCAAGCCGAAATGTGCGTACACCCTCGCGCTAGTTACCTAAATAAAATCGGCTGACTACCTAAAGCGCTCGCCTTAGTAGTCCGGTAAAGCTATAAAGACCTTGCAATGCTAATAATGTAGTCAAAAAAAAATTATGTGTTTGCACTAAGCTCTTAATGGAAGAGTCCAAACTAAGAATTGAAAGGGCCGAATTTAGCTTGCGATTTGCAGTTTGCCAACCACTGATCTAAATGATTCCCGCCTGCTTTGTTGAGCACTATAAGTATATACGGCAATGACTAAATGGTATTAAAAACCCAAGGCCTTCGATAAGCCAAGGCCTTCGATAAGGTCTGGCACAAAGGGCTCACATACAAGCTAAATCAAGCCGGTATACCCGATAGGTTAGTTCACATCATCCGTGATTACCTCGCCGACAGAACCTTCCGTTTCAGAGTAGACGGCAAACTCTCATCGCCCCGACCGATACGCTCAGGTGCCACAAGGCTCAATACTCGCGCCCACCCTCTTCAATCTGTTCATCAGTGACCTACCTAAGCTCCCGGGAGTCGAGGTAGGTTGTTATGCTGTTGACACAGTCATCTACGCCTCTGGCTGGCGGCCGGATGTCCTCAGGAATCGCATCGAAAAAGCCGTTAGCACGCTCGGTGATTGGTTTCTTCGATGGCGTATAGCGATCAACCCCGAAAAGAGTGCCGCGATACTCTTCGATCCTAAAACTCGCGATAACAAGTTAAAGCCCATAAGGCTATACAAAACCGAGATACCTTGGACCACCGAGGTCAAGTATCTCGGCGTCACATTAGACAGTCATTTAACGTTCGAATCCCACATTAAGAGAGTGCGAGACAAAGCCGCTATGGTCTTGGGTCGCCTCCATTATTTACTCTGTCAGAAGAGCAAACTGTCCCTCAGACATAAGCTCACAATATACAGAACTTGTATCCGTCTGATAATGACATATAGTTGTCCGGTCTTCGCCCACGCGAATAATCTCGATAAATTACAGGACTTGCAGACACGGGTTCTGCGTAAAATCACCGTTGCTCCTTGATTCGTCCGGAAGACGGATCTCCACAGGGACCTGGAGATGCCGTCCATCTGGGCTTATATAAAATCACTTACGAGTAGTTATTTCGAGCGAGCCGCGATTCATCCCAGTCCGTTAGTGGTATCCGCTGCGAACTACGAACCCGTACCCAACGCTGGGCGTTATAGAAGACGTCCGCGACACATTTTTACTAATCCTCCCGACGATATCACGTCAGCGAACGATCAGTACCAGCCTGTTCCTCGTAACAGAGCGTGCTCACGCCCACGCCCGCGTAACCACAGATCGCGCCGTCGCGGTCTGGGGGTTAATTTCGCTCCCGCACACCCAATTAGGCCTCCCACGGCAGCGTCTTAAACCTAGGTTCGATCCCTCAGTAGAGAGCCCTTGAGTGCGTTGCTTGCGCGATACGGTGACACACCCATACATCACTGCTACAACACTACACGATCACCCCCACACACGGCGTGCACGTTTAGGTGGAAGGGTTTACTTTTTTCCCTTATCGAACTGAAAAACTCTCAATTTTTCGATAAAAAATATACGGAGGAGTTGTTGAGGCGGATATGCTTGGTACACATATACGTTTCAACAACTCAAACATATATAAATAGTTAGCTAGGTTATCTAAGATAAGTCGCGATTTTGCATGCAACGAGCAACAGCCAAGCCCAGGTGTGCCGTGCACCCTTAAGCTGGTTGCCAATATAAAATCGGCTGAGTGCCTTAAGCGCTCGCCTTAGGAGTCCGGTGAAGCTGTAAAGGCCAAAAAATTAAGGCCAATAGCGTAGTCAGTTCGAGAAAAAAAAAAGGTATCAAAAACCTAAGTAGTTTAGTATTTACAAAAAATGCTGCATCGTCATGCTGAGGCCGATACAGAGACTTAACGTGAGTGACCGTAGTTTGGTGAAGCTATGAAGACCCATCAAGCCAATAGTCTGTTCGGGGAAAAAGACGCATCCTAAAAAGGACCTCAGAGGAACTGTATTTTTTATAAAGTTATTCTTTTAATAACGACATCTCGTGAGTTGAGGATTCCGCCCTGAGGTTATTTATTGTAAAAATTTATCAAACGAATTTTCTATCAATTTAACTATGGACTAATTATAAATTAATTAGGAGATATTTGTAATAGGATTCTTAATTTACTTTATGTTACTATATTTTTTATTCGTACAATATTAATTTTCTATAAAAATATATGAATTATCTTTTTTTCAAAATCAATCGTCTAGAGGGAATATTGTAAAAGTACCATTACATTATGAATATAAATAGGTATTTATGTTCAACTTATGGTATAAGAAAATAACCTTGTCGTACGCAGGAAGCCTTCCATCACAGAACAGTCGTTAATGTCGGTAATCTGTAAATCACAGTTTGACCTAAGGTCCCTGACTCTTGGTCAATTCGGTTTTACTAACTGCTGATGATTTTTAGAGATCAAAGACATCGTAAATGACGCTTATAATTTGCATACAAACAAAACAATAACCAACAATGCTAAGCAGGTTAGGGTCATTTTTTGTCACTTCATGGTAATTTTAAATACTCAGTTTTAAAGTTCAGGGTACGCTAATATTTTGTGCATCTGTGTATTACTCTGAATAAAATAAAAAAAGACAGAGTGTGTCGTAAAGACTCGCGATGGAAGTGAAACTTTCAATAACAGAGAAAGATTTTAATTAAAAAAAAAAGTATCCTTTAGACCACACGACTGAAGTAAAACTTCTTTAGTTACATCTCTATTTCAATCAATAATATAGGTATTTAGGTATATACATATATTCATTTTCTACAAATTTACAAATTTATTATGGGTTTTACTAATTACGGGCTATCTACACAAACTTATATATTCCTCTCAACTTCCGTTCGCCTCGCTCGATCACATTTTTCGTAACGCTCTCACGAATTCATCAGCTTATGCCCCTAGTCAAGCGTGCGTAAATAAGGTTTACTTCAAAAATACAACAAAACCTCAAGTCACGTGGCGTTCCTAGGCGGTCACTCATCCAAATACTAGCCGCGCCTGATGTTGCTTACCTTCACTGATCAGACGAAAAGTGAGAACCTTTGTTATCAACACTACGCGTCACAGTGTTTATCCCCACCACTTTTTGTTAACAAAAAGGTTGCAACATAACATTTTATGAAATGAATACCCTATCAATATAAAATCGTAACTAGCATTATAAGAACGAATAAGAGCTTGTTTTATATGTTTTCACGTCATAATTACTCAACTGTTCGTCATATTTTTTTTACATACACGTTGTCCGAAGTATAGAAAAGGATAGAGTATCTTTTAATAAAAAATACTATTCTTGGGAAATTGGTAAAACTTACATTAAAGCGAACTGTCAGATTGTGAAAGTGACAAGGGAAAAAATAAATTATTTAAACACAAAAAGATGCAATTATGTTTATGAAGGTAGATTATACTATTAAAGAATTAAAATTATTAGAAAAGACAACCAACCTTCAAGTTCAAGGTTTCAAGATTCAAGTGTCAGACCCAGACTGACTGGTCGATGATGAATGAATGCTAAATGCATGGCACTAGTTGTGGGTTAATACATGCTCAGCACTAACCCTATCATGTTGGGGTATAACAGAACAAAGCCGCAAGCAAAAGGTAGTTTATTATGTTTCTAAATTAAATACAATTATGTTTCATTAACGACTTATATCCTTCCAATTGGAGATGATCTTTCAATATTCGTAACTAGTTATTTATTTAATTAATACATGATATTTTTGTTTCATTATGAATATTCATTTGCCTTCTCGATATTCAATTTAACACAACGCTTAACTTTTTGCAGATTTTTTAACAACAACTACGATGCAGCTGCGAAATACCTACCTATATGTTGTCGAAAAGTGAATCTATAGAACGCGATATCGAATTTTATCTCGAACGGCAATCGAATCTCGAGTGACACATATTATCATTCAAAATAAGTCGAAAAGGAATAATAACAGAAATTAAAATAACAATTATATGCCGCCTTGGATTTCAATGAACCGAATGGCATTATTAGCGTTAAGAGCTCCATTGTTGGAATTCGTCGGGTAAAGTAAATATTTTGACAAAAGTCCGTTGCGTTATATTGAGTTACTTAAAGGACAATTGGCGAATAGTAAATGGGCTACTGTTAAACCGGTAAAAAAAACGTTTGACGGATTTGGAGGAATGCGAATTGTCACTTACTAACAAATATACTGTTGTAAGACATATCTCATCTACTTCACTAATAGTTTCATATATTTATAAATCTACTTTTAAATTTAAAACGTTACCAGTTTTTGCTCGAATTAATTATTTTTTAACCGACTTCAAAAAAAGGAGGAGGTTATCAATTCGACTGTATGTTTTTTTTTTATGTTTGTTACCTCGTAACTTTGGACTGGCTGAACCGATTTTGAAGATTCTTTTTTTATTTGAAAGCTAGTGCTTCCCGTGTGGTCCCATTTTTTGGTCCAGTTCTGTCAACGGCATCCAGTGCAAAACCGTATAAGTGTTAAATTTGCATTTGGTGTGTATACGACAAATAGACGAATAACTCAATATCATGCCAACCAATTTCGATGATTCCTTTTTTATTGTAAAGGGTGTTCTTCAAGGGTAGTTTGATGAGAGTTTGGTTAGGTTCTGATTATGGGATCCCTGACAAAGTAACAACTTTCAAGAAACAAGTCTACTCCTTTCTTAAGGGCCGGCAACGCATCTGTGATTCCTCTCGTGTTGCAGGTATCCATGGGCGACGGTAATCACTTACCATCAGGTGACCCACATGTTATAGAAAAAAAAATATGTACACTAAAAATGGAAAAATAAAGTAAATTTTCAAAAAAAGAATTAACCGACTTCAATATTAATCAG
>JACEII010000029.1:715180-811939 GCA_014332785.1 Antheraea mylitta | reverse complement strand
TTTTTTTGAAAATTTACTTTTTAGTATGATAGAACTACCGCTGGATAGTAGAGCTCTAAGTGTTCGGTCACTTTGTATTGCTACAAAAGAAATTCCGAATTTCGAAAAGCAAATAAAATAAAAAGCGTCCTCTTTTGTCATATAAACAACGTGTTAAGTATATAGATTATCATATTAAACAAACAACGTTAAGGACTACGTAATTCTACCTACTTGGATTTGAGCCAAAACATAATATCCGTTCTACAATTAAGCACACCAAATATTCTCCAAAGTGTTAACTGACTATTCGCAACTGACCGTCACACACCAGCATAACTAGACATTCTGATAACAAACACAGTGAATTATAAATAAACAGAGGAAAGGTCATGATAAATTTGATGATAAGAACACCGCAATGACAAGTCCCTGAGCTGTCGAAACTTTGGGGAATCCGAATTCAAATAAAAGTAAAACAATGGCTACGCGGCCCGAATCGCAAATGACTGGCTGGTGTGGGCTGCCAGCCATGTGGGTTGGAGGTCATATACGTTCTAAATTTAAATTTTGAATTTAGAATCCCTTTTCATAGGATTGCGTAAAAGCCAGTTGGGCTACATTATATAACATTCAAAACTAGCCTCTATGGGTAAAATGACATCTATAAAAATGTTTAGTATAGAATTGTAATATGAATCACACATATCGTGTGTTAAAATTACTAATTATATATTTTTTTATTCTTATGAATATAGAACATTTCAAAAAACAATTTAGTTATGTCCAGAGAACTTGAATTATATAATAACTAATCATAACTGCGATCACGTATATATACAATAGAATCAGAACAATAAAGTGTTCACCAAAGAAGTCATATTTAGCCTTTTTTTTACGTGGGGAAATCCCTTATGGATACCCACCCTCCCGGGGGAGAGGGTAGGTTATGTCCGACTCGCACGGACTAATACCCCACGGTGTACGTCTTCCGCTATGGTTGGGGCGGCACGAGATCTCTATAGACTTCATTGTGCCGCCCCGGCGGTTGGCCCAGCAGCAGAAGTGCCGCCGCCAGGCCTCGTCTTGTAAGGAAACAGCCGGGTACACACCGGCCGCCTCCTCCGTCCACCGGACCCGTGCAATGGGAAGATGGAGCCCCCCGACCCATCTTCCTTGGTCCGGTTAAGGTGGGAGGTGACGGTCAAACTGCCGCCTCCTCCTGCCTGTCCTTTGTTGGCGGAGACGGCCACTGTGAGGGTTTTGCTCACGGACCCTCTCCGCCGCCTCCTTCTGCGAGACGACCTCTTCGCAGAAGGAGGCCATAATATTCCATACATCCTCACTGCCGAGCATAGCTTTTACGACGTTCGGCAGCTAGAGATCACCACCTACCGCCGCAGCCAGATTGCGGCGCCGCTTCTCCCACTCGGAAAGAGTGTGCTGCGCGTTGTCCGGTTCAACGCCGCACTGATGGCACACGGCGCTTCCCCCGTTCGATACGCTCAGGTGTGCCACAAGGCTCAATACTCGCGCCCACCCTCTTCAACCTGTTCATCAGCGACCTACCTAAGCTCCCGGGAGTCGAGGTAGGTTGTTATGCTGATGATACAGTTATCTACGCCTCTGGCTGGCGGCCGAAAGTCCTTAGGAATCGCATCGAAAAAGCCGTTAGCACGCTCGGTGACTGGTTTCTTCGATGGCGTATAGGTATTAACCCTGATAAGAGTGCCGCGATACTCTTCGATCCTAGATATCGCGATAACAAGTTAAAGCCCATAAGGCTATACGATTCCGAGATACCTTGGACCACCGAGGTCAAGTATCTCGGCGTCACTTTAGACCGACATTTAACGTTTGATCCTCACATTAAGAGAGTGCGAGACAAAGCCGCTATGGTCTTGGGTCGCCTTCATTATTTACTCTGTCAGAAGAGCAAACTGTCCCTCAGACATAAGCTCACATTATATAAAGTTTGTATTCGTCCGGTAATGACGTATAGTTGTCCGGTTTTCGCCCACGCGAAGAATTTAGATACGTTTCAGGTTTTGCAGACCCGGGCTCTGCGTAAAATCACCGGTGCTCCTTGGTTCGTCCGGAAGGCGGATCTCCATAGGGACCTGGAGATGCCGTCTATCTGGGCGTATATAAAATCACTTACAGATAGCTATTTCGAGCGAGCCGCGATTCATCCCAGTCCGTTAGTGGTATCCGCCACGAATTACGAACCCGTGCCCAACGCTGGGCGTTATAAAAGACGTCCGCGACACATCTTCAACGACCCTCCCGACGATATCACGTCAGCGAACGATCAGTACCAGCCTGTCCCTCGTAACAGACCACGCCCGCGTAACCACAGATCGCGCCGCCGCGGTCTGGGGGTTAACTTCCCTCCCGCACACCCGATTAGGCCTCCCACGGCAGCGGCTCAAGCCTAGGTTCGATCCCTCGGTAGGGAGCCCTTGAGTGCGTTGCTTGCGTGATACGGTGACACACCCATACATCACTGCTACAACACTACACGATCACCTCCACACTCGTGCACGCCTACACGCTACACATTTTGGTGGAAGGGTTATTTTTGGTAATTTTTTTTCCCTTATCGAACTGAAAAACTCTCCAAATTTTCCGATAAAAATATATGGAGGAATTGTTGAGGCGGATATGCTTGGTACTCATATACGTTTCAACAACTCAAACATATATGAATAGTTAGCTAGGTTAGCTAAGATAGGTCGCGATTTTGTATGCAACGGGCAACAGCCAAGCCGAGGTGTGCCGTGCACCCTTGAGCTGGTTGCCAATATAAAATCGGCTGAGTGCCTTAAACGCTCGCCTTAGTAGTCCGGTGAAGCTGTTAAGACCTTGCCAGGTCAATAGCGTAGTCAGATCGAGAAAAAAAAAACACACGGCGGTCGGCTCCCTGCGTGCTATCCGGTGCAGGTACCAACCAAGTCATATTTAGCCTACATTAACGTCAATCATTCTTTATAGATTTTACCCTATATCATGAATATTTATTTCTTCCATTTAATTATTACTAAACTACATAATTTTTAAAATCTCAGTTGTGAAAAATAATGTTAGAATACCCTTGAATAATTTGTTAACTACATTTTCATAATTACTCTAAAACACGTATAATACAATTAACTGTCATAACTATTGATTATTTTCATAGCAATTTGAAAATTAAAGATTCATTATACATTTAGATTTTATAAAGGTATTAGCAACCAACAGCGGCTCTGTATGGGTGCTATGTAGTAATGTGTTCCCTTAAGTATCCAAACGTCGCTATGCTATTTAGAGACATCTACTATGTGATGTGATACACATACTTTGTTACTATAGTTAACGAAATTCCTTAAATATCACATAAATATATTTTTCTTCAAGAACATGATTTTTTTTTTGCGATATCTCTTAAAATATACATAGAATACATAGAAATGATATGCTGTGAGCGGCAATTTTGATTCACATAAAATGTCTAGAATAACTGTGATATTAAAATGTACTAGGAATAATATTACTTTAGTCAAAATAATTCTGGCAAATAACCCATTACGTTTTCATCACATATAAAAGATGAAAATGAGTATTCATTCCGTGTTAGAGTCTTATTACGTAGATGATATTGTTGATAGTAAATTGGTACGTACTACAGAATAAAATAAGGTCAATCTGTCAATATTTTTGAAAATAATACCTTCTGTCTCATTCACTCATTCGTTTCTTGAATGGAGATTGTTTACTCAAATTTATCAAATATTTGCTTTTTTTGTTTCATAGTTCCTTTTGAAATACAGACACTTGAAACGTGAAAGTCAGTGATCAGGCCAAGCTGTAATATAATATAACCATTTAATTCGTAAGACATATTTTCACTCCACAAGACCACTAATTTCGGAACACAGCTGACAGATTCGAAGCACAATGAAGTAATTTACTTCAACAATGGACAAAACGTCTTTATCACAATGCAACGGGCAAAGTAATATTTTCCAATGGTATAAATACCAAAAATGAATTGTAATAATAACAACACGCGAAACCTGGATCGTGTGTCAAACAATGGTCGAATATTTCCAGTTCCGATGTTCGACCAAATGTTACTATTAACCTGTGGTCGCGGAACTGTATTAATTGAGTCGGTATTGATGTTATATTATTTTTATTTTGACGTTTTGACCATAGGATAGTAGTATAGTATTCAGCTCTACTGTTTTAATCGCTTATAATAACTAATGATCGCACAGTGGTCGAAATTCGACCATGATTAGTTAATTTTCCAACTTTCAATATTATGAAAAAAAACTATTTCCAATTTTTTTGAAGTGAATCTTCTTATGAAAGGGCTTTGAAATTCTGATTTTTCTAGGTTTTACTAGGTTTCACTTCTACCGCGTGTGAACTACACGACAACTTTTTGTGTAGTTTGTCTTTGCTGATTTATAAAACATAGATTATCAATTCTGTCTCGAAGTTTTAAATACCTATATATGTTTTATCACCATTTAAACCATAAAGAATATTTAGGTGGTTATGCCTAAACAATAGCAGTTTTCTATAATTGGAAATTGATTATTACTACTTTTTTTGTTTATTAAACTACTAGCTTTTTCGGTTTTACTCGCGTTGATGTAGGTCTTAGAAATACAGTACAATGCTACATCACTTGCAGATAAGGTAGCTTTCAATGGACAAAACATTTTTAATATATCAACTAGATACTTGATTTAAATTTGGAAGTGTATTTTTCTCTATAATAGAAGACCTAATTAATACATAGAATCTTGTTCGCGACACACTATATGTTTATAATGTTATATTACGTCAACTCCATTGATGTTTTGTTCCGTTCAAATATATTATTCTTGGACAGGGCAAATACACGTTTTGCATCGTCAATAGAATTATTACCACACGGTATCCTTGGCATCAAATGGCAACAAATAATCACTTGATAACTTAATATTTAAAACGCAACCAATATGTGTATATATCTACACTATATTATAAAGAGGTAAAGTTTGTGAGTTTGTGATGTTGTGACGTTGTAGGGGGTAATATCAGGAACTACTTGTCAGATTTGAATAATTCTTTCAATGTTATATTATAGCTCATTCATCGAGAATGGTTATAGGCTATATACCATCACGCTAAGACCAATAGAAGCGCAGCACAGGTGAAAAATGTTTGAAATTCGGGATGTTTTTTCCTTTTGAGAACTGCTGCGTGTTCGTGTTAGTGTTAGTGTATCTATTCCACGCGAACGAAGTCGTGGGTAGAGGCTAGTTTGTATATAAGTGTATATAATACAACTTGAATCTTTGCTTTTGAATGCTTTGCTTAATTTTCACTGTGGATTTTTTTTTTTTGATCTGACTACGCTTTTGTCCTAGCAAAGTCTTAACAGCTTCATCGGACTATTGTTTTCACTGTAGAGTTGTATCCGGCTGGCTTGCTACCACCATGCACTTGGAGAAACACCCGTCGTAGTGGTATGCTTTTCTATATTCGCAGGTGTAGCGTGATTCGTCACAATCACTGCAAATATGTTGTCGTGCTATAGTGAATCTCTTCTAGTTTTTTACTCTTCGTAATTAACCAGTTTATATGAAGAACTTGCAGGTCGGTATGAGAGCACCGACTACCAATAAACTGTGTGGATCTTTCGTTAGTCAACTTTTTTGGATTGCATTATGTTTGGCGTTAGAATTCCTGAGTATTGCGGTTTAGTGTATGTACATACGGATTAGGTATTTAGGTTTTGGTCAAGCTTTCACCTGGCACGTGTTTTTTTTTTGGCACCGTGACAGCTGTTCGTGTTTGTCAAGTCTATAAATAAGGCATAATAACACAATTTATTAAGCAACTTTTATCATGGTCATAATTTATTAGGTTTTTTTTGCTATTTGTAAAATCTTTGTTCCTATAATTAATGGATGAATTACCTCCATTTTTTTTTTAATATCATAGGAAGCAAACGAACTGGTGGGTCACCTGATGTTAAGTGATCACCACCGTCCATAGACACTTGCAACACTAGGGGAGTTTCAAGTGCATTGCCAACCTGTATTGGAGGATGGGGTGAGGAAGGGAAAAAGAGAGGAGGAAGGTGAGGAGAGATGGGCTTTCGGCGTACTCACTAACCGAACGGAACGCAACAATGCAAGTACGATTACTTCATTTCGGTTTTCTGTGAGAGGGTGGTACTACCCCGGGCGAGCCGACCCATTCATACTGAAGTCAGTAATAGCTCTACCACCTACTAATCATTAGTTTATCCATAGTAACCAGGTTATGATAATTAGTGTAGTGCAGTATAAAACTAATCGTGATGTCCTTTTGATAGTTTACGTTAATACAATCTCTTCTAGTACGGCGTTCTATACTCTCTATCATTAACCTAGGGATAGATTCACATTGCTTGTGAGAAAACTTTCCCTTATCGAACTGAAAAACTCTCAATTTTCCGATAATAAATATATGGAGGAGTTGTTGAGGCGTGTATGCTTGGTACACATATACGTTTCAACAACTCATACACATATGAATAGTTAGCTAGGTTAGCTGAGATAGGTCGTGATTTTGCATGCAACAGGCAACAGCCAAGTCGAGGTGTGCCGTGCACCCTTGAGCTGGTTGCCATAATGAAATCGGCTGAGTGCCTTAAGCGCTCGCCTTAGTAGTCCGGTGAAGCTGTTAAGACCTTGCTGGGTCAATAGCGTAGACATTTCGAAAAAAAAAAAAAAAAGCTTGTGAGAAAATTCTAAGCTTCTATATCTTTGTTATACGTTAAATAATTTTTTTTATTGGTTCATATAGTATTCTACGTGTATTCCGGTAGCTACACGTTTAAGTCAGTCTGTCTAGTTTTACCATGTTTTCCAGCCTGGATCACATCATCATTTACCATCAGATAAAACGCTGAAATATACAAAGTATAAAGAAGGATAGTTAGATAAGTATAGCAACTTTTTTGATAACCAATCAATTACTATGATCTATCAGCCTGTAAGAGACCCACTCGACGGCCATAGGCCACTTCCCGAAGGAAGGTATAGGCCTGATCACCATTCCAGCACACGACCTATTAGCGATTCCAAACTCTTAGAAATCCACAGTTCTATATTTTTTCCCACATACAATAGCACTACAAGAACATTTCTCCGGTTTAGGTCTCCTCACGATGTTTTTCTTTACCGTCCAACGATACTATTACCAATTTCAATTAGTAAATATAAGCGAATTCCGAAAAATTCCATGGTACATGCCGGAATTCGAACTTGCGGACATCGAAATACCATTGGTCCACGGTCAAAACACTAGGCCACCATGACTTTTAGTTTTTTTTTAATTGTAGTACGGCGTGACTGCACTATGCCTGATGGTAAGCACAGTACAATCCAAAAATAATAGCGACCACCGCTTGACACACTGTCTATCGCCGGTCACCACTATCATGCCGGCCTGTAATAAGCTGGATATGCACAGGCTGATCCCGAAACGCCACCCGTAGAAGCAAATCACTATTACGAGCTTTTTCGCCATATACATGGTGGTTGCGACCCAGTCGGACTGTAAAACCCTACCACCTCGCTTGCGCCATTGCCTCGTTCGTTATTCAGCAGGGTGCACCACGTGCAGGTGAGGTTGGCTTGGGTGTCTCAAGTCTTATGATGTTATTCGACACCCCTTACACCCCAAGTTTTTCTTTTTCGACTTTTGAAGTTATAGTTGTTTCTGCGCGTTAGGGAAAAATGATGAGAGTAAATTTTTACGATGCGCGCGCACTCCGTCACGAAACCCCGACACCTTAATGTTATTACGATGCGCGCGTACAGCGTCACGAAAAACCGAAACCCTGAAGTTAACTATAGTCAACATTTTGTTTCTTTGTGTTAAAACTTTCAATGTATTAAATACCTTTTTTCTATTGTTATTATCATTTTTTCTACAAACGTAGAATAAGGCGAAGGATAAAGTATTTGAAAAGATTCTTATCTTGTTAAGCCTAAGAAGTATAACTTCTAACGCGTGTACATAAGTACAAACACACTTTTTGTTTCAATTACTGTTGCAATTTATTAATTTTAAATCTACACTAATATTATATAGCTAGAGGGTTTGTTTGTTTGGTTGAACGCGCTAATCTCAGGAACTAATGGTTCAATTTGAAAAGTTCTTTCAGTGTTAGATAGCTCATTTATCAAAGAAAGATATAGGCTATATATCATCACGCTAAGGCTAATAGAAGCGGAGCACGAGTGAAGAATGTTTAAAAATCGGGCTATTTTAACTGTTGAGAGCTTTCTCTGCGTGTTAGCGTTAGCCCAAAGTAACTACTACTAAGTAACCACACAGACCAAGTCGCGGGAACAGCTAGTAATATATATAGAACATATTAGATTACATACTATAAGTAGGTCAGCTGATAATAATTTGCGTCGCCTTCTAAATTGAAAACAATTTGTACCTTAATAATACTACGTACCATTAAATTATTTTAAGTTATATTTACTATAATTGCACAGTACACACAATAATAGTACGCGGCAAATAAATAAATACATGTTATTAAAGAGATTCAGATTGACGAGTCGAAAAACTTTCAATTATGAATCATTATTACGCAAAATGACACACAAAACCGAGTACGTACATCAGTGGACGGGAAAGAAAAAAAGGGTATTAAATCGTGCAATAATCACGACAACGGCGGTGCAATGTTGTGAAAGATTTAATTGGTTTTGTCTATTTATAATGAGAGGTAAACGGCGTGTAATTAATGGTGGCTCACTATGATGGAGTGTGGATAGCTTTGTTGCAAACGGACCGTACGTCTGCCTACGGAGTGCGTAGGTTATTGGAGTTACGTTTGCTCTGTAGTACTGGCACGAACAAAACGTATTTAAATATTTTATTTAAAAATTCTTATTGCACTGTAGGGAAAAAAATTCGTTACACGTTAAACGTACAAACATATCGTATTTGTGTATGTATAAATGTTTGTCTATAGCTAGTAGTACACCAAAATAAGTAAATATATAGGTAAGTATTTATACTACGAGACTTCGTAAAGTGAGCCGTATTGTGAGTGAGTCGTATTTTATGAGTATTCTCATATATTTACAATTTAATGCATTTCACCCAAAGAAATTCACTTCCTCCACGTGTATCTTATACACTGACTGTTTTTCTTTATTTGTTCCAATGAATCTATGATAAACTGTAATACATTCAATGATAAAAATAATACAGTACAGTAAAGACAAGCGAATTTATGGTAAAAATATCCATCCAAGTTATCTTTGTAGTGTTCTCTGGAAAGTTTTAATAAATATACATGTAAATATTGAAACATGCTCTAAGACTGTTTTTGAAGTTATACTTGTTTTGACGCGTTAGAGAAGAGAGATGAGAGTAAATTTTATGATGCGCGCGCACACTGTCACGAGAAACCGACACCCTGAAGTTATTACGATGCGCGCACATAGCGTCACGAAAAATGGACAGCCTGAAGTTATAAGGATGCGCGCCCACACCGCCACGAAAACCGATACCCTGTAGTTAGCTATAATCAACATTTTGTTTCTTTATATTAAAACTTTTAATGTATTAAATACCTTTTTTCTATTGGTAGTCTCGTTTATTTACAAACGTAGAATAAGGCGAAAGATAAAATTTTTGAAAACATTTTTATCTTGTTACGCCAAAGAAGTATAACTTCTACCGCGTGTACATAAGTACACACACACACTTTTTTTTAATAATCTTATTGATCGTTAACAAATTAATCACAAAGCGTAGATTGATTATTAGAATTTGTTAATGTAAACGATAATAGTTGTTATGTGTATTGTAGTTACAGGATTTAATGCTCAGTAGAAATATTTATTAACGCCAGAACGCTTTCGATGAATAAAATCAGTCAGACCTCTTGTATGTCTTCATACTGCGATAGTTCCGGATTTATATCCTTATGTTTTTCCATATTATGTTATTCCTATTATTGTTATGTTATTCCATGAGAACGTACAATATTTTAAAATATTGTATCAGCTCTTTTTAGTCACTTATTCCTTATGGGAGTTTTTCTTAGATTAAAACAAGATCAAGGAACTTCTCTGAAAAAATCCATCTTTAACCAAATTACTAAAAAAATAATATAAACTTTATGTCGATAACTGTACAATATTTCACATCGCCTACGATTTTAATATTGAATATTGTATTCACATCCTATCTACATTAGGATGAAAAAACACGATAATGGATTATGATCTTTAATATCGATAGTATATGGTTCTTAATCGAAATAAATGTAAACGGAATATAAATGAATACAGAAATTAAATTAATCTTCAATGTTAATTAATTGATCGAATAATTGTAATTAATTTCTTTTGACTGGGTCAAGAACTTTTGAGATGAAGGTCTTGTGTATATATAATTTTATCGTGACATATGGACAGAGTCAGTAGAAACAATACGTAGCTTTATGAAGTGAATACTTTTTTAGATGCGATGAGCGGTATTTTTTGGCACAAGAAAAATTTTTGCTTTCGCGTCAGCGACATGTTAGTAAGCGTGACTCACCGTATTTTTTATGATTGATCGATGATCATTTGTACATAGATTTTATGCGGATCAATTACTTTTTTTTTGGAATCGTAATGAAATTGATCTTTAATAGTATTGCAAGTGTAAGATATGTAAGTAAACGCAAACCTTGTGAGACGTAACAAAACGCAAACGTCAAGTTGATTTGACGTATAAAATGTCACATACAACTTCCGTCCTTTTGCGTTGTTGTAACTCATTTTCGTATGAACTATAAACTATAGTCCAATATAATCAATCCAAACCTAATAATAACCTTATATTTTTATTACCAAGGTTATTTTTTTCTAATAGTGAGACATAGTAAAATAAATAAAACAGAAACCATCTCTCTTAAATGAATTTAGCAATTAACAAATATTAAATAAAGATTTCCATTAAATTAAATTTAAATTTAACTTCACTGTAAAAATATTACAAGCAAATAAAACCTTTACAATTCCTTTCTGTCCCAAACTATAATAGATATAAACATTAAAAAAATGATTGACACGTATAAAGAAATTTAAATATGTTAAAATAGTTGTTCAATATTAAAATGAATGAATTTTATGAATGACCCATTGAAACGACTAGCGCGTCAAATATAGGGTGTGTCCACATAAATGTACAGTCATTAACATAACACAGTTGAGGAGTTTTGACATTTCGTATTCTCGACCATTAGCATACTGGCCAGTGGAACGACATGGCGGTGTTACTCATTTGAATGCATGGTTATTTCTATAACATGTATTATATGTTATAAAATTTGAAAATGTTTTTACTTTTTATACCTACTCAACTGAAGTAAAAAAAATCTGGACTAAATATGGAAATTGCTGAACTCATATTGACAAAACTTTCTCTGATTTACCTAGAACTTAAATATTATATATGCTACATATCATTATGTTTTTTTAATAGATGCTATGCTAATGTAATTTAACAATTTACTTTTATTATAATTATTTATAAATTAAATTAATACTTAATGTCAAAAAGAATAGCTAAAAAAGCCATTTATTATCGCAGTAACTAATAACATGAAACATGTTTACATGAAATATGTTATTAGAAAATAAATGTAGTTATATGTCAGATAAAAACCTTATCTCTTATTTCATATTAATATTTTAATATTACAATCTCAACTTATAAACGATTAACCGTCATATCTTCAAACAATAAAACAAATGTCTGCCCACTCATAACCGTGTAAAGAGAAAAAAAACAATCCAAATATGCATGAATGGACGGAGCGGCGTGTAAGCGTCGAGATAGGTGTGATTAGAACAAGCCTGCGCGTGGGCAGGCGGCCTGTCATCAAGCGAAAGGTCATTGTGTGTGAGTACGAAGAGAAGTGTATGTATAGAAGAGTTAATTATTTTATATAAAAATAATTAAAAAAATGTATACTTTTATCTTTTAAATATTTGGAATAATAAATTAAAATTTTCAAATGTCATATAATTTGACATAACTACTCGTGAAGAACATTTTTTTTGTATTTACTAAAAATTACTTCACTTATCTTCCATTAAATCTTATAGCAGAGAAACGTCAAATTTAAAATGTTAATCAGTTATACAATTTCTACGACCGTGTATAGTTATATAACAATTAATAAAGAAGAAATAATATTTAAAAATGCGTATAATTTAATATACTGTGTCACATTTAGTATCTCAGTCGATTGTCAGTTCTAAAAATTCTGTAGCAAGCGAACTGTATTTGCATTGAATGAACGCGGGCTGGACACACGCGCATCTACGCTGTCATTAGCGGACGTGCGCAATCTGTCGCCGCTCCACCCTGTTCGAAACTCAAATTATTGTGTTTGGAACGCGGTCGCTTGCGACACGCGCCGACACTCAATTCAATACCTTATATTTTGTACTCGACTGTACATTTAAGTTCCTTGGGATCTGTTCAGATATTTTCCTTTTATTTCTGACATGTGAAAATGTTGGAAAACATTTGATGATTATATTATGCCGATTTTATTGTATCGTAATAGAGACATCACTTTTTCATATCGAACGAAGTATATAATAATACTTTATGCTTATGGGTTGTTATAAATAATTATAAGATTTTTTTTAAATAATTTTAAGCGTATATATACAAACAAATATAATAGCTATAATAACGTATCGTAATGTACCTCAGATGTGCTGTGCCATCGCTACATATCACAAACTAAAGTCACCCACCGTGGCTGTCTGTTTGTCTCTTCGGAATAAACTCAAAACTACTGAGCGGGTTTTCATGCAGCTTTCATTAATAGATAGAGTGATAAACAAGGAATGTTTAGGTGTCTAACTTATCAAGAATTATTCTAAATTAGTTGAAATATAATGATAAATGTTGAAAGCGTCGGAAAAAGTCAAGCCGGCTGGGAGCTTTCGTCCAAAATGCTGCCAAATCCCTTTGAGATCTAACAAAACCATTAAGATAACAAACTAGAAGTTGCGGGAATCGGTTAGTATTTTATATATATAAAAAAGACGACGACATTAACATTCACCAGAAAAATAATTCGTACTTTTAGTTATATAATTTAAATATAAATTATTTTTAAGTATGCTTATTCTTATAGTAATGGTTAATAATATTCAGTTATATATATACAGTTCTTTAACTTATGTAGAGGTGTAAGAGACGCCCAAACTTTACTATATTCTTAAAAGCTTGAACTTCTTTAGTATCTGACATAGCACTAACGGTTTACCAGATTAGGCACCCCTCGGCAGCGGCTCAAGCCTAGGTCCGTTCCCTCGGCGTGGAGCCCTTGAGTGCGCTGCTCGCGCGATACAGTAACACAAAATGTTACATCACTGCAACAACAGTACACATATCACCCCCATGCACGTGCACGCATACACGCCTACACATGAAACTGGAAGGGTTTTGTTTCTTTCCCTTATCGAACTGAAATAGTTTGGAAAATTATCGGATACGAAATATACATAGGAGCTGTTGAGGTATGTATGCTTGGTACACATATATGCTCCAACAACTCATATATGTATGAATAGTTAGCTTAGGTCAGCTTAGATAGGTCGCGAATTGCACGTGTCGGGCAGCAGCCCAGGCCGAGGTGTGCCGTGCACCCTTGAGCTAATTGCCCAAATAAAATCGGCCGAGTGCCGCAAGCGCTCGCCTTAGTAGTCCGGTGAAGCTGTTAAGATCTTGCTGGGTCAATAGCGTACTCAGTTCGAAAAAAAAAAACTAACGGTTTGTTTAAAGTTAGTTATAAACTTGATGTGGCAACTTAACGTATGATTGACCGCATACTTGTTTGCGATTAATAAACAAAAAAGTGTAATTATTATGTCAATACTATATGAATATTTAATACAAGCTCATTTTTTAAATATGTTGTTAACTAAAACGAAATATTATCACTAGTTTGTAGCCCGGTGAAGCTGTTAAAATTTTGCTAGGTCAATAGCGTAGTCAATTCGAAAAAAGAAGAAAAACTAGTATATAATACTACACCTAGCCAACAGGAGCCGAATATTGCCGAGAAGTACCGAAGTGTGAATGCTTATACCAGTGATGTATATTACCGCATAACTTGGGTCACAATCATGCTTTATACATAGTGTACTCGTATGTAGTGGCATTGGTAATCAATCACAATGACTAATCATTACATAGTATAAAACGAAGTCCTCTGCCGCGTCTGTCTGTCTGTTCGCGATAAACTCAAAAACTACTGAACGGTTTTTCGAACGATTTTCATCAATAGATAGTGATTCACGAGGAAGGTTTAGGTATATAATTTGGGTATATTTTTTATTTACCTTGGCAAGACAACGTCCGCCGTACCCGCTAGCATATAATATAACGGTTTAATTCAAAGTTTAAATTACATCGAGTATGTATCACAGGTAGTCCCAATCCTGGTTATATGAAATCGAAAAACTATCCGGTCACAAGAAAAAGCTGCATCGAAAGACTTTTTATATCTCGGCCTTTGTCCACTTTTTTCACAATCAACCCTCATTTATGCTTTTTTGCAACGAAAAAAAAAACAACGTTTTATAAGAACTCAAAGGAGACGATGCGAATAATTTCTCGTTTCATGTTTCTTATAGTTTTTTTTAAACGCCCACGGGCATTGTTGGTCCTTATCGATCTAATCTCCTTTTGATAGACCTCCTTAGGGCTATGGACCCCGGATCGTCATTGTCCAGAGTTTTAGAAAAACGTTTTAAAATAGAATCGTAGGCAAGAGTTGATAAATGGTATAAATCCTTCTATTCAGTTGATTTAATTATAAAAACGGAGTTTTTTCTAATGATCTCGTAAATTTGGTAGAATCTATCGACGTGATTATTAGTAGAAAACTAGAAAGTTATTTTTTATTCTTGGGAATTAAAATTTTCTAAGGAGTAGTAGTAGAATACGACCGTTCTAGAGATCAAAGATAACGTAAAATGCAGATTGGTAACCTCGTTTCTAATCATACCGTTTTAATATCTCCACTTTTTATTAATACTGAACTACAATTGAACGTTAATCTGTCATTATTTTTTTAATTCTCTCTACTCTAATGTCTCACATTTTGTATGGAATACTTTTAAACCCAAATTTTTCACTTTTTCGTATGATTTTACAAACATTTTCTTTCATACATACGTTATTCTGTGAATTAAATACATAACAAAAAATAATTAGCCAAATAATTGTGGTAATTAATTTTTAATTATAGGGATAAATAGCTAGAGGAAAATAAACATTACCTTGGCAAATGCAACAGCCATAATTCCTAAATCCGAAGCAAGTAAATAATCAAAGCACCAAAAATCACTAGTTCTGTTTTTTTTATTCAATTTTACATACAAAAAGATAATGTTTCATTAAAAGTAAGTATATTAAAATTCCGATCGTGTATCAAGATCAGCAGATCAACAATTAGTTACATTTAATTTATACTTATGGTCATCTAAGAAATTTGTTGATTTTTTGCCCGACCGACACGCTAAGGGATTTAATAAACAATGTTTTTAATCATCTCCTCACGGACCCTGATCGTATCTGCGACACATGTTGTGGAGGCTAATGAGTTTATAGACAAAAAGTTTACGTTCCTTATACCTCAGTAGCGACGATTCGAAAACAGAAGAAACGACACTAACACAGAATTACATAGAAAGTTTTAATACAAAGAAATACAAACAACAAACACAACACACAAAATATTGACTATAGTTAACTTCAGGGTGTCGGTTTTTGGTGATGGTGTGCGCGCGCATCGTAATAACTTCAGGGTGTCGGTTTTTCGTAACGGTGTGAGCGCGCATCGTAAAATTTACTCTCTTCATTTTTTCCTAACGCGCCAAAAGTTGTATAATTTCAAAAATGAACAGTTAAATATTTTCGTATTATTCAGATATATTATATGCTTATAGTTCTGTATAATACCTATAACTCCTTGGAATCTCTATTTAAAAAGTATAGCGCAGTAACAATACAATGTATGCAATCTATTTAATAAAACCATCTATTCATATTCATTTCTAAATTACGGTAACAGTCATGAGAATTATGTGAGTCTGCTATAGATTGCGATTCTTGCTTACAGTAATCTAAATTTTTTTTTATACTTACAAGCAGTCCGGTGAAGCTGTGAAGGCCCTAAATAAGGCCAATAGCGTAGTCAGTTCGAGAAGTATACTTACATGAGACTTTTGTAATTTGTTCCACAGTATTTGTTGTTGGAATCTCATTTTCCGTATTACGATATAAAATTCGTTAAAGTTATTTTTTGTACAAATTTTTTATTTAACTTGCTTTGTTTTGCTGGTTTTTGAATGGAATATTGTTATTGAATTTTGATTAATTTCCTGAGATGATTGATACAATAACATATACTTTGACTAATACTTCGATACGAATACTTCGAGCAAAAAATTTATTAGACTGCAAACTAATTTAATATTTTTTTATCATTTCTGTATTCCCTTTGAACATTTAGGTACACATTGCATGCTTCCCACTGTTTTTTTTAAATCTTACAACTATTTTTGTAGCTATAAAGTCATAATCACAAGTTTCAATATACTTGTAAAATGTTAACAGTTTAAGAATAAATATTTATGAGGCTAAGAGACATTATTTGGTTATAATAAAGTGGTGTATTATAAAAATAAACTTAATTATTGATCATTATTGTTGATATGTTTTAAATAAAAATTCAATATTCGAGAATTAATGTATGAAACCTACTAATTCATTACGTTATACTTTAACCTAGTTACATCAAATGATACAAAGAAAAGTGTATGTGTACATATGTACACGCGTTAGAAGTTATACTTATTTGGTTTAACAAGATAAAAACCTTTCAAAAATTTTTTTTTGCCTTTTTCTACGTTTGTAGAAAAAACGACAATACTAATAGAAAAAAGTATTTATTGAAAGTTTTTATACAAAGAAATAAAATGTTGACTATGGCTAACTTCAGGGTGTCGGTTTTTCGTGACGATGTGCCCGCACATCGTAAAAATTTACTCTCATCGTTTTTCCCTAACGTGCCAAATATCTAGAATTTCTTGTTTTAATTCATGATATTGTGATAAATTTGAGTTACATTGATAATTCAACGGTATATACACACATATACTGTTTATTTAAAAACAAGTAAAAGGGCGAAGCAATTCGAGACAGGCTGCCACTTGAAATGATTTACGCAAAACGTGTTTGGTGTCCATAACGGTATGTTTTTTTCGTTTCGCGTGAACTCGGGTCACAAAAAAACCTATTTCTGTTTCATATACGCAACAGTGGCTGGTGGCGATTTCTTTGCCTTAGGGGTTGTTACTGTTTATTATCACGCTTCGAATCCTCCTTCATAACAGACACTAAAGACATAATAATTGATTGAAATAGTGTCAAGAAACATGTTATTTGTGATTTCTACTACTTTACCGCCAATTATACAGAGTGGTTTAAATGTTCGAAAATTGTATCCTCGACAAAAAAAAACTTATATGCAATATGTGTATATAAATATATGTATGTAATATATGTATATATATAATATGCAATATGTCGTTTACACATGTAAACTTCATAAACCAGCAAAAGATAATAACGTTTTAAATCATTACCGCAAAATTTATATCACTTTTCTCCAATCACATTTATTCAATGTTTCCCTAATTTAATTAATTAATGCAGCCACATTTAAACCTAAATTAATTAATGCAGCCACATTTGCTTAAATAGGTATGTATGTATATACGTTCCTTCTAGACTCGAAAGCTCCTATAGACTCAAAATGTAATGCTCAACTTTTCACAACATAATAGCTCGTATGACGAGAAAATACCGGGAACGACAGCCGAATCGTTTATTTATTCACAAATATATAATGCGACAGTTATCAATCCGATGAATAATATATACTTATTAAAAGCCATACTACAGTCACGCATCGCTACAAGGTTTATACACAACAACAACAACGCTTTTTTTCCTACAACGGTTGATCACATTGATATAATTACACTAGTAATAATAATTAAAACGTAACAGTAAATACTGATAAACATTTGACATAGAAAAAAAATAGAATAAGAATAAACGAAAAAATGACAATGAAATTATTTATAAACAAGAACTATACCATAGAAAAGAAAACAAGTTGACAAACAATCAAAAATATTGAAATATAATTGACTAAATATTGGTTAAATATTCATGGATATAAAATGTATTTAATTGCCTTTTTGAATTTAAAAGCTAGGTGGTCAAATACGTCTAAGGAGATGTGCTTGTTTGTTTATTAGGTCTAGATTTTTTTTTTATATTTTTAAATATACTGTACTAGGTTTTCCTCGGGACTATGCTCGTGTTATTATAGATTTGGCTTAGCCCTCAAGGAACATACTTTTTTTCGGTACCCCTTTTTTGTACCCCCGATAATCATGTAAAATTTTGTGATGATCAGTAGAGTATTTAAAACGTGAAAGCGTAAAAATAAACAAACTCACATTAACATTTATATATATTAGTAAGTATATATAACGTAGTATTCATATTTTCTGAGAGCCTTTTTTATTTTGCAATCCTATTTAATATAAGTTATAGGGGCATTCGTTGCTATACAAAAAGATATTGATCAGCGATTTTTTGCCGAAGGTATTCGAGTTCGTCATATCGTAGGTCATTTTCGATTGTCACGTAGATTGACCGTGATTAATGTGCATCGTACTACCTGACGCGGGTAGATGTTAACCTTTTTAATAGATTTTTGATATCATTATACGTTTCTTGTTAGTATGGCTATTACTTTTTTTACTTTCGTATGAATTCATATTTATGGTGTTATGAATTTATATTACGTGGGCTGACGATTTTATGCGCAAAGTTAAATACTATAATTATTCTAAATGTGAATTGTTTTATATTGCTTCTAGTTTTATATTCTTTACAAGTTTTAGCATTTGATCACAATTTCACCTGGTGTCAAATGATGATATAATCTGAGATGGTAAATAAGCCTATAGGAGACCGACTCTCAAGTCAAGCTACCGGAACACACCTATAGATGTTTGGCGACAGATTTTAACCTTGAAATTCGATTTACTAGTTATTAGTTCGATGTTAGTCAGATGGACTAAGAAAAAGCCCTAACACCATGTTATGGTTCCAACATGATATTTTGCTTCACGGAGAGATTCTCCTCATTAGTAAGAATTCAATTCAACGTCGATCAAACACACCAGTGAGCCACCGCCACTTCAGTACGTATATTATAAGACTAGTCTTCACGGTGGACGTTATCCCTCCTTGATAATAAGAAAACCTTGACAAATTATATACCTAAACCATCTTCATGAAACAAATTATCTAACGGTGAAAACCGCTTGAAAATCCGTTCAGTAGTTTTTGAGTTGCTGAGGCAGAGGACTCTTCTTCATAATACATAGTAATATCTATCTATTTTCATAAATCTGTGATTAAAAATTACATATCCATCATACGAATTTCCCTTTTTCACCAACTTTGGTTAAGTGAATTTTCAAAAGGCCTTTCTTACTGTTTACTTACAATGGAAAACAAATTTCCATGTAATTTAATTTGGACTGTGCGTTGATATGTCTGTCAGTAAGTTACCCTTTGTCGAATGTGACGAATTAAGGTAAAAATTTTCTAAATTGAAATAGTCCAGCTTCGGAAACTTTATAATTTACCCGGGAGGTAAGGCGAGAGGTGCGGCGGGGAGCGTCCCACACGTGGTCCGCAGAGAAGCACATGTGCGCCGGCGACTCGAATGGCCACATATGATGTGGACATCCTATTTCATGTATGAGAATTTATATTCCATGATGTATGTTTGCTTGGACAATTGGTAACAAAAGTGTCTATATATAATTACTTTGATAAAACATTTGAACCATTTCATAACTCCAATTTAGGAGATAAAGCTCTGAAATCCTAAATACTATTATAAGCGTCTAAAGTAACTTTGTTTTTCACACCTTTTCTCTCGATTTGATTACGCTATTGCCTAGCAAGGCCTTAACAGCTTCACCGGACTACGATTCTCACACCTTAAGGACTCAACCGCTCGTTATAAAATGTAGCATAAACTTTGTCAGGGGTATAGAAAATACAGGCTACCTTTGATACATAAGAGATATAATATCTTGAAGACTAAACTAAAACTAAACAACATTTTTTATATCTGATTTACACCAGGACTTTACAAGAGCTATTTTTTCGGTGCTCAAACGAAGATATTTTGAGAGGTCTAGACACTCGGAAGCTTCTTGTGAGTTTTTTTCAGTAAAATATATAACGTATTTTTGTAAGTTATTACTTAAATTAAAATATATAGTATAAATAACAACTTAAACTATTGGATTTCAGACATTTAGGCAAGTAAGCTAGGTAAACGAAGGTATTTCATAAAAAAAAACTATGTCGAGGTATTATTATTACATATTTCCCAATATTTTCACACTAAATTAAATAATGTCAGGAAAAAACTAACCAAATTTACTAATTTTTAAGTAAAATACAGCGTGTTCTAATTTTAACGTAAGCGGAATGGATAAAATATGTCAATTATTTAACCTTGATAACTTATGTTCTCGAGTGTACTAAGACCATTTTTAGAGTGTTTGGTTTTTTATTAGGTCTGACCATATGGGTCACTTCGCGATGACTGTTATGGTTTAATAAAATTTATAATATACATCGCCATTAATACAAGTCATTGGGACACATTGAAGATAACTACCACTCCATTATAATGGCATGCAGTTGTTTTTGTTTAAGGATTAATGTTTCAGGAATAAGTAGCGCATGTTCTCGATGATAAATTATTTTAATAGCGTGTTTTTATACGATAGCCGATACCAGTATTTTTGTTTTACATAAATTCTTTTACTCATTTATTACTAGCTTTTCTACTTTTCTTTCTGCGGCTTCGCTCGCGTTAATATAGACTTCATATATTCATCGGAAGTAATAAACTATTTGTGTATTAAAGATACCCTAGTCCTTGACAACGTGTATATAAAGTTTAATGTTGATCGGTCGAATAATTTAGGCTTGAAAGCTCTCTCTCTCTCTTCCCGCCTATTTGTCCCACATGGTGGTGGGTTAACCATCCATACATTTCTTCTTCATTTTGCTCTATCTTTCACGTCACATTTGCACTTCTTCATATCTTTCAGCACTACACCCTTCCGATTTGTTTTGGGACTGCCTCTGGACCACTGACTCAGAAGGGACAGTCCTAGTGCCAAATTATCTACGTAGTCTGGTGATTTTCTCTTAACGTGACCATTCCATCGCAGTCTTTCTTTTATTTTAGTTTTCGACTTTGTGTATACTATCAATAGGCTATCAGCGCTCTAATCTTCAATCAATTCAATCGCTTCAACCATTTCCCTATGATCCCAACTCGAATGCATTTTAATCGATATAGTTAAAATATTTTTTTATATCATCAGACGTAAACGAACAGGTAGGTCACCAGATGTTATGTGATCCCCACCGTCCATAGATACTTGCAACACCAGGGGAGTCACAAGTGCGTTGCCAGCCTATGTTTCGAGGAGGAAAAGGAAAAAGGCGTAGGTGGGCCTCTGGTGCTCTCGCTGACCGAACGAAACGTAATAATAGAAGCACTGGTACTACCTCGGACAAGCCAACCAATTCATGCTGAAACCAGTAATAGCTTCATCTTGGCTCTACCACCTTGAAAAACATTTATGTATTCGTTTCATATCACAATAAAATTGTCATGTTTTAATCTTATAAAAAAATCTACAATTTAATTTACAAACGGATTCTATTATGCCTTAAATTTTATAATGGCTTATTGTCAATTGTTATAAAATTGAAGTATAATGTTTTAAATACCCTACGGTTGCGTAAAGATATGTAAGGTACAAAGTTACTTACAATAGCACGCCATCCCAAGTCGTATTCGCGATTATAAACGCCAATAAATTCATGGTTCTATATTGTTTGATATAATTTTCTCGAAATATTTTCTTACAATCCAAACAAACAAAGTATATACTCGTTCATGCCAATTTTTAACAAATCATCCCTAATGTTTCCCATTGAATGCATGAGGGTACAAAATCTACCAACGCGTCGTCAAGAAAGTTCGTATAAAAACTTAGTGAAATACCGCTAGCCGGCTCGACGCATCTGGAAGTCGTTGCGCTCTCACCGTTACCCTGTGCTCCGCCTGACCCGACGACTCGAACAAAAAACGTTTAGCGTTCGAGTGCTCCATCCTCGCACGACCTAAAACACAACAATACTTATAATTAATATCGCGTGCATGATAATGGTAGAAATAAGGCGGAACTTTGTATGTCCGGGAATTTTCTTAGATACGCATTGAATGTTGGTTCTGTATTTCGTTGTTATATGTGTATTTTCATGGTAAAAGTGTGAATAAACTGTACTATTTTCAAATATTTTTGTATTCTACTAAGTTCAATTTTATTGAGATTGAGTTGTCAATTTTTTGTTTACATCCTTGTTACTTTTTATTGTTTTAGTCAGCAAGAATATTTTATTAATTATAATAGAAAAAATAAGTCATTCACGAAAAAAATTATTTAAAACCGTCATATATATTGATTAAATGGGATTTAATCCTGGTAAATGGAAATATACAGCACTAATAAACATTTTACTATATAGATAAAATACAAACGTTTCTGTTTATCTAATTACAGCAATGACTATAATGTGAATTGTAAATAATTTATCCAAAAATTTGTTTCTTCTTTATACATACACTTCAGTGATACTAGTAACAGTAGTTTTTATTATAAATATCACCGGATAACCGATGACAAAACAAATATCCGTTGACGCTAGGGGTCAAACACCATATTGCGTAAAGTCAGCCCAGATGAGCTGAGGTTTACGTGATTTTTTGTCCACCTCTGCTCCTATTTTTAACCACTATGCGGCCTGCGTTGATGGGAGATGCGACCGCTTATATCCACTCGAAATGGATTAAGAAAACAGTAAATAATTATTTAAAGATGTTTGTGAATATTTGATGCTTTCATAATATAGCTGTTCTTATTGATGTAACAGACAGTATTAAAAATAAAACATAGACATATTGCTATTTCCTTAGGACTATGTAAGTAAATAAATAAACGCGCAGGAGCCCTTTACATTTGGTCAACATTGGTCAAGACATAGAGCACTATTGTACAACCTCTAGCGATTCGAAAACATATTATGAAGAAAAAATACTATATTACTACCTCAGTATCTACTTACGTTTTATTGTAATTTTCAGTGGTTTTCCTAGGGCCTTTAGTATTTAATTTAGTCGACGTAAACAAGATCATATAGATCTCAGCTATAGATTGTAGTATGTAAATAAAACCTTAGGGTCTGTTGTTTGTGGTGCTTCAACTCTAAAAAAGCTCCTAACTGATATTGATCACACTTTTGCTGGCATACAAAGGTATTTTCAAAGTATTACCTACGTTTTCTATAGGGGTAAAGAGTAATCTACATAATTCAGCAAAAGTAATTAGCAATCGGTAGGAGCTAAGTATTTAAAAAATAAAATAAAAAAGACAGCCCAGAATTAACCCAGACAAAATATTTAATTCCCATGAAATAACAAATCCATTTTAAGGTAATTCAAATCACGAGCACCAACTAATATTGCATATACTTTATCTGACATAACTGATATACTAGATATTTAAATTACGTAATTTAAATCATTATATGCACATACTGCCAGACAACTTCTAAATTGGAAAATTAGTAGTATCTTTCGCTTAATTTCTTATATATACATATATAGTTTGTTTGTTTTAACAATGTAGTTCGGTAAAGCTGTTAAGATCTTGCTGGGTCTACTACATTACGAAAAAAATATTGTTTTAATAAGCAAATATTTTTGTGATATTAAATCCTGTAGTAAACTTATATCCTAGTCTCCTTGTCGAATGAGTAAAACGCACCTTTTTAAACAAAATAACGTTTTTCACATCCTTAACAGTGATACAAGAGGCCGTTCAGTTGACATCAGCGCAGAATCCGTTAGACGGTTGCACCTTGCAAATGGTAAATAACCTGCGACCTATTTATCCGGCTGTGAAAAAAACATAGAGCAAAACAAATCTACAATTACTATTACTTATTACACCTAAAGTACTAAATTTAACCTTATGTCTTAAGACATACGGTTCTTTAATATTTAGAAAAGTGTAAAAGTAACTTTGCCTTTCCAACCACATGTGGGAAAGATTCTGGATCGTTTTTTGTGTGCAGCCCAAAGTTTGTGCGACGGATGTTTGGTCTCCTTTGGTTTAATAATTAAGTTTTGCTTTTACATTAGCGTCCCGTTACAGATTTGACTTGTGTAATTAAAAACGTGTGATGTTGACCGACCTTGCTAATATTTGATCTGATTTTGAAGTCCAATAGTTTAAATATAGCTTGTTAGAATTTCTAATTATCCTCTTGATTTTGAAGATAAAAATATTTAATATTGTTTTCGGAACTCCAACAATTTACAATGGTTGTACATAATCTAATACCTTTAAACAAGCAATTCTTGTATATTTTTATATTTGTATATATTCAATATCTAGGAAACGCTGTCGTCTATTTCCATGAAACTTAGTATGTAGGTAGTTTCGGGGACGATAAATCGATCCAGCCAGATTTTATTCATAGAAAACTTTTTTAACTGAGATTTCATGCAATAAATAAATATAGCTAGAATATGAAGGTAAGTTTCGCCGTCGCTGTCTAAACAAAAAGAGCTCTGATGGGATTTGGTTGCTTCGAAAATCCATGTAACCCCAGTTCGAATCCGAGTATATATATTAATTTTATTTTGTAAAAAATGATAATTTTGTAAGGCATACCTAACGATTTATTTTAATTAAATAAATAATTGTGTAATTAATTATAAGAGAGATATCCTTTTTAATGTTTTTTTTATGTGAAAAAATGCTAATTTTGTGAGGCAAACCCAACACTTTATTTTAATTTAAAAACATTTTTTAAAGAACCGAGCTAGACTCGGTCACCCAGGTACATATAGATAGGTAGGTAATATAAATAAAATTTAATTTCAATTGTTTGTCCTGTTTAATCTTCGAAATGACTGAACCGATTTCGATGAGACTTTTACTGGTAAATAAAAAACTTTTCAGAGTATTATATAAGCTACATATTACACCTTTGCGTATGAAAAAATAGTAATGATAACATTTAATATTACCTACGTCATAATACTTAGATACGAAGTACCTAATTTTAAAACTAATTTTTTAGAAAAGGAATAAATAATCCAAAAAAGATATATAAATTCCATATAAACAAGAAATATTTTTCACGAAAACCACAAAGATAAACCATTTATAATTCTTCATTAAGAATTAATAGGCTCTTAGATGATATTGGTTTATTCAGAGTAGGATTTTTTTGTACCTATTACCGTTTTATTTTAAAACAAAACCTTTTAAACTAATATTACATATATACTTATGGATGTTAGGAGTAAGTACTATTTAGCCGAGAAATCTTTTTTTTTTGTTTTCCAAATGTCTACGCTATTGACCCAGCAAGGTCTTAACCCAGCAAGGTGCCGAGAAATCGAGAGTCCAAAATCTGAGGATTACTTATGATATGACAATAATTGACAGTTCTTGTGGCTAGGTTTTTTGATATCTATATATATGGTATATCAGCTGTTCAGTCTTCATAATACATCCTATATTGTTCTAAATGCCACGGAATTGTATTCTCGTATTAACGATTAACACGTATATTCTAAAACTTTATGCAATTGTTGAAAAGGAGAGGAAAAGGTGAGGCGAGGTGGGCCTCCGCCGCTCACGATTTAACGAAATGCAACAATGCAAGCACTGTTACTTCACGTCGGTTTTCTGTGAGAGGGTGGTACTACTCCGGTCGAGCCGACCCATTCATACTGAACCAGTAATAGCTTCAGCGTGGCTCTACCACTATCACTAATCATTTCACTATATACATATACTAGTATATATACATAGTATATATACTATCATTTGTATATTCATTAATTGTATCTTTATTAGTGCCTTAACTCCTGATGAAAATATACCTAGTGATTTGCTTGTCTATCTTCCTCGAGATCAGTATGAAAACAAACAAGCTGCACTTCATTTACAAGAAATTTTGGTGTGTAAGGGGTGTCGAGTAACATCTTAAGACTTGAGACACCCAAGCCAACCTCACCTGCAGGTGCACGTGGTGCACCCTGCTGAATAATGACGAGGCAATGGCGAAAGCGGGGTGGTAGGGTTTTACAGCCCGACTGGGTCGCAACCACCATGTATATGGCGAAAAAGCCCGTCATAGTGACTTGCTTCTGCGCGTCGCGTTTCGGGATCAGCCTGTGCATATCCAGTACCGGACTTTCGTCATTATGGCCGGCATGACGACCGGCGATGGATAATCTGTCTCTCGGTGGTTGCCGATGTTTTTGGATTGTACTATACTTAACATCAGGCATAGTGCAGTAACTATGTCGTACTTCGATAAAAAATATATATATATGTATATTTATTTGTTGAAACTACTCGCTTGCCATTTATTGTATGGTAATGTTACTGTCTCAGAAACCATCACGTATGTATAACAACAATATTAGGGTCTAGGATAGTTGTAGGGCTTTTTCTGATCTCGCCTGGCTTTCACTGTGAAGTTGAAAATCTATACCTAAACACCTTTCTAGGTGAGATTCTTCTCATTATCATTTATTTTCAGCTAAGATCGTCGTTAAACCCAAATATCTATAAAGTATAAAGACGTTTATACTTCGCGATCCTTACGTCTAAAACGCAAGAAACAGCTTTTTCTTTATCAATGAATTTTTGTCGAATTTCAACCAGAGAATGACCACTAGTGTTTTTTTTTGTTGGGGACTCTTTCTGGATTTCGTTTATATTATTACTGAAAAGTAGTTTTTTTTATATGGTAGGAGGCAAACGAACAGGTGGGTCACCTGATGTTAAGTGATCACTACCGTCCATAGACACTAGTAACACTAGGAGAGTCGCAAGTGTTTTATCAATCTGTGTTTAGGGAGAGGGGAAGGAAGCGGGGAGGGGATAAAGGGAGTTGGGCCACCGGCGCTCTCACTGATCGAATGAAACGCAATAAACAAACAGCACTGTTACTTCACGTCGGTTTTATTTGGTAGTCCGATGAAGCTGTTAAGACCTTGCTAGATCAATAGCATAGTCAGTTCGAAAAAAAACAAAAACGTCGGTTTTCTGTGAGAAAGTGGTAGGTACTACCCCGGGCAAGTCGATCCATTCATGCTGAAACCAATTATAGCTTCAACGTGGGTCTACCACCTACATTTTAAAATGTAGTGCCGTTAGCCACTAGTAATTATTGAAGTATGTTTACAGTATGTGTACTAATATTATTACAAAGCTGAAGAGTTTATGTTCTTGATCGCGCCAATCTTAGGATCTACTGGTCCGATTTGAAAAATGATTGAGTGTTTGTTAACTCATTTATCAAGAAAGATTGTATCTTATCACACTAAGACCAATAGGAGTGGAACACTAATGAATAATGTTTCAAAATCGGGATTTTTTAGTAGTGGTAGAGCCACGCTGAAGCTGAAGAATTGGTTTCAACCTGAATGGGTCGGCTCGTCCGGGGTAGCACCACCCTCTCACAGAAAACCGACGTGAAGTAACAGTGCTCACATTGTTGCGTTTTGTTCGGTCAGTGAGAGCGTCGGAGACCCATCTCCCCTCCCCTCTCATCTCCTCTTCCTTCCCCTCCCCCTTTCTCTCCATTCCCACAAACACAGGCTGGCAACGCACTTGCGACTCCTCTGGGGTTGCTAGTGTCTGTGGACGGCAGTGATCACTTAACAACAGGTGACCGACCCGCACGTTCGTTTGCCTACTATATGACATAAAAAAAAGCTTCTGCTGCGCATTGGCGGTTGCCCAAAGTAACTATTCCACGCGGACGAAGTCGCGGGCAGAAGCTAATAATATATGAGATACATGAAGCCCATATTATGAACAGACACCTGGTAAATGTTTTACAATACAAGAATCACGTAGTTTGGCCTCGGCTCGGTCACGTCTCGGCTTCGCGGCCTCTCGTAAACCAGGACCGATTTATTACCCCGTACTGTTTGTCGGATGCGACGCACCGAATTTTGTAATAATGTAAAATTATTGTGGAAAGCGTCTGTATACTAACATCTCGCCATACTTGGAACGGTGTGAACAAAGTTTACACCGTGTTTGTATATATTTAGTTCTCTTAGAGTTGTGTTAATATAGATGGCTATTCTTATCTATACATATAATAAAAATGAAGTGTCTGTATCTAATATTAAAATAACAGATCTTTAATGTTTGGAATAATGCAAGTTTTTGAAAAAGCATCTCTATAATTCCATATAATCTCACAATTTTATATTTTTTGATATATGTGATTAAAAAATCGTGTGCGGAGAGGTAAAAGCTAGCATTCAATATAATAAGTATTTTGTTAAGCATTTGTCGAATCATTTTGATAGATAGTTGATTTTTTACTAACAAAAAAAATAACATTAAATCATCCTTTTACAGTATAATATCTATATATTAATACGTGAAGCAAAAAAATTGTACCCCTTTTTAACCTATTTGCCGTGAACGGGTGAACTTGAAATTTGGCATAGTTAAAGTTTATATGGCGGAGAAGTGCAGAAAGCTGTTTATTTCATATAAAATGTATTAGAAGTACATTAAATTTATTAAAATATGCACTACTCACACTACTGCTTAAATTTTACACAACATATACACACATGTAAATAAAAAAGACATTTTGACAGCCGTCAATAATTACGAAGTTCAAAAGAGGTTGCGAAGGAGGTTGCTCGACTGTATGTATTTTTTAACTCTTACGTTCCAATTAAAATTTTTCATCTTACATTCAACAATGATATTATAAAATATAACTATTATTGTAATGTTTATTATTTTTATGGTGAACTCACTTCAAATGATGATTTAATAAAAAAAAGAGCCAAATAATGCTTTGTATAATCAAAATAAGAATTTTGTTCATAAAAGTAATCCATAACTTAGACCTCCGCGGTTACAACGTTGCAATTTAACCTCATGTAGCAACAAAAAAGAATCTATTTTAAAAGCTAATGGCAGTATTAAAAACATCTTTGTCTTGGATTCACCATTGGATTGTAATGTGCATTCATTACTTTTCCAAATGATGATACTGGGCATATCACTATTTCTCATAATGAACAGACTACATTTAATTCAATATCACCCAGAAATACCACCCACCCATGGTGTCGTGTAAAATAAATTGAAAATTGTGTCATAAATTTCTTAAAGTTTCGTAAAGTTATGTTTGCATAAAATTCGAGAGCTTTTACCACGTGGTTTTTGTTTCAAATTTATAGTTAATTTCAATTTTCATTTACACATAGATTTTTTTAAATGTTTATATAATTAAAGATCATGGCAAATAATAAGTAGCCATGATAATAACCTTTGATTATAGAAGTTTGACAAAAGAACCCTAATAAAGTTCAAGCTTTAAAATATCAAATAAATATGGTCGAATGTCGACCACTAGGCGCCCACTAGTAATTGAATAAAATGGCAACTGAATAATTGAACGTCAATCTGCCAATATTTTTAAAGATCTTCCTACTGTTTTCGGGCTGTCTCATTTTTTATTTGGTGATTTTATGAATCAAATTATTCTCAATTATTTATCAAACATCTTGTTTCATAGAAACCTCCTTATGGCAACGGTTAAAATATTTCCATCTACCAAGTATAAAAACATATTATTAATTTAATTAAAAACTGCTAACTGAAATTAAAGCTGCCAGATCGTTTTTTGACCTGTGCAAAGCACTCCCACACTTTGGGACTATATTTTCCCATGCTTACAGATAATAAATAATTGAACTGATTTTCACTTACTATCCTAACTTATTGTTTCTTTTTTTTTTCTCGAACTGACTACGCTATTGACCGGGCAAGATCTTTATAGCTTCACCGGACTACTAACTCTGCCTTCATACGCCACGACAAAAGTCTTTATACATTATAATATAAGTAGGTATAGGATATGTAGTACATTTGTAATATGTTTTCTGTCACCTATTTTGTTTGAAATACATTTTATGTGTATTTTTGGTGTATCACCCGCAGTATCAATGATACTTGTACAAGCTTATTATAATAGGTATAAAATGTAAATAAGTCCGGTACGCTCCTCGCCACGTACATAAAGGTGTGTTTACACTACGCGACACTCTGACGCGATCAATCTCCATCAGCAAGCGGCACATTATCACCGAGTATCCGCCTCCGCGGACGTTGGCTTTCTAATGTTCAGACATGACCTCTTTGTTTACTACATCATCTGACTTTGTTATTCAACTTTTCTAGATATGTCCTCAGTACGACACTCTGTTTAATTTAAACATATCGCGGGGTATTATTCTATATAGATTCTTTACTCTATATATCTTAGGTCACAGTGATATAAATGTGAAAAGATTGTTTGCTTGCTATGATTTCACTCGTTAAGTATTAAACCAGTCATCATGAAGTTTTGCATACACATTCTCAAGAGAACAGAAAAGGATATAGAGTACCTTTGAACGAAAAAAAATGTTTCAGAGGGATAGATCAGATCTACATTAAAGAGAGCGAAGCCGCTAGCAAAAGCTAGTATCGTATACCAGGTGAAAGGTTAAACACTCGCGGTAGTCTAGAATATGACACTTCATGGTCACATTTAACATATCAAATAGTAATATTAAAACAAATACTAATAAACAACCAACAAAACGTTAAAGTTTGTTCTAAGAGTTTCAAAAGTGTACACAATCGTAATAAACCTATGTGCAATTGTAGTCCGGTGAAGCTGTTAAGACCTTGCTGGGTCAATAGCGTAGTCATTTCGAAAAAAAAAAACCTAGGTGCAATAACCGTTGCCGAAAGCTATAATGAGCGACCCGGAGTTAATAACTTTCGATTATAAATCGAAAAATATACCCTTTTGTTTTGCTCCTGACGTTCGCACGTTCACTTTCAACTGAAAGTGAAATCACCCGACGGTCATTGACACCGTGCTTTAACAATGTGATACGTAGAGTATTGTGCAGAATTTTTATATTTTTCTAGATAATTACGTCAAATATTCAGACCTATTATTTAAATTGATTTAGAACAGGAATCGAATGCAGATTATCCACCCTAAATATTGCTACTGTCCAAACGTTCAGCCTGTATATTGTGCAGTAATCCCCTATAGGTACAGTTAGGATACTTAAAATTAATTATTATTCTTCTTTCTTATAAGATTTTGCAATTAACAAAAGTATTTATTTTATTAATATTTCAAATTATGTTCCCTCTTATCACAACGTTTGTCAGTAAATGTGTGTTACGTCTCGTACTGTGAATAGTGTTGTAGCCGTGTCTAAATATTTATAAGTAATCTGTGAGAACAGAGTCAAACGCGATCGTCCATCAAGCGTTTATCGCGCTTACATTTAACCCGTAACCTTATCTGACGAGATGAAAGTGACGAAAAATGTATAAACAGAAATAAAAATATTGTTTTTCGGTAGCTTAAAATCCTTTGTACGATGTCAGAAGCGACACGCCCCAAAAACACCGTTTTCAGATTTCATTTCTTCCTCCCACATTCACATACGTGATTACCTGTATGATTCTTATTTACACGTATTCTTTTTCGCACTTGTCTTTGCTAAAATCCTAGCGGTTTATGTCTTTACAAACAGATAAAAGAACATTTGTATAAGAGTTTTGATTTTTTGAAGGAATTAAATTTTTTAACAAAATAACGGTAGGCAAGTTTTAATATTAATTTATTTTTATTAATAAATATACTTTATTATAATTTATCATCAAGGGTGTTTACAAATATTATATTGGCGTTAAACTATTTAACATAGGTCTGCCTTATAATAAACATAAGGCAAAACAAACTGAGACAATTACGTATTAATTAATGATTACTAACGAATAAATAATTTACAAATTATTGATCTTTATTAAGTCTATAGATAAAACAAGAATGTAAAACTAACTAACGAGGAAAGTTCATGTTATCCTTTTTTCGCAACTCAAACCTAACCTAACTAAAGTGAGATAAAAGAGCAAGATGGCGAACATTCAGTGAGCGTGGTTCATTTAAAACGTAACCTTTTTTTTTTTGAAATGTCTACGCTATTGATCCAGCAACGTCTTAACAGCTTCATCGGACTACTAAGACGAGCGCTTAAGGCACTCAGCCGATTTTATTTTGGCAACCAGCTCAAGGGTGCACGTCACACCTCGGCTTGGCTGTTGCCTGTTGCATGCAAAATCGCGACCTATCTTAGCTAACCTAGCTAACTATTCATATATGTATGAGTTGTTGAAACGTATATGTGTACCAAGCATACACGCCTCATCAACTCCTCCATATATTTATTATCGGAAAATTGAGAGTTTTTCAGTTCGATAAGGGAAAAAAGTAAACCCTTCCACTTTCATGTGTAAGCGTGTAGGTGTGCACGTGTGTGGGGGTGATCGTGTAGTGTTGTAGCAGTAATGTATATTTGAGTGTCACCGTATCGCGCAAGCAACGCACTCAAGGGCTCCCTACCGAGGGATCGAACCTAGGCTTGAGCCGCTGCCGTGGGAGGCCTAATCGGGTAAAAACGTAACCTTTTTAAAACAAGTATTCAGTACGTATTTAACTTTTTTGTAATAACACCGTTATAGTTCTTGTAAAAAAATATTGAAGTATCTTCAGTAATGTAAAGTTATTAAAGTTCTAAAAACTATTATTTCTAAAGGCATTATGCGTTCAGGGCAAGCGATATGGTGCTTATATTGACATGAAATATATTCTCAAGATAATAAACGGCGCAGACAAAATCACCTTTGAAATATTGTGAATACGAAAAAGCACGCGATGTCGATATAGTAAAAAAAATAAAATGTCTTTTCGTTAGACTGAAATGTTTAAAAAAAAGAATCAATTCAGTGGCTCTCGGGTAATAAGCAAACTCATAGACAGATAGAAAGAAGGATTTAGCTCTATATATGTGAGTACACTTATTGTCAAATCTAGTGTTAAATACACCAGGAAATTAAACACTAAGTAGATGATTAAAATTCTCATATGAATCTTCAGATTTTGCCATTCACACACTATATATAGCAATATTTCTTTTTAATGTCCCATTTGATTAGAGACGTTCACTCATAACCGTGCACAAAAGGTTTAACTGTACCGCGAAGGCTATTCACAAGGCTGTTTAACTATGATTTATACATTGTTTAATTTAGATTTCGTGCTTTAAGCACAGCTCGACTTTAATACGGACTGATATGAATGGGTTTACGTAATAGTTTTATGAAACAAAAAATCTCCATTTGTTAGGTACTTATTGTGGTCTTCTTACATATCTGTACAACATAACATTGACGTATGTGTTTGTAATTCCGAAATAACCGATTTTTATTAAATGGATATATGTATATGAGAATATACAGAATGATTGTAAAAAAAAAACAATTTTTAAAATTGTTGTCTGTCTATCTGTACGCTCCGCCTTATCTCCGAAACGGTTAGACCGATTTTGATGGGATTTTCACTGGCAGATAGCTGATGTAAAACAAGTCAAACACTGCCTACAGGAGTGCAAAGTCAAAACAACTTAATAACTGTGTTCTGTTTTGATTTTTTAAATTAATTATAGATTCAAATATATAGATTTAACACTACAATAAATACTTCAGGCTAAAATACTACTTATTTGCACAAAAAATGTGTGTCAATGGTATTCGTGCAGTTGAACTTTGTTCACAGTTTATTTGCTTTTATTTCTTTTGTTTCATCAAATAACTATTTACGAAAATGTGTTTAATTTATTAGGATTTTTTAAATCAGTATATACGTAAATATGTATATATATTTTGGTTATAAATTAATATTCGCCCATTCTATTAGCGTACCACATTAAAAATAGTCATTAAAATCATAAATAATTCCTTTTAAAAAATGGTCACAAAATATTAAAGTGCCAGTCCTAAAATCATAATAACAAATCTTCGATGCAGTTCATATCATTGCTATTCTAAATTTGTACCAAAACCGTAACTTCCCAGAATGACCCCTGATGTAAAGATAAAAAAGGGACAAAATGTTCGGCATAAACAATTTGCCGCGACTCTGGGAAAACAAAACACTGATAAATAAATGTCTTGATTGTTATATGGAGATAAGTATCAGCAGGCCGTGACATCGCAAACTTATAGAATAAGTGACCACCTGTTGCAATATGGATCCTGTTATATCAAAATATCGTATTTTTGGTTCATTAATTATATAGAAATTTATACGTAGGGACAAATCGTTCTGATGTTCTGTTGAGTAGACTAGGAGCGTTAGAAAAGAAAGTCAACAGTAAATAATTACGAGATATTTTTGAATAAAAAAAAACGAATATATCACATTATTCTAATATATAATTCTATTAAACTAGTTGTGGACCTCGGTTTCACTCAGATTTATTTTTTGTCGCCTTTTTCGCGATAAACGTCGCGCTTGCATATGCGACTTTCTTGCGTCTAGTACTTTCTTACACTTTACATAGTAATCACAGTTGCTAAGAGCCACAGTTTAATATTATGTACTTTATAATCTTTATCAATAAGTAGACAATAGAATATTAAATACTTTTTTGTATCTAACGGGTAGTCCACAGATCTATCAAGCTTCATAGCAATTATATCGTCTCAGTGTGATGATTAAATGTGATTAACTCGAAACTGACTTTTAAAATCCAAATATGCATTTAAATGAAAGTAAGATACTTACAAATTCTTAATAGATTGTCCCTTGTCTCTTCTATAATATTGGATTTTTTTTCTATCTGAATACGCTATTGTCCCAGCAAGGTCTTAACAGCTTCAGCGGACTACTAAGGCGAGCGCTTAAGGCACTCAGCCGATTAGGATTAAATTTCCTCAAATTAACTCAATCGTAATTAGTAATAATCACACACGAGACCAAAGTTGACCATAAAATAAAGAGTGAGGTCCTATTCGATTCTAATAAACCCTTAGAAAAACCACTAACCAAGCTGATTACATTCTAATTTTCAACCAAAATGTTGCTAGAAAAGTCGAGTAAATTTGGTAAAATATTGTTGTACTTTTTTATTATAACATTTTAATAGCTGTTTCCTTGATATTTCCTATACAAGTATCTGTTCGCGATTTCGTTCGCGTTAAATAACAATATTAAATGTAATAACATTATTTGATTGAAGAAGGCCTTACTTTGCGGAAATCCATCATTGAATATTAAGGTGGATGCTACTTTGCACTTCCGCTTGGAACTGATTGACCACTACTACGTCTAACTACAACAAAAAGGAAATCGATTAATTAATAAACATATATTTTGGATATATTTATTATATTTTGCGAGCGGGCGCAACGGAAGAGTCAACATCGATCTGATGATGCTCCGTGATGGAGCGAAACACGTGTAATCGATTGTCGAGATTACACGTCAATCTACAACATATTTTAATTTGTTTATTGATAATTATTAATTATCAATAAGCGATTTTCTTTTTGTTGTAGTTAGACGTAGTAGTGGTCAATCAGTTCCAAGCGGAAGTGCAAAGTAACATCCACCTTAGTATTTAGTAGTAACATTAGGTAAAATCTGGAGATACATGTCATTCTCTATGTCGATCGGTTAAATGATATCGGTTAAATAAAATTAATGCGCTACAGCGTCATCTATTGACTAATTATGGTATAATGGATAACGCTAAAATCTTCTCCATGAAAAAAAAAAAAAAAACAGGTGTGTTTATTATCATAGTTACCGATTTTAACAGTATTGAAGTTTATTCATTTCATATCAATATCAACATTTATTTTTATATGTACAATTTTTTATGCAAATATACTAAAACAGTAGTGAGTGTTTAATATAATAGACAAAAAATCATAGTATTATCCATAGTATGGTATTCACATTTTCTGCCGACGTTACTCAGAACTTGAGCACGCACCGTTTTTTGTAGCTAAACGCCACGGCCATCTGGTAAGGGATTTTTTAAACAAAAAAACATTTGCCTGACCCTTTCTTACCTTGCTGGCCCTCGTTTTTTTTAATTTAAAAAGAACCAGACCCCTCACAATATGCTGTATTAGCGTATTAGTAAATTTCTAAAGGTCTGATGAAATTTTCGATTGAACCAAACGGATTGTATTCTAACGGTTTTGTGTTGTACAAAACTTTTTGTCTAACCCTATTATAAATTTAATAACGTGTTTACTTGTTTTCTTTTTAAATTATAAGTAAAAAAAATTATGCACCTGCTAGATTACTATTAGAGCTAATAGATTTATAGAGTACACTATACTAGCGACTCACCCCCGGTTTCATATGGGTGCTTTATTTAGATTTCTAAATATAATTGATGGTAAAAAGAGTTTTGATCTACTTTAGTGTATAGCGTTACTAAAATATTTAATTGATTTAGCATTAACACTTTATTCATCAAGATACGAGTCGCAAATATTCGATTACCTTTGAATAATATGTTAAACATAAAAAGAATTACTGTGAGTTACCCTTAGAAGAGAGGCATATACTGTCAATGACTTTTTATAGGTATATTGATGATCAATAATATTGTAGTATAATATGTTTAGCCAACGTGCCAAAGATGTATGTTATTACTCGATTACATCGTAATTCGAAACGAACACATCCGTGGTACATCCTGGAATCTGTGACATCACAGACAAGCTGCAGGAAAGTAGTCTCCGTTGGTAGTTGGTATGGCCACATAAGTCGCAGGCCTCCGACTATGTCGGAAATAGATGTCTCAACATCACCATACAACCCCCCGAGATATCGCGGTAGACCACAAAAAACGCTAGCTGGTAGTAGTGAAAGCGGACATAAATGGGAACAACCTCACACAAAAGAATACCGAAGACCGGGCAAAGTGGAGGAAGTTTATCGGGAAAGCGAACCCTGGCCCAAGGCTGTGAAAACGCTAAGAAGAAGAAGATTATGTTTAGCCAATATTTACAATATAAGCCTCGAACACTCTTTCTTACGAATTCATTAGAATACATCTACTTTTCTCGAATTTCGACATATATAATATAATATGCAACTTTCGATTTATATCACTTAAAGGATAGTAAGACCCAAATCAGTTACGTAATTTAGAATATCTAAAGAAACAAATAGATACGAACGCAAAAAGCAACTCTGGTCTATAATGTTTATAGTTTACCAATGATCTTCATTGTTTAGCTATCTATTTTGATTTCGTGATACAACTCTAATCAACAATGATATTTAACCTGTGTATACAATTTAGTGCCCAAAAAACAAACCAACAGAAAAGTATATTGATTGTATATATTTTCGAACGAAAACGTATCAATCATAACCTAATAACCTTTTACGTAAAAATAACGACCAATAAAATCTGCTTCCACTCAAGAGCCGGCACAATCTTCGCAAACATCGGCAGCCTGCAGAATTTGTCTTCGAAGTTCAAAAGCATGCCGACTCTAGTGCCAATCGAAGTGCTTGTGTTAATAATTTTAAAAATTCCCGGTCCCAAATGAGTGAACGATTGAATGAGTCAATGAACGGTATCGGGGCGCGGATCTCTCTGTTGTGTTAGTTTTGCATTATGCTCGAAACGGTCTTTTGTTCGTTATGCGGGGGATGTAGGAATGCGATTCAATTTCTCATTTAGAGGGGAAGCTTTTTAACTTTACACGCAGCCTCCTATATAAAGTATCGTTAGAATTTTCCAGTGTCTTCTAACTATACCTATAATGTCTATATTATTATTTATTTTACTGTTTCATTTTACTGTGTGTATTGTGATAGTTGTATTTGAACATAATTTTTGGGGGAGAAAAGAAATCATTTTTTTAATGTATATTTTGATTAACAATCAAAAGGGTTAGAGATATAGAATTTGCAGCATTTTGTATTTTATTAGAACTTATATATCTGTCTTTTTGGAACTTATACACCTAGGATCTTTGAATTGTGAAATGACTATTATTTTATTTGATTATTTCATTAAAAAAACAGTGAAGTAGTAACTATGTTTTATTTTCTTCTGAGAACAGAAAATACGTCTTATTAATACATTAATTAATAAAATTAAAAATGAACATTAATTATTTTACAAATTACATAATTTTATTTACGCAGTTGTTGAGCGTATGTTATGTTTTGTGAGAAAGTGTACGTGTTACCAAGGTAACTTGCGTAGTAGGCATCACATCATACATTGCAGAATTTATAAATAACTAGCCTCTGCCCGCGACTTCGTTCGCGTGGAGTAGATATACTAACAGGCAGCAGTTCTCAAAAGGGAAAAAACATACCGATTTTGAAACATTTTTCAACTGTACTCCGTTCTTATTGGTCTTAGCGTAGTGATATATAGCCTATAACCATTCTCGATGAATGAGCTATATAACATTGAAAGAATTATTTAAATCGGACCAGTAGTTCCTGAGATTACCCCCTACAGCGTCACAACATCACAACGTCACAAACTCACAAACTCACAAACTTTGCTGCTTTATAATATTAGTATAGATATATAATTGAAGTTTCGATTTGGGACAGTATTAAACTAAAAATAAGTGTATGTAAAAATGTAATACAATAGTTTAGTCCACGTAGTAGGTCACATAATAACTTTCCAAAAAATATAAATCAGATAGTACACCGATTACTGATCATAAAATTAACAAAATGCTAATCATTGTTTACGGTTATTATATTGACGAATATAATTTCAGTTTCGGTTGCATGTTACCCGTAACACCGGCCTTCGTGACTGACTGAACAGTCTGCCTTGTATTTATTGGATCGTTTCTCGCAACACGCCGCGTCGCAAACAGTTCTATAATACACACGGATTGACAGTGTGCGTACAATTTTAATAATAATATTAGACGGCGAACGTTTGAGGCACTCAGCCGATCTTATCTGACAACCAGCTCAATGGTGCACGGCACACCTTGGTGCTTTGTTACGCAACATCGCGAATCTAACTCAGTTAAGTTATGTGAAAAATTCTGATCACAACCAGCAACCTTTTTATATGACAAAGAGTGGTTAGGGTTAAACCCTGTGTTGTGTAGTGTGGGAGCAGTGTCCGCCTGCATTCAGGTGTCGGAGAACAGTGAGAGACAGTTGTCGCTTCTTTTTATTTTCTAGTATAGCCTCAATGTAGGATTTTAATATTCGTTGATTAACGTAATCAGTCGTTAAGCCATGACAGTGTAACAAACAAAACAAGTTCACATTCGCTGTTACATTATTAGTAAAAATTCCAGATTTTTTCAACACAACCGATTGCGCTGTTATTCTAAAGAGTCCTGCCAGCTTCACCGAGATTGGCAAGCACAGAAGGAACTCGGTCAAATTAACAATCCATGCAAGAGTTCCTTTAAATTTCATTGGGTAAATAATAATACAGATACAGTATTCTTGTTAGAATTGATAGCACATATATTTAGTGAGTGTGCTATAAGGTGGGCAGAGGCCACAGGTCACAAGCCCTGGCACGGGCGTCGCCACCCCGCCCTCGGACGCGGGCTCTGCTGCCCTGCCACGCTAGTAAGTTTTAGATCAATAAGTGGGCTTCGTTTATTCTCAATTTCTGTTTTATTTCGTTTAAACCGTTTACGTTTATTACGCTCACCTGTTGTTTATAGCAGTATAAACCCTAAGCTGTTCATACTATATAAGCAATGATGTTTATGGTAAGTTTAGTACAGTTACCTCATCAACTTATAAGAGGAACACAAAGATTGGTACTTTTTAAGAGTTATTTGAGTATCACGTAGGAATGAATGCTCATCCATATATTAATCCGTTGAAGTTGTAATGGCCTATCAGATCAATAGCGTATAGAAAATTCTAAAACAAAATCGTCAATATATTTTAGATGAAATACTTTAATTTTAAAGGTTTACGTACAAATAGTGTATGTACCGTACTGTGAGGTATAAGAGGATATTTTTTTTTTCCTAACAAGTATTTGTCAGTAGTCGGAAAATTAGAAACGTTTTTGCACATTTTATCGTTTATCTATTAAGAAATTATCTGTTTTCACACTACGACTCTTACTAACGGAATATTTACTATGTAATGTCTAATTTAAAATATACCGATATATTATCCTTGCGATAATAAAATGGCTGGAGCATGTAGATATTAAACACGAGAAAACTGTTAGACTAATTTAGTGATTAGGAAAGAAAAACTAAAACTTCGAATAAAAACCTTGACACTTCCTAAGTTACATCAGTGATTAAGAAGAATGAATTCGATTAAGATTCATTCGAGTACTGCATAGAAACCAAATACTAATGTATAAATAGTTAAATATTGTATAGTTTGGGTACGCCACTCTCACAATTAAGAAAAATATGAAATAATGTCATAATTTAGATCACAGGGTGCAAAAAAATAGATATACATTGAAAAATAAAAGCCAGTATTTCGTGCTATTTTCAAAAAAGGAAAACTATCTCACCCTCTAACTAACCTTATACTTTTTTACACTCGTGACGGGAGGGGGGTGTCCGGCGGGGCGGAGACGTCTCCGGCGAGCGTGGCCCGTGGCCATTGCCCGCCCAACGACCGCCCGCCCAACCAAACACCGCATTAGAGATAACATTTCATGATGTAGACGGGGGGTTAGCGTGTTTGAATATGAGAATGGTTCAGTTCTTGCATACGGCGAATATTGCTATATTCAGGCTACTGTTCATTATAATTATATCGATAAATTTATAGTTTACTGGCTGTACGTGCATTTTGTTCCTGGACTTTCTAATTCGATGACAAGTATGATATTAGAAAAATGTGTCTACCTATTTATTTATCTCTAATGTGGCGTAACCGTTCCTTATTAAACCTTGCTGCAGAGAGAGTGACTTCTTACTTGTTAGAATATTTTTAGAAATAATTAGAAAATTTCAGTTAGGTCACGAATTGCATGAACTAGGCAACAGCCCAAGCCGAGGTGTGCCGTGCTCTTGAGCTAGTTGTCAACATAAAATCAGCTGAGTGTCTTAAGTGCTCGCCTTAGTAGTCCGATGAAGCTGTTAAGACTTTACTTGGCTAATAGCGTTGTCAGTTTGAGAAAAAAAAAGGTATTCCAAAAAACATTACTGGCAGAAAATAAGTTATACATGATAAACCCGAATGAAACCACAGGATACTCATAGTTTAATATTTTTATTTTAGTCCTACAGGACACAGTACGTAACGATGTTATTTTGTGTTAAGTTTATCCTACGTAGTTTATTTTGTTCAGTTATTGACTTTCAAGTAATGTATTCTTCTTAAAGAGTCTGTTTTTTTTTTCACCAGTTTGTATTCCCCATCCCAGAACTGAATTTAATACAATAACATTATAAAAAAATGAGAAACCAAACTGTAAATTATACGGTAAGTAAGACCCCACATATAAAAACAGTATCAAAGGAGTACCCTTATGAATGGTCGTTATAAAAACTCATCATATGATATGCAAATGAACATTAGTCACAAAGTTTTTACGTCGCTTTGATGCCGAGATAAAGGTACTCGTTACATGGTAATTTACAAGTGTTTTTCCTTGTTTTTTTTTTCACTTATCACGGTGTCCTTTGGTGTTTCGATAAAATAATATTCGCATTAAGACACGAATTTTTTACAAGCGATCCCTTTCGTTCAAAAAAGAAAGTGGTTCGTGAGACGATTGGCTTTGGTATTTTGCTCTTAAATACAATTTCTTCATATCACGAAATATTTTCCAATTTAATAACGACGCTAAGACACAGGAAAACGATTGATCACATTTTTTTACATTCTATGTTTATAACTTAAGTTATATTAATATAATGTTAACTTATGTTTTAGATACACTAATATCAGACATACAGAAGATGACAGCTTAGTGTTTGCTGTTCTTGTTGACTACAAATTTACGTTTTAAATAATCGAAGAAATTTATCAATAAATTAGACCATATGGAGACGCTCTTAATCTTTTAACCCATTGAACGAATTTTAATACCATACTTCCGGCACCAGTAAGCTTTTAACTTAAAAAAACATCCAAAAACCTAACCACGTGCCCTCCTTTAGACATTTTTTCTTATTTTAAGTCTCGCACGCACCTGTTTCATTTTTTTAAATGTTGAAATTAATATAATATGCTCTGTAGAGGGAATTCATATAAGACTGTGTATTATAAAACAAAATCCTCTGCTAGGTTTGTCTGTCAGTCTATTCACAATAAATTCAAAAATTACGAAATGGATTTTCATACGATTTTCATCTGTAGATAAAGTGATTCATAAGGAAGGTTGAGGTATATTATTGGTCAAGGTAACGTCCGCTGGGCCCGCAAGTTATTTACAAAATATAGGCTTACGACAGGCTTGCAGATATGAAACGGCGATATCCTCTAATGGAACGTAGGTCTCTCTTTAGTTACATTTTTTTTACCACAGTAGTCTCACTTATCCGGCACTTCAGTAGTCCGATACGTCGAATAATCCAGTACCCTACGTTCAAGCTTCCCTCTCCTCTCTATACTGATTTTCCGTGCTTGCGCGCTGGTATCTGTATAAACTCCAAAAAATATATACAGTTTTTCTATACAATGCAATGATCCAAATATTCCAATAATCCGAAAGCTCTGGTTTTCAATAGTGCCGAATTAATGAGACTCTAACGTATTTAGATTTTTTCAACTCATCTCATGTTAAATAACGATGGTGCAAGATCTCGCTAAAATTAGAAAAAAAATGGCTTTAAGTACAGCTGTCGAAACGCAGCTATAGGTTTTTGGCGTCAAATTTTCATCTTAAGAGTAGTTAAGCAGGCGGATTCAGAAGCTCTACTACTTTGTCATGGTTTCGTAATGATGTTTTCCTTCACCGTAAGCTTCGACTCGCTCGTAACGATTCCAAGCTATAGCAATTCATTGAGCCAACATCACTGTACTATTGTTTGTGATGCTTGTAGATTGTACTGCGCTTAGTATCAGATACAGCGCAGTCATAAGAGGATTTCAAACAACGGCGATTAATTGAGCCAACATCACTGTACTATTGCTTATGATGCTTGTAGATTATACTGCGCTTAGTATCAGGTACAGTGCAGTCATAAGACGATTCCAAACTACGGTGATCGATTGAGTCAGCATCACTATACTATTGTTTGTGATCCTTGTAGATTGTACTGCGCTTAGTATCAGATACAGCGCAGTCATAAGAGGATTTCCAACTACGGCGATTAATTGAGCCACCATCACTGTATTATTGTTTGTGATCCTTGTAAATTGTACTGCGCTTAGTATCAGGTACAGTGCAGCCATAAGACGATTCCAAACTACGGCTATCGATTGAGTCAGCATCACTATATCATTGTTTCGGTATTCGGTATTCGGTGAAGCTGTGGAGACCTTTCCAAGTCAATAGCGTTTTCATTTCGAAAAAAAAGCTTGAGATCTTTGTAGATTGTGTAGTACAACGCTTAGTATCAGGTGGAGTATAGTCATAAGATGTTCCAATCTATACTAATATTATAAAGCTGAAGAGTTTGTTTGTTTGTTTGGTTGAACGCGATAATCTCAAGAACTACCTGTCCGATTTGAAAGTTTCTTTCAGTGTTAGATAGCTCATTTATCGAGGATGGCTATAGGCTACATATCATCACGTTAAAATCAATAGAAGCGGAGCACTAATGAAGAATGTCTCAAAATCGGGCCATTTTTAGAGCATCCGCTGCGTGTTAGTGTCAGTATTATATGCGTTGCCATGGTAACACGATAACATTCTATCGGAAATATTATTAGGGTTTATTTTGTGTTCCTGTTCAAAAGTTTATTTTACGTTATTTTTAATTCCAATTTTTGATTATAAGTAGTACGTTGCTATCGCAAACATTTTTACAGTCTATTTTGTGCTGCTATTCTAAAAGGTTAGTAATAATATTCGTCCATCAATACAGGCGAAGGAATTAATCCATACTGCCAATTCTGAAGTTGTCAATATAGGTAGTTCTTATATATTCTCTACCCAGTTTTCTTCTATGTCTAAAGTTAATGTAAAGGTTAAGCGCCAAATGTTCTATATAATATTTCGTAATTTTTTATCTTCTTAATTTTTAAGACCCCAGAATACATGCTCCTTGGTATTATTTTTCATTCATTTCCTTATGCATAATAAACAAACCATATTACATAATATACCACCAACTTAACACAATATAAAGTCAAATAACACAACATTATGAATAAAATATAAAATCATGTCAATCATTACAGACTGAAATCTCGCCAAAAACTCCTCAAAAAGATTATTCTACGTTAGTTTTGTTCCCCATTTTTGGTTCGTGACATATTACGTATTATAAGAATAAAGTGTGTGTATATAATATTAAAATAAATACTTTTTGATGAATACATATATCTGCGGTGCTACAAATATCAATATTTTTTTTAATTCTGTCGATATGTCTGTTTGTTTATTTGTTCCTGATAATCTCCGAAACGGCTGGACCTATTTGAAAGGTTTTTTTAGAGATGACTACGCTATTGACCTAGCAAGTTCTTAACAGCTTCAACGGACTACAAGTAATATTTGAACGGGAATTTTACGGCCAAATAACTAATTAATTAGCTGTTTTATTTTAAGCTAGCAGATTGAGCAGACGATACCCGCCCTGATAATAAGACAAACTATACCTAAATCTTGCCCAAGAATCATTTTATATATTGGTAAAAACGGCATCAAGATGCGTTTTTGATCTTATCGCGAACAGACATATAGACAGACGTGGAACACGACTTTGTTGACACTATGTTATCCGTGCATTCGTATGTGTGAAATTGACCAAAAATATGTTGTTCACTGTAAACATGCACGTGTGACGTACATTGTATTGGACTCCAAGAATAAATATAATTGAAAGTCATATATTTATATGTGATTTAAATTATAGTAAGGTATATTAATAACTTGATTATATCAACAATATGGACATAAATTATATCTAAATAATAAAAGATTTAACACATATTGTACGATAATGTATAGCTTAATATTTTCATTACTTTCTTATATAGTGTAAATGAGCACTGAGGGTGATACATAGATAGTAGTTTAAAGTTCCAGCTATGTGGCTTATGATAAATCCCATCCCATTCGATACACTATTAGTATTCACATATATAATGTACATGTTACCTGTTACTGTAGATGATGTGCGTGTCATACTTACAAATATTTTTGAAAGAGTATTATTGTTATTTACACATCTAATAACAATTTTAAATCCGTTTAATATATTCAAAAAACGCGTGCGAAGCCGCGGGTAACAGCTAGTAATAATAATAAAATAAAAACTTTAATAACGTTACTTCTATTCCCATAACAAATCTAAAACCTGTCAAGTTTTAATTTTACTTAATGTAAACAAATATGGCATATGAATAGAAGACATCCGCATCTGTTTCGCGTATCCATTCACTAGACCAACTAATACTAGGTACCGTATTGTAGTTTTATGATCTTCCAATTTTCCACACTCGGGCTCAGTACTTTGGTAAAATGAGCGTTAAAATGCAGCATTTTTAAAATTTTAAACGCATGTCATTTTTTGTTTGGTCCAATGTCAAATTGAATATGTACTCCGTTATTGTCAGTTATATACTACAGGAAGGACTCGAAATAAAATGAATATTCGCTGTTCATATCACGTTCACACGTAGCAGTAATATTAGCAACCTATTGTCAATAACAATAATAATAACGGACAATAAATAATCAACAGCACCGTATTAATGTATTTGATGATAGATTTTTTTCATATCGTAGGAGGCCAACGAACAGGTGGGTCACCTGATGTTATGTGATCACCGCGGTTCATAGACACTAGCAACACCAGAGGAGTCGCAAGTGAGCCAGCCTATGTTTGGGGGAAAGGGTTGAAGGAGAGGGGAAAAAGAGAGGGGAAGTGGGCTTCCGGTGCTCTCACTGACCGAACGAAACGCAACAATGCAAGCTTACTTCACGTCGGTTATATATCTTCGTCGAAAAAAGAATGGTTATATTATTAGTTCTTGTAATAATCAATATAATACAAAAATGCGCATTTGTAACGCAGGTAACGACTACATTGGCTGGATCAAAGTAATTTGAAAATTTTCATCTTTGCCGTACTGTGAATATGTGGACTAACCGAATGAACATACCAGCATGTTCCCTTCCGCCTATGATATACGGATCCCTCAAACAAGGAGTCAAGTTATATTTCTACAGGTCGGCATGACGACAACAACTCCCAATGAAATTTATCATCGCTAGTCGCGGTTATTTCTTGTAGTACCGTAATTTCCATCACATTATTTCAGCAGTCATTTTGTTGAGGTAGTTTATAATAGAACGAGACAGATGATAAAAGACTACATGTGGCATAAATACAAATATTAAGAAGGATGTTTGGTGTAACCCGAAGGGATAAGATTAAGAATGAGTATATCAGAGGATGGTTGCAAATAACACCAGTGACAGAGAAGCTGAGGAGTAACAGGTGAGCATGATATGAGCATATTATAGTACTCTTCTTATGTCTTCTTCTTCATCTCTATGAAAGTTATATAACAAGAACAGTTTTTAGTATGAAAGGGGACGGAGATAGGACTAGGGGAAAACCAAAAAAGGTGTGGATGTACTGTATGAAAAATTATATGTGTATAAAAGTTGTGTAGTTGTATACTTAGGTGGAATAAGGTTAAAAAGAACTCATGTTGTATATATCAAACACATTTAAGAATAGGTAGGTGGTGGGAGTGAGATCTCTGTATGTGGGAGATCCACGCTGAAGCTATAACTGGTTTCAGCATGAATTCGTCTATTCGCCCGGGGTAGTATCACTCTCTCACAGAAAACCGACGTAAAGTAACACTTCTTGCATTATTGTGTTTCGTTCGATCAATTAAAGCGCCTGAGGTCCACCTCCCTTTCTTCCCTCCCCTTTCTCTACCAACACAGACTGGCAACGCACTTGCGACCCCTCTAGTGTTGCTGGTGTCTATGGACGGTGGTGATCACTTAACATCAGGTGGCCAACCTGTTCGTTTGCCTCCTATGATATAATAAAAAAAAGAATAATAAAGAAATATGATATATTTAAAAAGCAAGATTTTATCGGCCCAGCAATTGACCAAAACGGTTCAGAAGCGGTGAGCTTCGGTCCGTCACGGTTTGTGGTGATCGGGCGCGTGCCCAGCCGGTCACATGTGGGAAGTCATTTGTCGTCCGTCACACACGTGCCCCTGCCCTGTATTATCTTCAAGAAACCGTTGCTTAGGTCATGACCATGAGTCGTGCAACTAGTATTATTCTGAGTCTTAAAAGTAATACTCGTTAATATTAACAAATGGTAGTAATAAATAACTTCATGTTTATTGAAATGAGAGTAGTTCAAATTGTTACATAATATAAAACAAAATCCCCTACCGTGTCTGTCTGTCTGTTCGCGATAAACTCAAAAACTACTGAATGGATTCTCATGCGGTTTTCACAGTTAGATGCAGTGATTCATGAGGAAAGTTTTAGTATATAATTTGTCAAGGATTTTTTTTTTATAATCAGGGCGGGACAACGTCTGCTGGGCCCGCTAGTACATGATGTAATTAACAATAGTATTGGTAATAATTTTTTTGAGTGTAAAAATTGGTTGATGTAAAATGTTGTGTTTATATTTGGCGATTGTTTTAAAAATCAAAATCGTTATACTTTATTTATTTTAGTTTTAGCGGATTCGGTAGAGAGACGGTGTGTTTTTTACGATTATATTGGGACATGCTGAGAAGCTGAGAAAATCATATTTATTCTTTTTTATGAGTTTTTTTTTTCGAAATGACTACGCTATTGACCCAGTAAGGTCTTACAGCTTCACTGAACTATTAAGGCGAGCGCTTAAGGCACTCAGCCGACCCTATTTTGGCAACCAGCTCAAGGGTGCACGGTACACCTCGGCTTGGCTGTTGCCTGTTGCATGCAAAATCGCGACTTATCTAGCTAACTATTCATATATGTATGAGTTGTTGAAACGTATATGTATACCAAGCATACACGCCTCAACAACTCCTCCATATATTTATTATCGGAAAATTGAGAGTTTTTCAGTTCGATAAGGGGAAAAAAGTAAACCCTTCCACTTTCATGTGTAAGCATGTAGGCGTGCACGTGTGTGGGGGCGATCGTGTAATGTTGTAGCAGTGATGTATATTTGTGTGTCACCGTATCGCGCAAGCAACGCACTCAAGGGCTCCCTACCGAGGGATCGAACCTAGGCTTCAGCCGCTGCCGTGGGAGGCCTAATCGGGTGTGCGGGAGCAAAATTAACCCCCAGACCACGGCGGCGTGATCTGTGGTTACGCGGGCGTGGGCTTTAACACGCTCTGTTTCGAGGGACAGGCTGGTACTGATCGTTTGCTGACGTGATTGAATCAGGAGGGTCGGTAAAAATGTGTCGCGGACGTCTTTTATAACGCGCAGCGTTAGGTAAGGGTTCATAGTTTGCGGCGGATACCACAAACGGACTGGTATGATTTGCGGCTTTTTCAAAATAGCTAATCGTAAGGGATGTTACGTACGCCCAGATAGAAGGAATCTCTAGGTCTCTATGGAGATCAACTCTCCGGATGTACCACGGGGCACCGGTCACTTTACGTAAACTTTTTTATGAGAAAAATAAGAAAAAGACCGATAAGAAATTACTTGGAAAATAAAATAAAAAAATCTAGACTTCGACAGCAGTAGCATTTATTAAGTATAGCCAAGAATCATCCAGGTGATTTCGTGAGTTAAAACAGAAATATTGAATCGGTCAAACCCTTCAGGAAGAAATACGAGATATTCTTCAACACGCACACCAGAAGTTTCTTATACAAAAATAAAAAGAAAATTAATATTTAGTAAACATTCTAAAGTGATGACCAATGAACATATAGTTAATTTATTTTATACAATGAACTGCAGTTTGTATTGTTTCTTCCCAACTTTGTCATAGATATCTGTGAATGTCACATTTTTTTAAATGGCCGAAGTAAAGTTAAAAACGTTTGCTTATATTATTTCACATACAGAAAGGATACATTTTTCATTTATTAAAATCCAATAGGGATTGTCAATAATAATTTGATTTTCTTTGTGTAAATGAATTTTTATATCTTCCTAATCGATAATAATGTATATAGGCAGTATCAAAATATGCTGATTAACTTTATCATCTTAAATACTTTGCAAGTAACAATAGAACTGAGAGATAAAAATAAATCTACAGAATAAATGCATGCGGAATCGTAGGCAAATCCAGTTAAATTAAATAAGCTTAAATAAGCCAGCTTTATTGAGTAATTTTAACCGTTATATCCTAGATTATATTCAAATCAAAAAGTTTAAAAAAAATTTACTACGATCTTTACCAACAATATATAATAAGACTAGTCCACACTCGCGGACTCGGTTCAGTACCCTCACGTACATTAGCCATGCGTCCAAATGACAAACGTCAGACGGGATAAGTTAACGATCTTAACGCTTTGCTGCCCCACAAATTATCTCACGACCATTGCTCCGATGCTCCCTGGCACATAACAGTTTACAGTGCACTTTGTCCAACGCTTCCGCATCTAGGAACGTATTGTTTATTTGTTTTTAACTTTGTTATAAAGTCTGTGATTTTTAATTCAACCCCAAAAGAGAATTGATTTTTTGTTTGTAATGGAAAGAATTAAAACATACTCAATCGATTTTATAAATTCTTTTAGCTATTGACAGCAACGTTATGAAGAGTAAAATGGGCCGCATTTCATATTCAAAATCTAGGTTTGTGTGAGCGAATCCGATAACAAAAACTAGTTATATATATAAAAGTAGATGTCAGTATTTATGAATGCGATAAACTCAAATACTGTTTGATAGAACACCATGAAATTCAAAAAAATCGTTTGCGTAGATAACATCATGTGAGACGGTAGTAAAGGTAAGACGTATAATGTATAGAAAGGGAATAAATAATATAATTTGTGTTACAGGAATTTAAAACTTCTCTATACCACTATCCCACATAAGTATTCATATATTTTTGTTCTCCTACATTCGTCATTCATACGGAAAACTATCAGGAATTTAAAATATGGGAATGTATATAATTATCACACCGCATTAGCCAGCTGGCTAACAAGTCAACTAGCTAGTCGGCCTTTTAGTTGGCAGTCTACTTACTAAAGAAGTGCTTAACATTAACACCGCGTTACAGGACTAGAAGTTTTTTTTTAATGTACAACAGGTACGCACTTAGCCATAATCTTTCCTGATGGTAAGTTACGATGAGGCCGACGATGTATCGTGCTTACCCACTAGATGCCTGTTCACTCTACTCTTGAAGACTCCCAAGTTCTAAGATGACGGGAAGACAGACGCCGGTAGTGAATTCCACTCCTCAGCCGTACGCATAATGAATGTGGAAGCAAAGAAAAGCACGTGTGTTTGGACCTGACTACTACCTATAGGTGACTGACAACATATTTTCAATATATAGATGGTAGCTCATGAGGTCACCTTAGAAGAAGCCTTACCACCGTGCAATAGTTTCGTCGCACTGTAACTCATTACTAGGAATTTATCTTTATAGAATTAAATTCATCAAATAGTTTCCATTATGGTGCGTAAATTTTATTGCAATTTATACTACTTGCTTAAAGATCAGTTTATTGTTCACTAACGCTGCAATAGCAGATGAAGGCAGTATTTAATTGATTGTTTGCGGTAGGATAATACAATATAGTCTTCATATATTAGGTATTAGTTACTTGGATGCTTTTATCAATATTCACTCGACTAATTAGAAGCCTATCCGTAGTAAATAAACTGAAATTTGTACATACAAATGAATAGTTAATATCTATGTGAATCGAAAATCAACGAGAAGCTAAGGTGTTTTTTTTTACACCGTTCTTCTAAATTTTCTTAAAGATGCAACCAGCTCCGGATTAAATTAAGAAATAAAAAATTGAACACATAAAGAAACCTTGAAACAGGAAACCGGCGTTTCCTTTGACCGAATTAATAACTCTGTTATCGTTCCTTTATCAAGTGGGAACAACCCGCGATTGTTCACAGCACCCATCTTATCAGCATCTAACAGGTTTGTAAATATTCAATATTTAGTTTGCAGTGGAATTAGTGCTTTCACATTGTATAGCTATGAATGAGGATTATTATTAGATGCTCATGTAAATTATCAGTGGAAATCCTTACTAATTTTATGAATACAAATGTAAGTTTGTTTGTTTCTTATTGTTACCAACTGTACTATCTTAACCAATTATAATGAATCTTTGCATACACGCTGTTAGTTATTCAGGATATGGTATGGATACCTTTCAAAATAAAAGTACTATTCACAAACCTACTGTTCGAATCTAAGCTTGGACCGCTGTCCAAGGGGGCGCGGCGAGTGTGCGGGAGCGAAATTCACAGCCAGACTACGGCGGCGTGATGTGTGGAATGTTCATAAGCCAGTTAGTGTTACCAGCTGGTCATATACATTACATTACAATAGATTAAAGAACCTCAACTATAGAAGACGACCGCACTCGTGCAACTCTACTAATAGTTTTCTTTGGACATAAATAGTTTAACATTAAGGTAAGACATTGTGAAGAAATCTCATTGCTTGAATTACAATACCTATTTATTACAACAATATACAAGGTAATAGCTAAAGTTATGGCATTTTCATTGTATAAAATCGCTTTATACTCTTGCTTGTACTCAAAAGTGCGTTTGAGAGGGTTATGAGAGCGCCGGATAGCCACCTACCCTCTCTCTCTCTCCAGACCCTCTCCCTCAATCTTACCTCTCTCCCCTCCATCGTCCCTCTCCCGCAAACACAGGTTGGCAACGCACTCGCGTCTCCCCTGGTGTTGCATGTGTCTATGGACGGTGGTGATCACTTAGCATCAGGTGACCCACCTGTGTGTGTGAATGCAAGTTTGTTCATTTATTATGCTTTTACGCTTTAAATACTCAACTGATCATTATGAAATTATAAGTACTTTTTCCAAAAATATATTAATGCGAGCAAAACCGCGGACTAGAGCTAATTAGATATAAAATTTTATTGACGTCTCTCTATAAACTTTCGAGTTAATTATTTATAAACAGCGAGAAGAAACATATACAACTAGATTAAAGAATCACAAAAATAGATATCATTGTCGCAAGGAGAAACAATCATTTCACACACAAACATTTTATGGACTTGTGTCCGTTTTTATTATGCGTTCTTAGATAACAGATTGTGTTATTTAATTTGGACCCGTTCTTATGTTTGTTGAACGATAACGTTGTAACTTGTAATTTATAGAAGATAGTAAAGCCTTTCGTTTTATTATTTAATTCATGATTGCAGAGAGACGTCCTATTTGTTTAGTATAATGACTATAGCGTCTTGTTTGCGTCCGTGTGTTGCACAATATCTTGTTTGTGTATCTTTATAACCGCACGATGTCCTCTAACGGATCTTTGTTTAAATCCTTATAATAATATTGTGAATCTCGCAATTATATTCTATTTTAATAAGTCTCTTGAGCACGTATTACGTTTCACATGAATTTGTGAGAAGTATTTACTCGAATGAGTAAAAGTCGACGGTTGCTCTTACGTTTTATTACGTAAAGAATAAGTTTTAATTAAATATATCATGATTTCTTTTAGACTTTCATTCGATCACGATCGTTCGTAAGAGTACCAAAGTTGACCCGCTCGTAGTATTATTTAAAAACAAATGCGAGCCGCGTTTAATTCATACAAACGTATTCCTCTCCTTTTTCTCAGGATAATAAAATTAGAGCAAATTATTTTGTTACATCTAATTTATGTCTTTAACTAGCATGAACCGTATATTTTCAGTTTTTTTATAAATAAAATATTACAAGACCGAGGGAACCTTTTATAAATACTAAAATTAGCCGAATTAAGTCACACATATTTTACAAATAAAATAATGACCTATAGACATAGTCAAATGTTTCCTTATATTAATTTAGAAAAAAGAACTAAAATAAATAGAGAAATACGAAATTATGTTTTCATCTAGGTATTATTTATACAACGAATCAGTCTGAACTGCAGTTGACTCTCTCGCTCTCTTTTTTGATCTCCTACCCAGACATCTGGTCCAATCTATTCTTCAAATTTCCTTTAGTCCACGAAATCCTTTTAAGACGTTGACAGAGATCACCGCCTATAGGAGTTACGGTGTAAAAACCTTCAAACTGGCATAACAAGATGTTCAAAAACTGGTCCAAGGAAAATATTTCCTTGCAAACACAAATAATGAGAGTTTTTGGCGGGATTTCAGTCTGTCATGTAGTGGATTTTATATTTTATTCATAGTCTTGTGTTATTTGAAACCATATTTTGTAAATTTGGTGGTGTTTTGCGTAATATTATTGTGCATAAGTAAACGGAAAATAATACCACGGAACATGAAATTCTGAGATACCATAAAAACTCCCTGGAAGGTTCTAACAAGGGAGCCACCATCTTGTTAGAATTTTGAAATAATCCTACGACGCTTGTAATAATATTAACTACACGACGATAACAGTAATAATCTGAAAGACTGGTTACCAAAAATAAAAATGAAAAAACACAAATATTTCCATCACCCGTTCTACGGATAGAACAGCTACACTAACCTATACCACTGAACTTCGTAATTCGACATTCATTCACAAGTATTATATTCATATTAATTAGAACAAACCCGAAATTTGAACTGATTATATGTTCTTTAATTAAAAAAAAAAAAATAGAACTGTTTGTGTTGTATTGCGTTCAATAGTCAAAATAGTCAAACTATATGGCCGCAATACAGATCAAAAATTCCAGTTCAAATAATGATTAGTTAACAACAATTTTAAACACCGAAATTTCTTCAGTGCCGCATTTTTCCTAAACGTATATTTCTCAAGCATCCATTCAGGTTTCCGTATATTTTCCTATACCGTTTATTACAATTTGAGAAACAGTAAATAAGCTCAATACCGTTCAACTGGACAAAGGACATATCAGACACAGTACTAATAATTTATTTTTATGCATATCAGAAGCAGAAACATTGTGTTTGCGTAACATAATTTATGTGACCTATTGTCCTACGGAAGCTGTAGGCCCGTTTCGTTAATCATCAATCGAAAAAATGTAATAAAACGGCGCAAGCGCGGACCCCAAAACGGTCAGCCACCATTAGCAACGATCCGTGATTTCTGCCATGAAACTAAATAAATTATTATTCATTGCTGTATTTTTTTTCTGCAGCAATTGGCTGGTGGCATACATCCATTTATCAATACCATAATCTCAGATAGTTATTCATATTGAGCCCGATTTATCGTCATGTCGAAGGTGTAGAGTCGGTTTTGTGTTTTATTTTCTTGAACAATTGTTAAATATTTAAATACAATGTGGCAGAGTAAGTCAAAAATTATAAAAAAAAAAAATTAAATTACATTCTTAGAAGGTAGGTGGTAGAGCCCCGCTGAAGTTATTTTTGGTTTCAGCATGAATGGGTCGGCTACTCCGGGGTAGTACCACCCCTCTCACAGATAACCGACGTGAAATAACAGTGCTTGCATTGTTGTGTTTCGTTCGGTCAGTGAGAGAGCCGGAGGCCCACATCCCTTCATATTTTCTTCTTTCCCTTTCCTTCCTTCCTTCCTTCTCCCATATACAGGCTGGAAACGCACTTGCGACGTCCCTGATGTCGCTAGTGTCTATGGACGGTGGTGATCACTTAACATCACGTGATCCACCAGTTCGTTTGCCTCCTTTGATATATAAAAAAAAAACACAATTTATGAAACGAATGATACCGTAACAGTTTGAATCTAAATGTATAAGCGAGTTGTACTGAAACTGTACATCCAGATACAATGTCTTCTATTAATCTAGAAATATGTTGATTTTATTTTAATTAGGAGCACCAAATTTGTATATAAAAAATTATATTAGTACCACCACAATATGGTTGGATTAAATGGCAGATTTCGCACGCATTATAAATAGAAGTTCCATATACGACCACAACTTTATATATAAGCGTTCATATTTGCTCGTCTGCCTATATGACCACATAACTTTCGATAAATTATTATTTTTCTTGATAATTATGAAGATTCATGTATCAGAGTGATCCGTTTTTATTTTGTGAATGAAACACTTTTTTATTCAGAACAAAACATAATAAACATATTTTTTTAATATCTTTAAAAAAGGTTATTTTTTTATAAATGTAATATTTTATATTTGTTACAATAAATAAAATAACGTGTCTCATTTCATACTTAACATAATTGTCAACGATTACGTAATTCTCGATCGACTCTATTCATATCTCTGTTCTGTCCCCTAAGGTGAAAGGTCGCATAGGGCACACGACGGTCAGTGGCGAATGGTACCGCCTGGGACCTCGTCTATTTCATGAGGGATATCCTTGAATATTATTATTTATTTCTCTTCCATGAATTGGATTCTAGGCAGATAATGAAAGTACGTACACATCAAACTAGCAATGGATTGGGTTTTATTTTTTGTCGTTTTTATTGATAATGCTAACTTTAACGGATGTTTACTTCAGATTTGAACTCTCAGATAAAGCAAATAAAGAGGAATATATAGTAGACGTTTTGTTTTCTATAGAAATCCGTATCTTTAAAAGTATAAACTATATTGTTTTATGTCATAGTTACCTTTATAGCACCTTCAATTTGTATTTACTCTATTTTAATACGTAAATGTTGATACTTCTATTATCGTCTTCTTTCGACGACGAAGACAAGCCATTAGTCTGTAGAATTTTAATTTGTGAAAAAAAATCTTCACATAATTGATACTCTTTTGTAGTAAACCCAATATTTATTAGACAGTACTTTTTTTTTCATATTTACACATATTTTTAATTGGAATTGTAAAACTGATGCTATATGACGACAATTCTAATCTTAAGATGGCCGCCGCACCGGAATTCCACGTTTTCTGGTTATTACTTACTATTATTTTTTTTGTAATTTTTTTTATCTGTTTTTTTTTTTATAAACTGTAATTGTTATTTTAATTTTTTTTAATAAATAGTTGGGTTTGAGCAAAATCGATTTTGTGTATATTTTTAATCTTCAAAAAATTTACACATACCTACTAATGTGTATAGTATAATTATTGATGTACAGCAACGCTACCATGTCACAATATAAATATGAGAGACAGTACGGAAACTACGAACAAGAATGGCACACTCACTCAAAAATTGCGCATCGACGAGAGGTTATGAAAGGAATTCTATGGACAGCACCGCGAAAACGCTTAGGCCTGTCGTTGATGTGTACGTTTTTGTGAGTGTGCTAGTGCGAACAATTACATGTAGTTTCCATACTGTTTGTAATGTGTACTGTGACCACATGGCTTACTAAAATAAAACTTTAGTTGTGATCACCTTAAAAGTATTAAAGTTTTTTCTTTAATTTGTTTAGTATATAAATACCAATATTCACATTTATATAAAAGATGTATAAAGTTAGAATTGTCTGTTAATTGTTTAATACAAATTTGTATTCAGCCCTTTAATATTAATAAACGTTAAATCAAAATAACAGAAAATTTAATAACCCAAACAACGCGGAGTCTGTCCATCACGAATGTCAAAAGTACAACTTGAAGCGGAGTCCGAAGACAATTTCAACGGAATTCAATCAAACTCTTGTAATCTAATGATTTAATTAATTTTAACTAAAAGCAACATTTCAAGGTGATGCTGAAAATTTAATATGGTATATAAAATTCTTTACAGAATTATAATAACGCGTACTCATCCAGTGATCGAACTTCCATCACAGAGATAATTTTTTTTTTCATTGATAACACTAGAGCTCAGCGATGTCTACAAAATAAAAACAAGAATTAAGAAAATCGGCTCAGAAACACACGAGAGAAATATTTTTAACCGTTTCCTCTCTGCCTTCTTATATATCATTGTTAAAGTACCTATATACCAAAAGTTCGAGTGTTGCCAATAAAGTCAAAAGTAAGGAAGGAATAATATTTGTTTAACACTAAAAGATTAGCAAGCAAATTATATCAATAAGTATTATATACTATATATATGACAAAGATGCATAAGAACAAGGCAAAATATTATATAGTATTAGATTTCTAGTTCTTGCTTGAATAGCTACAACAACACCGCTGCAGTAAAAAAAAGAGGTGTTACTCGAATTTAACAAAAACAAATCGTAGAAAAGTAGAAAAATCTGTAGCCAACACGATAAACGAAGTATGACTAACTCGTTCTTTATTTTTTTTAAATTTGAGAATAAAACTCATAAGTGAACAAAAATATATTATTAGATGCATCTTTTTACCTGATTTCGAATATTTTTAAAGCTGAATATTCCAATAGACGGCAGATGCGTCCCACTTTTTTTGGATAGCAGAACAGTTAAGCTAAAATCTGTAATTTTTTTTTTCGTAGTCCGATGAAGCTTGCTGGGTCAATAGCATAGTTAGATCGAAACAAAAAGTTAAAATTTATTGTTTGGTCCACTTCTGAAGAGATTATTTAAGACATTGCCATCTACGAATTCACTGTTAATTCAATATACCTTGAAAGTCATATTTAAGCATACATCGCCACTCTGGTTGGTAATTGAATTTAAGGTTCACGTTGTCCACGCGTAGAGTACTGCAAAACTCTAGATAAATGAAAAAACTACTCCATGAAAATATTTTTCCACGTAAATGCAAATTTTAAACATACACTTGAGACTGATAAGGACATTATGTTGCATACAAAACTTGCCACCAATTTGTGTTATCTCTTGCAGCAACATACTGGTCGGTGACCAGCCATCCATCTACATACAAATTTACATACCTATCAGGGAACAAGTTGCCCATTGTAGTTCTATGGTGTTGTAAACCTACCGGAAAACCTTAACCATGGCATATTAAACTCGACTTTATACTGTTATCATAAAAAACAAATTGCAGTAGCAATGTTGAAGAGAAAATTGAAAGAAAAAATCGAGCATCTTCAAATGAAAATGAACTATAAACATAAGTAATTTAAGTTCAAATTCGTTCAGCTTCCGAAAAGACAGTTAGTACCAATGGAGCAGCTTATATACAACCCGCACGTCCTCTTTAGATAAGATAAAGGCCACCTGAAATGAAGAGAACGACACCAATACACGGCTAATGGTACCGATATGAGACGTACCGGTACAGTCGACCGGTAATTAATTTGTCAACTGATAATATACCGGTCCCATAGCCGTTTTGACGGTTCTCGTTTTATTTGGCATCCGATAATGCTAAATTAAGAATAATTTATAATTCGAAAGCATTTGGTATCTACTGTATACAAATGAACCAAATATACAATTTCAATAATTTATAGTTTACTGTCTGTATTTAGTAACGCACCCTGTAGACACATAGTCCTAACATAGATTTTAATAATTCATAAATATATTTTAAAAAAATGTGTTGGGCTGGAAGGTTGAACGAGAGGATTGAGATTAATAAATAGATATTTAAAAAATCTGATTGAAAGAGAACAAAAACATAACAACTAAATTTCTATAACAGCATCTCTTAGCGGGTCCAACTAAAATCTAAAAATCATCTAAGAAACTTCATCTATATATAAATAGGCAGTGGTGAACGTTGAAAAACATGTCCCTCAGCTCTTTCTTAGCCGATTTTCTTTACTTTCTATTTCTTTTGACGAACTTTATCAGAAATTGGAAAAGTATTTTTTTGTCTATAGTAAGTTCGACCACCAGATACGAAATCATAAGTAAAATATAACTCATCAATATCGTTCAAGCGGTTTCGGACAAGTGCCTATTGATATATTTTCCCTATTTGAATCGTATCTCTTTGAAATTACGGAAATGATTTCAATGTAGTTCAATTCATTAATATATTTTTAACAATGGAATAATATAATTCATAAATGTAGTTTAATTCAGATTAATGTAAGACTAATGCCGAAGAAGGACCTAGGGTATATGTAGTTCAGTTATAAAGGTCTTATAGGACTAAGAAATATTAATAAAAAAAATCACGTAAAGTAAGTTGTTTTTATTATGACACTTAACAATAAAAAACAACAAAACTAAACAACTTCATATTGCTCAATATGTACGAGTATTTAAATTAAACAATTCACTTAGAAACGACAATATATCAATTCTACTGACCTAAAGTAAATCGCAAATTATTTTATCCATCACTTTTATATAAACAGTTATATAAAAACGCAGTTTTCCATTTTACCTAAAGAATAATTTCGCCTTTATCCTAGGGGTTTGCTTTCGTCTCCAGCGAGGTTCAAAACGTTAACTGAAGATTACATAATGATCACTTATATCTTGGATACCATGACACGTATGCTTAGCTCTATTTTGATATAAACTCAGTGATGAGGACCATTGATCCTAATAATATCGATAACAGTTTTAAAAAATCAATCTATGCAATCTCTTGAAATTTTTGTGGATACCTTTTATATTTTTTTTATTTTGTTACATTTTTTTCTGTTAGTTATATTGTTTTCTTGAACAATAATTTTTCACTACATTAATACGTTATTAATTTTTTTTCTCTTAAAACCTAAATATCTGTAGTTTACGGACCGCGACACTATGAGTGAAATTATTTGTGATCCGTTTAAAAAAAAGCTCTTGCACCATCAAGCTGAAACATAATTGTACAACATAAACAGTATTGTTAAAGTTTGATTTAAATGTTTAATTCGCAGACCATAACAGAAATTATTTTTACAATTTGATTAAGTAGTGATAGAGCCACGCTGAAGTTATTACTGGTTTCAGCATGAATGGGTTGGCTCGTCCGGGGTAGCACCACCCTCTCACAGAAAACCGACGCGAAGTAACAGTGCTTGCATTGTTGCGTTTCGTTAGTGAGAGCGCCGGAGACCCATCTCCCCTTCCCTCTCCTCTTTCTTCCCCTCTCCCTTTCTCTCCATTCCCCCAAACATAGGCTGGCAACGCACTTGCGACTCCTCTGGGGTTGCTAGTATCTATGGACGGCGGTGAACGCGTAATAACACGTGACCCGCATGCTCGTTTGCCACCTATATGATATAAAAAAAAAAATGTATGAGATTTTATCTCATTATTATTAGCTACGCTAATACTATACAGCTCAAGAGATTATTCATTTGAAGGCCCTAATTTCTAGATTTCTCTGTCAGAATTTCTTATTGCATGTGATAACCTATCTATTGGGAAAAGTCCTACTTACACGTTAAGACATTTAGGTACAGAATAATTATCATAGAATGTACGAGAAGTGAGAACGAATAATTATTGCGATAATGCCGTGTGGCATGGCGCATGGTTACCAGCAGAGGTTGAGTTTGTTGCTTGACGAGAACTGAGCATTACCGAACTGAGAATGCATATATCAGCGTGGCACCATATCGGCCCCTTACGCTACAGAGGTTTTTTTGTAGAAAACTAAGATCACTAATTGCAATAAGGTAACTCAATATTTGAAAAAAAATATTTTTAGAGAAACCCATCTAGTTATCTACAAAATCTCTTTTTTTTTAAACAAAAGTGATAATTTTCGTATTCTATATTACTAAAAGATAGAAATTAATACGTCGAATTCAATGTTTAAAATATGCATCTATGAACGTATATATTTATCATTTAATTATTTTCTGTAAGCTTTGACTGATAACTGTATTTATTGTTTACATAACATCTGCAAACTGAATAGTTATTTTATTTGTTTGCGATGTCTAGACCATAATAAAGGTATAAAAGTAAGTAATGTTGTTTACTAAACGCAGTTTACATTGTAAGATGCGTGTTATGTCATGTAAATACTTAGGGATTTGTCGACATACATAATTATTTTCCATATTTTGTTGAGGTATTATATGCAACTTATACAAACAACAATATATAAAATAAACTATACGATTTATATAGCGTTTACCAATATTCATAGGATTAAAAGAGTGTCTTTAAATTTCAGTAATAGTTTCTGGTAACTAATATGAGCAAAAAGGAAAAATAAATTCCTGAGTAAATTTCGACATTTGTTAATTAATTTGCATGCAATTTACATTATTATGATAATTTATTCAAAATAGTGTCTTTGTAAAATAAAATAGATGACATCTAAATAGTTTCTGCAAACATAACAAACCTACGAATATAAATGCATAACTTTTTTTTTAATGAATATGGATAATTATGGGTATAATCTGAGTTATTTCAGATTTAATAAAAATATCAATATTATTTGAATCACGTATCACATCACTATGGTAACCACGCGAGTACGTGCATACGTTATTTCCATGGCTAATTGCAAATGGCGGCTAGCTGTCAACGCATTCGCGCTAATGTGTCGAGTTGACGTGTGGGCACCTTCGCGACCTAATGACCTTCACAACTATCGCTGTCCTGTTTTACAGACGTTAGTGATTTCAATATAAACGTTTCTTGGTGTCCATGCTATTCAGAATAATATAAGTTTTGTTTCTTAGTAAAATATTAAGAATTGTGCTTGGTTGTCAATTTGTAGGTGGTAGAACCTCGCTGAAGCTATTACTGGTTTCAACATGAATGGGTGGGCTCGCCAGGGGTAGTGCCACCCTCTCACAGAAAACCGGCGTGAAGTAACAATGCATGCATGGTTGCGTTTCGTTCGGTCAGTGAGAGCACCGGGGGATCACCTTTCCTCTCCTTCCCCCCTTCCTCCCTCTCCCCCTCAAATACAGGCTGCCACCGCACTTGCAATTCCCCTGGTGTTGCTAGTATCTATGGACGTCGGTGATCACTTACACCATATGATCCGCATGTTCGTTTACCTCCTATGACATAAAAAAAAAAGATTATAGGATGTGAGCCCAGTTATATAGAATGGCTTACGCGGATTCTAATAATGTGATTTCTTCTAATTATTGAAATTCTTATACTTTTTTTATTTCGACCAACAGACAAAAAACTAATGTACACATAACAAAGTCGCGGGAATAAATCTCTCTAGTCTATGATGATTGTAAATAAACTCAATTCGCAGTTTTTTAAATATAAAAATCATACCTATATTTTTTAATTTCACCCTATGAAGGATTAAAACTTATTTCGAGTACTTGCGTCATATTTTTGTCTCATTAATTATGTACACGATTATATACTCTAGTTTTTAAATATTGAGAAATTTTATTTATGAAAACTTCACTACAAAGTAAACACATTTTGAAACATAATAACTTCTATATTCTATTTTTGGCTTCTATTAAGGTACATTATATATAGTATTAATTCAATGAAAGCCCGAATTAGGCTTAAACGTATAAGGAAATTAAACTTACATATTTTAATGGTGCCTGAATCTAGTATTTTGGTAAAATATGTATGAAAATAATAAATAGGATATTGTGATTTAATCCAGCAAAAAACTCGATCTACTTACACATATTAGGTATTATGGTAATATCATTTATTAAGCGAAAATATTCCAGAAAATACTATACAGTATTACAATCAATATCTTGAACTACTAAGCTTAAAATGGATTTTACAATGCACCTACTGGGTCACAATGCTTCATATAACAGATAGTTTAGGCGTTTAATGATCTCATACCAACACGTTAGCCGATGCATGAGAGACCGCTCATACATAATTTGTACATTCGCAAATATACCAAAGAGAAGCTATTGGAAATAACACGTTTCACTAGTAAAAACTTCAACAAAAGCTACCGCCGACAGATTCATCATATTTCGAGACGGATTCACGAAATTTAACACTATTATTTTGAATCGTCCTGACCAAAATTTAATACCATTATTTGGCGGAGATTTGCCGAAGAATGTATATTTTTAAGCGTTGTCCGCTAAGCAAACACGGGTGCTGAGCCGAAATAAATTTTTCGCGGTTCGTTTGGCTTCTTGAATAGGACTTTTGAAATAAATACAAAGTTTCAGTGGTCGGCGTAAAATTAATTGACTCGATAATTTAAACTTTATTTCTAAGGTGATAAGTAACTTTTTATTTTTTTGGTATAATTAAAATAGATTTGTGAGAGTAAAAAAAATATTAATCACGTTACGGCTACACGGTAGCCGAATTATTGTGGGCGGTATGATTCTTAAAATTTTTTCGTCTTAAAAATATACTCATAACAATGTCTTGAGGTTTTCCTTAGCATTTGCAAACACTGATATCCCGCTCTATGTTTAGCTTAAAATATAATACAAACCATTATGACCGCTTCATACCAGCTGTGTCTACATTTCATGGAAAAAACTTACCATTATCACTTAGAACTACCTTTTAGAACTATTTATATCCATTAACTACTTATTTAAATGAGTTTATTAACCGCGTAACGGCTTAGAGTCTAATTATTGGCTCGAAAGATATGATAATTTAAACGAACGTTTAGTCAAGTTCAGGTTATCTTTTACATTTCATTGTATAATTTAAAAATTAAAATTTATTTGCGCCATTATTTCCTTTTATTTTGTAACACAGTATGCGATGCTATGAGATCGACATTCATATTTTGATTTGATATTGATTCATAAAATGATGTGTTGTAATGCCATTTGCTGAATGAAAAACCTTTACCATAAAAAACACTTAAGCATACTTAATCTCATGTCGATCGATTAATCATGTTGAGTTTATAAACTTCATAGTACCTGGACGACTGAGCCTAGCTCAGTTCTTTAAAAAACATTTTTAAATTAAAATAAACTGTTATATTTGCCTCACATAATTAGCATTTTTTTAACAAAAAGTATGATTAAAAAATACCTCTTTTGCTGTTACCTACTCGAATTCGAATTGGGGTTAGACGGATTTTCGAAGTAGCCGATTTCCATCTGAGTTATTTCTGTTTTGACAGCGCCGGCAAAATTTACTTTTATATTCTAGCTATATTTATTCATTGCCTGAAAACTCTGATAAAATAAAGTTTTCCATGAATGAAATCTAGCTAGATCGATTTATCATTCCCGGAACTAGAGTCTATTTTATCAACGAGTAAGCGAATAAAAACTAGTAGATTGGTAAAAAGGTAAAATTTGTATGTTCCTGAGAGATTTTGTTTTAAATTATTAACCCTATTTTGAATACAGTATCAGCATCTTTTTACGCCATTTGATTTGCCTATAAACATCCTAAAACATCGAAATTACTTGATTTTGGTGGGTTTGAACTTAGAGCAATATTGTTTTTTTTTCTCCATTAGACTACATATCTCAATAACGCCATTAAAGCACAAACACTTAAGGGCGCTATATAAAACTTACTCTGTATCACTAATGAAAACGACTTTTATTCTTCGTTTTATTTTATTGTTGTTTCATGTTGTAATTAACGCGTACAGAGCAACGGTCGGTAGCTTGTATAATGTATATACATCTTGTAATATCACGTATAACATCACCTTGTCATGTATAGTACAAACACAATTGCCTAAAGCCACTTGAAAGCACAGAAAGGCACACGTGTCGATTCGGCTTAATCCAGGGCTTTGCTTTATAATCCGACCACCCATACGACGCCGCGTCCATTATTATGCTGCCCACAGAAATAGTACACCCATTATTATATAGAACGCAACACACCTATGTCCTTATTACTTTATACTTTATAGTGTAAAATGGAGACCACCTACGTCATTCTGCTTTTTTTTTTGCGAAATCAACTTTTCGATGCGAATTTAATGATGCGTTCGTGATTTTACGCGTTTAGTTCTTAGCTTCAATTGTGTTTTTTTTTCAGCCGTTGTAAATTTTTACTTGTCATGTTTAATAAATAAGCTTTAGTCGCCTAAAGCACGTATGATAATATTCCTCGCATTTCTCTAGTATTTTATGTAGGTATATAGAATTTCAGTCCATGAATAGTAGCTGTCGTCTTTCAGCCCACAAACGCAAAGTCAAAGCCATGACCTCTTTGGATATGTATTAATTGATCTTTAATTACAACTATCTGATTGAGATATTACATCAGTAATTTACGTTATCGATTTACGAACAACTCTCTTATTACGTGATTGTGTTGTATAATAATTTTCTTTCAAAAAGTAACATATATTTACAAATTATACTGAGCTAACCAAGTAGTCATTAGTAGTGACAAATTGTAAAAATATGCACCTAATATGGTTCTACTGTCAACCCCATTAGAAAGAAAGAAACCGTTTATAAGAACAACCACACAATTAAATTAAATAAATAAATAAGACAAAACTGTTAAATACATGTGAATAAAGAAACCCATTCAGCAAATATATGCAGTACTGCAGCGCCCATATGAGTTATTTTGAAAAAGCCGCGAATCATCCCAGTCCGTTAGTGGTATCCGCCGCAAACTATGAACCCGTACCTAACGCTGCGCGTTATAAAAGACGTCCGCGATACATTTTTACCGACCCTCCTGATTAAATCACGTCAGCGAACGATCAGTACCAGCCTGTCTCTCCAAACAGAGCGTGTAACCACAACACACAAATATACATCACCGCTACAACACTCCACGATCACCCCTACACACGTGCACGCATACACGCTTGCACATGAAAGTGGAAGGGTTTACTTTTTTCCCCTTATCGAACTGAAAAACTCTCAATTTTCCGATAATAAATATATGGAGGAGTTGTTGAGGCGTGTATGCTTGGTACACATATACGTTTCAACAACTCATACATATACGAATAGTTAGCTAGGTTAGCTAAGATAGGTCGCGATTTTGCATGCAATAGGCAACAGCCAAACCGAGGTGTGCCGTGCACCCTTGAGCTGGTTGCCAAAATAAAATCGGCTGAGTGCCTTAAGCGCTCGCCTTAGTGGTCCGGTGAAGCTGTTAAGACCTTGCTGGGTCAAAAGCGTAGTCATTTCGAAATAAAAAATCGCCCATATGATAAATTATTACAGAAACAAAACGAACTAGAAAGAGTAAGCTCTTTTAAAGATGTGTTCTAACTAAATCGATTAAAAGTACTGTAAATACAGAAATGTGTTTGTCTTTCAATAACACTTAAGTGGACGAACTGGTTCTAATAAAATTTAGCACAAAAGACAATTATGCCATGGAATTGGTCATACGACTTTTTTTTTTGCTTTATCGCCCAACGAAACGGGCGGCTAACAACTAGTAGACAATATATCAAAACAGCTAATGACAATCTATCGTTAACAACAGTTACATAGGCGAACACAAGTTTCTTTTTACGTTTACTCGATAATCTCTATTTTCGTCGCACACATGAGGGATTACTTGCGTTGTCCGTAGTACGCAATGTTATTGTTCATTCGACCATGCACGTATGTGTATTAATGATTGTAGTGACTATGGAGCGATTAGTTTCCATCTGTTATGAAGACGCTTTCGCCACTACCCTTAGAATAGTTTGTTATTTTAATGATGGATTGTACGAATCCTTGATTCGCTGTCCCTAGTGAAATTAAGTTTATTACGAAATTTATTTGTAATCTAATTTTTCTTTACATATTTTTTTAAATTTTATGTAGATTATGCTTCTTTAACATCTTAGATCATATTGTTATTTAATATAAGATCAGTGTGTCAGTTTTGACGTACAAGATGATGGCCGTCTTGTTACAACTTTCCTGAGAGTTTTAGTGGCAAATCAGGATCCATGCTCCGTGGTATTATTTCCGAACCACTTCACTTGTACACAATCACCGAACTATATTACGTAAAGCACCACCAACATTACACAATATAGAGCCAAATAACACAAGATTATGGATAAAATGTAAAGACATGTAGTGGACATGGCATTCCAAGATCCCCCCAAAAACCCTTTTCTAAACGCCTGAGTCTGATCGAATCTCAGCATTTTCGATAAAAAACGACTCTACCGCCTGCTGAAAAAAAATTGTTAATGAAATTGAGATTTATCAGTATTAAAATAATTTTATATACAGCGTAAACTCTTTATAATGAATTGCAAGGAACCGAGCATTTCTTTTAGTTATAAAATGTTTTCGCTATACGGAACTTACGGAAGGAAAAGGAATAAACAAATAATTTTGTGGTAAATCAACCAAATTAAACTAATTTTAACGTTATAGAAATTTTTTCGCTCTAACAAACGACAGATAAGATTAGATCTACTTCAGATTTTGCTACTGGTTTGGAGCTAAAATATATCATGAATTTTCAAATAATTAGTCTTTAAACTCATGTAGTCACATAATGCCTGCACACAAAATGATCTTAGCGTTTTACTGAGCTTGTCACGTTCTACGCGCGATGGTGTTCTGTGAGTTGCCGTGTACTAGATACATGTATTATTGGTAAACGAAATACAGCGTTCTTTAAGACTACTACACATTTACCTTCACCGAATTTAGTTCGAATCACACTTGTTAAAACCGAAATTACCGAATGTCCATTTCACCCAATTTATTTCAACAATATTTTTAAATTCGTTTCATTATTCACTCATACTTATTGTATATATATTACAATATAATACCATATAATAGCTTATTTAAAGTATTATCATAAATAGTAAAGACTTTTTGAACTGTATTAGCTTTGAAGTTAAGTTAACCAACCCATTTAAAAAAAAATCATTTATCTATGAAATGGCTACAGTATCAGCAAGTGGCGTGAAGTGTATTTTATTAACAAAATCTATATTAAGACAGTTTAAGTGTCGATCAAAATCTAATACTGAGTATTGAAAGTCTATAATATAATTGAGTTAAATTATATATTCAAATATCACTACGTAATATTAAACAAAGTCCTCTGCCACGTCTGTCTGTCTATTGGCGATAAACTCAAAAAGTACAGAATGGATTTTCATGCGGTTTTCATCAGTAGATAAAATAATTATGAGGAAAGTTTATGTATACAATTTATAAAGGTTTTTTTTATTATCAGGGCGAACCAAAATCCACCGGACCCGCTAGTAGTTTATATAACAAATAATTATGAGATATCTGAGGTAATTTTTTTGTATTTATTTATTTAAATTTAAACACCGTTAATCAATTTCCATAATATACTAGAAGCAATTTATTCTAGGTACCCTTCAAATTCCTAAAGAAAATATCAGAATAGGTCTGAATATAATCAGAGCAACATAGCATAAACTAATAATTATACTCGTATTGCTTCTGCATCAATTATTAGTTGAGTTTGGCAGTGAATTAAATTCGGTTTCACGAGCAAGTGTACCATAACCTTTAAACACCCACGTCACCACGGACAAGCTATATATAAAACTGAAAATGTATTTAGGTTTATGAAACAATGGAGATGATATTAAACGGAGTCGCTAATTATACAGTTTAAGTTAATTACTTCGGTAACTTATTAGGAATATGAGGCGGGAAATGTTTGTATTCTACTGTATTAATTTTATTCCAATATATTATGCAATAAGGTCATCATATTTGTTCGAGGTGAAATTTAATTCCTTTATCAAAATTTGATGATGTCAAATTTACTTATCAGAGAATAATAACAATTACAAGCCTATTAAAAATATCACAATTATAATTTACAAAAGATAATATAATCATCATTACCTACAAGAGACCCACTACAGAATAACAGGCTTCATCCTGAAGAAAGGTATGGGCATAATTACCACGTTACCCCACAAAATATGGGCCATTTCAAACTCCAAGAAATCCACAAATCTATGTTTTCCCATACACGATGGTATTTACTATCAGAACATTTTTTAGGCTTCTGCATTATATTTTCCTACATCATCAAACGATAGTGTTAACAATTTTAGTTAATAAATGCACGTAAATTCTAACAAAAAAATCTTCTTACATGTCTTCGAATCTGCGGATATCGAATTGGCATGCCACCGGTGAAACCACTCGACTCTACTATACTTTACTATACTATGAGGTTGTGGAATCATTTTCAGTTCGTCTTGGCGCAATCGTCCGTATGTCGACTTATTCGTATGCACAGGGACGTTGGTTCGAATCTCACCGGTCATCTCTTTTATAGTCCGGTGAAGCTGTTAAGACCTTGCCGGGTCAATAGCGTAGTCATTTCGAAAAAAAAAAGAATCATTTTCCAGCCTAGCTACTATATTCCTCGCATGTTTTAATATCGAATACTAAAAGCATAACGTGTAGATACACTTATAGACGCAAGCATTAACTATCAAAAAGCCAATATACGTCAACTACAAATAATGAGGAATCATGATTTCTTGGTTACTGTTTTTGGGTTGTATTATAATCAGTCAGATGCAGTTAGTTAATAATAAATACATTTAGATTTTAGATTTAGATTATTAAGTCGCTTGGTGTAATTTATATAATCTGTAGGTGCATATAATTTTGAATTGCCTTTTCTATTTCTAGTTAATTGCTGAATCGATTTTGACGACATTTTTACTCGAATATACACTTCCTTTTAGAATATTACCCAAGGTAGATACTATTATGCTTTCCCATAGAGATTAAAAGTCATGAAAAATTTTTTTTGGTAACCTCAAATTTATAGAAGGTTCGTAATGGTTAAATAGTAATCACATTTCATTTAGATAAAACAGAATTTCGACAAAATAACAAAACTAAGAAAGTAGGTGTGTTAGTAGATAAGAACCAAAATGAATAAATAAGACGCAATGATGCACGTAAGGAAGCAAGACAGAGGTGCCACTTTCTGGGTGATGTTGTAGAATAATTTAAGTGTTGCAAATATAACCGCAGGCTAATTGAGTCCATCCTAACTTGTGATATTACGATATTAAGGCGGGTGTACACTTGAATCACGCATATAAAAATGATATAATCACCAGGTATAAACTTTACGAAACCTTGCGGTTTTATGATTTCATCGAAATATATGTCTTCTTATGAATTTACACGCTTACTTGGAAACAAGAATTGAATGAATAAGTTATATTAAATAAAATTTCCAAACCTTTTCGGTGTTATTACAAAAAAGTTAAACACGTTTTGAACGCTAGCTTTAAAAACATCTCTCGGTGAATGTTCGCCGTCTTGCTGTTTTGTCTCGCTTTGGTTAGGTTACCTTACACTTGCGAAAAAAAGATAACGCGATCTTGCTTCGGGCGAACGCGGTGCATTTCGTACGAAACCTTTTTTAAACCAAGTTTTTAACTTTTTTGTAATAACACCGTTTATGTTTAATCTTATACCCAGCTTTAGTCGGTCGTGTCTGGACATAGCGAAGCAAATTGAAATTAAACAAAAGTGAGTGAGACACAACACGATTATGGTGTAACGGTTCTGTGAAACACTACATCTAGTTCAAAACTATTATCTTATATATATTTTAACTTTAATTATAATTTATTTACTACATTTTAAAGAATAAGCGAAAACTGACAGCTAAAAGTAGTGACTGAAAATGCTACATTTTGCTTTTAAATAAATAAATCAATCTAAATTTTTATTTTTACTATGTATTTAAATAATACAAAGTATATCTACAAGTAACCATTTAGACTGATGAATCATCGTAGTGAGTCTGATTTTTCAAGTTATTCAAAAGAACTATTGGAATAGTTAAAGCCAAAAAGCTATCCAAACATGCATCACTAAGCATGCATGTTTGCTCAAGAAACTCTTCAAAATAATACCACAGTAACAACCACGGCCATGAAATAAATGAGACAAATTACACAAATGAGTCGCAATCCAAAAAAAGGTAACATACGACAGATTCGGATAGCAAACAAGACGTTATCGCATATCATCGGACTGTGTAATTAAAGCCGCGGTGATATGATTGCGGTATTTAATTAAGGATATTGTGACCGCGACGAGAGCGAGGGCATTGCGGTGATGGAAAACCTGGTTGTAAATTTGACTTGAGTTGTGACGGTTTCGGGTAGGCGCATGACGACAAGATGCGCGTTTTTAACAGAGAAGATTTAACAAAATAAAAATATTGGATCACAATACCTGACTAAAATAGTCGTGGTGATAGTTTGTTATTTTAAGCAACTCTATTTTGTGGGGAGTACTTTATATAAAAAATTTAACATCTTCTATATATATATAATAATTTTGGGGTGTAAGGGGTGTCAAGTAACATCTTAAGACTTGAGACACCCAAGCCAACCTCACCTGCACGTGGTGCACCCTGCTGATCAACGAACGAGGCAATGGCGATAGCGGGGTGGTAGGGTTTTACAGCCCGACTGGGTCGCAACCACCATGTATATGGCAAAAAAGCCCGTCATAGTGACTCGCTTTTGCATGTCGCGTTTCGGGATCAGCCTGTGCATATCCAGTACCGGTTGACTTTCGTCATTATGGCCAGCATGACAGCGGCGACCGAGGATGGATAATCTGTCTCTCGTTGGTCGCCACTGTTTTTGGATTGTACTATGCTTACCATCAGGCATAGTGCAGTCACTTTGTCGTGCTTGAATAAAAAAAAAACACAGTTCTTTTGAGTCTCTATAACATCAAAACTACTAAACGTATCCGCATCGGACTGATCATTTGATGCGGAAATTTACTTAGATAATTCTATTCTACCTATTTTTTGTATGTCATCAACCTATGTCCATTCAAAAAAATGTTTATTTAAAACTCAGTAAAGTGGGCGGGTATCAATTAGTATATGAGTAAAAAAAAATTTTAAGGCGTTATTTATCTTTACCAAATATTGAACAAACGAACTGATTTTTTCCGAGACTGTTACTGGCGGATTAATGACTAAATATCATCTACACTTCACATTATTAAAGTTTTCACCAAAGCTAAGTAATTATGATAAAATATATGAGAAGTAACTTGGAATTTATAATAGAAATTGAGTAACTATGACAAAGTTATTTTTATAACGATAAAAGCCAACCCACAATCAATTCGAATAAAATACGTAATTCAATGAAAACAAAGTCACGGGTAACAGCTAAAGAGCGAATAGAAATAAGAGGTAAAATACAAAAGCAACTTAAATTTTACCATACGTAGAAAACATTATAACAAAAGGATTGTTTCAATTTGTAAAGAATCGTACAGCATTAGTGTACATTGGTAATATGAAATGATAACGTTTTTTAATATCATTTTTTGTAGAAAGTATTTTTTGGGACCACAGATTTAATTGTGAAAGTTATTTCTTTAATAAAAAGTTACTTTCAAGCTAATGAACAGTTATAAGCTGCATTTTATGCCTGAAAGGACAAAGATAAAGAAAGTTAGGCAACCAATAATTTAACTATGCTCACCCAAAAATCGCTCCGCTTATCAATGAAATCACGCTCGTGGTAGTTTTCGACAGTATCTTGTACAAATATTAGCCCACTGCGTCACCCTTGGACCACACACAATTATCGTATGTACCTCATTATTATGTCTTAAAAATGACTAAATATTATGAAATATATGTCTTGAGGCGACAAATTATATTTTTACTATAATTATATTTAAATTTACATTCTGACTGATCATATTATAACAAAAATATGCTTGTCATTATATATCTTTCTTTGTATCGAAATAACCTTAGTATAAAAAAGCGTTTGTAAAGTTAACAATATGCACTAGAAATCTGAAGACATTAAAGATAAAGATTATTTTCTGATAAGGTTACTTCTGAAGAATACTTTAACTTAATTGTCATAAGTAGTGCTATGATTGTGAATGTCCTGTACTTGGTTTGAAGATTTTTATGTACTGTAGAATTCAGAACCTACCAATTTTATCCTAAAACTGTAAATAACTATTTCAGAAGTTGTTTCTTGCGTTAAAGAATTTAAACTTTTTGACCGCTCTAAAGATAGTTGCGCAGAACAAAAATTTAGGTATTAATTCATATGATATTGTATTTATAATATCGAGACAACTTAAGGATAAAAAAAATTGCAATCTTAGATTATTGTAATAACATTATATTTTGAAGTTATACTTCTTCTGGCACGTTAGAGAAAAATGATGAGAGTAAATTTTATGATGCGCGCGCACACCGTTATGAAAAATCGACACCCTGAAGTTAGCTGTAGGTAGTCAACATTTTGTTTCTTTGTATTTGTTGTTTGTATTTCTTTGTATTATTTACTTTCAATGTATTAAATACCTTTTTTCTGTAGTTAGTGACGTTTTATTCTACAAACTTAGAATAAGGCGAAAAATAAATTTTTTGAAAAGATTTTTATCTTGTTACGCCAAAGAAGTAGAACTCCTAACGCGTGTACAAAAGTACACACACTTTTGTTGTAATAATTTTTCTAGCGTTACATCAAATCTATATTAAACTGAGCGAAGCCACATATAAAAGTTAGTTGTAAGTAAATAAAATTATACGTTTGTCCAATAATATTTTATACGGGCCGTTATGATCTGCGGTCGGTTTCTCCTAGAAGTCGTGAGAAGCCATCATGCACCATGGTTTCATGGTAATTGATGTCAAGCAGCGGTGGGTGATTGTGCGGTGGCCCGGCTGATGAAGTCCGCCTTAATATTACACTACATCTATGTTTCCTTGTCCGTCTGTAACGGACTATTAACTTTTGAAAGCGATGAATTACTATATATACTTTCTTTTCGAACTGACTACTTTATTGTCCTCGCAAGCTTCATTGAACTACTAACGCAAGCGCTTAAGATATTCAGCCAATTTTAGTTCGACAACTAGGTCAACGGTGCACGGCACACCTCAGCTAGGTTACGCTAAGATGCCCTCAAGGCCACCAATATCCGTGCGCTGCGAGCCGCGCAGCGGACTGTGGCGTTGAGGGTGATACGAGCTTACCGGACGGTGTCTTCTGAGGCGGCCATGGTGCTGGCTGGCTCCCTTCCCTAGGAGCTGGAGGCGAAGGTGCTTGCCGCCGTATAACCGCCGTATAATTATACGGCGGTTACGAAACGGATGGGGGAGCCTTTAGCTCCCAGGGAAATAGAAGAGAGAAGAAGGGTTGAGAAAGAGGTGAGAAGGTGAGTGGAGAGGTGGAGGCAGGACCTGGCGGATGCGCAGTACGGTAGATATACTATCGATGCCGTCTGCCCGGTCCTGCCGGAATGGTGCAGTCGGAGATGGGGATCCCTAACGTTCCATCTGGTGCAGGTGCTGAGCGGGCATGAGTGCTTCTGTTGGTACCTGTACCGGATAGCACGCAGGGAGCCGACCGCCGTATGCCATCAGTGCGGCGTTGAATCGGACACCGCACAGCACACACTTTCCGAATGTACTGCGTGGGAGGAGCTGCGCCGCACTCTGACTGCGGCGGTAGGTGATGATCTCTGGCTGACGAGCGTCGTGAAAACTATGCTCGGCAGCGAGAGCGTATGGAATATTGTTGCCTCCTTCTGTGAGGAGGTCGTCTCGCAGAAAGAGGCGGCGGAAGGGTTCGCGAGGAGGACCCTCTAAGCAGCCATCTCCGCCAAAGAAGAATTGGTAGGAGGCGGCGCGAGTTTACGTGCCTTCTCCCGCCACCGTAGCCGGACCTAGGGAAGGTGGGTCGAGGGGCTCATCTTCCCATTGCACAGGTCCGGCGGACGAAGGAGTCGCTGGCTTTGCTGCTGGGCCAACCGCTGGGGCGGCACCATGAAGTCTATAGAGATTTCGTGCCGCCCCAGCTATAGTGGAAGACGTACACCGTGCGGTTTTAGTCCGTGCGAGTCGGACATAACCCACCCTCTCCCCCGGGAGGATGGGTATACATATGGGATTTCCCCTCGTTAAAAAAAAAGTTTACGCTAAGATGCGAAACTAACTGAGCTAACTTAAGCTAAGCTACATATTCATACATATATGAGTTAGTGAAATATATATGTGTACCAAGCATACCTTAACAACTCATGTATGTATTTCAGAATTACTATAAAGTTTAGCTACGCAATATAACTTTCGGTAACAAATTTCTGCGTAAGGAAAAATTTGAAGACGTAAATCCTTTTCTCAGTCCCTTTTTTTTTACGTGGGGAAATCCCTTATGGATATCCCACCCTCCCGGGGGAGAGAGTGGGTTATGTCCGACTCGCACGGACTAAAACCCCACGGTGTACCGACAGACCGTGATGTTGGGGCGGCAAGGGATCGATCTAAGCTATTCCCCTTAGATAGCCGCCCCAACGGTCCGCCCAGCGGAAGGTGGCCGCCGGGCTCCTACCTATAGAGAGGCAGCTGGGCACACACCAACTGCCTCCCCCACGTCCGCCAGACCTGTGCAATGAGGGGATGAGCCCCCCGACTGCATCCCCTCAGGTCCGGCTACGGTGGCAGGAGGAGTTGGGCAAAGCGCCGCCTCCTCCTGCCGGTCCTCCGATGGCGAAGACGCCCACTGAGGGGGTCCGCCTCGCGGGCCCTCTCCGCCGCCTCCTTTTGCGAGATGACTTCCTCGCAAAAGGAGGCCACTGCTCGCCATGCCTGCTCGCTGCCGAGCATGGACAAAACCACGCTCGGCAGCGACAAATCTTCTCCTACCGCCACCGCCAGAGTGCGGCGCTCCACCTCCCATGCAGCACATTCAGACAGAGTGTGCTGCGCTGTATCCTCCTCAGCGCCGCACTCGTGACAGGCGGCGGTCGGCTCCCTGCGAGCGATCCGGTGCAGGTACCACCCGAAACAACCGTGTCCAGTCAGCACCTGCACCAGTCTGAACGTCAGGGAGCCCCACTCGCGACCAATCCACTCCCGCAGGACCGGGCGGACGGCGTCAACAGTGTACGTTCCGTAGCGCGCGTCCGCCAGGTCCTGCATCCACCTCTCGACTGCCTCCTCCCGCAATTGCCGTCTCTTACACCCTATCTCCCTGGGAGCCGGAGGCTCCCCACTACGTTTCCTCGCCGCCGTGAATTCGTACACAGCGGCGAGAACACCTGCCTCCAGCTCCCAAGGAAGGGAGCCGGCGAGCGCAAAGGCCGCCGCCGAGGACACCATCCGGTACGCCCGGATCGTTCTCAGTGCCACCGTGCGCTGCGCACTGCGCAGCGTGCGCACGTTGGCGGCACCGAGGGCGTCTGCCCAGACCGGTGCCCCGTAGGCGGCCATCGCCCGCACGACTCCCATGAAAAGTCGCCGGCACCCGGCACCCGGCCCCCCAATATTGGGGAGCAACCGGCCGAGTGCTGCCGCCGCCCCAGCAATTCGCGGACCGAGCCCCGCAAAATGGGGCTCGAACCGCCAGCGCCCGTCCAGGGTGAGGCCCAAATACTTCATTTTGGCCCCCACCCTAATCCGGGCGCCCTCCACCATTATGTGGGCCCCAGGAGGTGGCCCCCGCCGAGGCCCGTGAAATAACAGGGCCTCAGTCTTCTCGAGGGCCACCTTGAGGCCCAACCTCCTTATGCGCCTGACCACGAGGGTTGTGGCCATCGTGGCCAGGCGCTCCACCTCCTTCCAATTCCCCCCCCGGGCTACGACTAGGGTGTCATCCGCGTAACAGATTAGACGCGCTCCATATGGGAGCACGCCGCGGAGCACCCAGTCGTAGCCCATATTTCACAGGAGCGGACCTAGCACCGACCCCTGTGGAACCCCCCGCCTTGTGGCCCGCCGGACCATCCGCCCGTCGCCGTCGACGTAGGCGACCTCCCTGTCCTCCAGGTACGCCTCCAACAGCTGCCGCAGGTACGGGGGCACTCCGAAATATCGGAGAGCCTTTCGTATGACACCGTGCGACAGACTGTTGAAGGCGTTGGCGATGTCTAAGGACACCGCCAAGACCCTCTCCCCTTGGGAGGTCGCCTCCGTCGACAGCGACTTTAGGAGGCACAAGGCGTCCACAGTGGAACGCCCTGTTCGGAAGCCAAACTGCGCGTCCGATAAATTTGGCCCCACTCCCTCCAGGTGCTGGACGACTCGGGAAGAGACGACCCTCTCCAACACCTTCCCGACGTCGTCCAGCAGGACGAGGGGCCGATACCCGGACGCACAGTCGGCAGGGCGGCCCTCCTTCGCTATAAGGAAGAGCCGCCCTTGCTTCCAGAGCTTCGGGAACTGCCCGACTACCAAACACCGGTCGAACAGCTCCCGAAGCCAACCCCTAAGATGGCCCAGTGCAAGGCCGAGCACCCGGCCCGGGAACCCGTCAGGGCCGGGCGCTCTCCGCCGGTTGAGGAGGCGCTCGACAGCTCTCCCCATCTCCTCTTCTGTAATTTGGGGAGGACTGTCAGGCAACTCCTCAACTTCCGCCCGAGGTGGAGGCATGGGAGGAGCCGGTAGCAGCGGAGGGTCGGGGAATAATCCTCCCACGACCCTCGCCACCACCTCCGGCTGGAGGTTTCTCAGTCCCTATAATAACTGAGCATTTTGTTTCATTACTGCACCTCAATCTTTTTTTTAAACATACCTTAAATATCCATTGACAACTAAATACTTACACACTATTCATCTTTGTTAAACTATTTATTAATTTTATTATAAAAATAAATTTTCGAATGATTACGTGTTTATTTGTTAATACAAAATATATCATTCTTGTTAAAAATAATATGAAACAAAGTAAAATATAACTACAAAAAGAGTGAAGTCACAGGACTTATGTAGTTAAGCTAATAATACTAGCGGTTTTGGAAGTGTTTGTTATCCGTTATGTAGATTTGATTTCTAAGCCAACTTCGTATTGTAGTATAATAGTAATGAGAAAATAGGAAGCACTTTAGTCGGTAATATTATAAATTGAATAGTATATTTAGGGGAGCGAGGGGCATGTTGTAACAAGGGTAAGTAGTAACAGGCTCTTTTCACTAGGATCTTAAACATTAGTAGTATATTTCTTTGACTCAATTTGACCTATAAACCGCGCCGCATCATGTTGCCATAGGCACTGTCCCGCTGGTCAGCGCAGTAAGCAGAAGTTTGCATGCGCTTCATTTTTGCCAGGTAATATAAAATTGTACTGTCGTAAAATTTTGGTTTGCGTTATTATTATCGATTAATTTCAAACTTTCTATATCTTACTTACATTCAAATTTATCTATCTCTGATAATATGTAAACAGTTTTAGGGATTGTTAAATTATTAAAATAGTTATCTTGATAAATGTTAAAAATCATACCACGGGGTTAGTTGTAAATAGTTATCTTGATAAATGTTAAAAATCATACCACGGGGTTAGTTGTAACAAAATCCCGGGGCTTGTTGTAACGTGTTACAACATACCCCAAGTTATGATGTAGATACCTACTTTTTTGCCTTTTTTCTTTATACACTGTATAAAAAAAAAAGTCAAACCGGGCAACACAAAGCCAAGAAATGTACGAGTTAGCGGCAGCTAAAGTTTTAGAAAAAAAAATGCAGTATTCGGAAAGCTATTCAGACTTCCGGATTATAGCACGTCTCTCTTTATAGATACAAAAAGAAAAATGACAGTTTGAGTTGGTTATGTTATGCTTAGATAAGTATTTACTGCAGAAGAAAAAGGTAAGATGGCTTTCTACCTACTCAAGTGCGCCGAAATATATTTTGGACTACTGCCTATAGAAGTAATGAAACGCTTACCAATGTCTATCGGCTGAGTGCCTTAAGCGCTCGCCTTAGTAGTCCGGTGAAGGTGTTAAGGCCTTGATTGGTTAATAGAGTAGTCATTTCGAAAAACAAAGCTTACCAATGTGGTGTTCAGCTTAATGCTAAAAACATTACTCCTTCTAGACATCAAAATAATATGGCTGGTACTGACTGGTTCCAAAATTTTATGCACAGAAATTCACATTTATCTTTAAGGACACCAGAAGCGACGTATTTAACTCGAGCAGCATCTTTTAATAAGACTAACGTTAATAACACCTACTTTAGAAAGATGTCAATTTTGTTATATCTAAACAAAGGATAAATGATTAGAGGTATAATTGTTTTTTCTGTCGTTACTACTTGCCCCGGTAGACGTTACAACTTGCCCCAAGCACGAGGTAAGTTGTAACACCGCACTTCTTCTAGAAAATAATTGATTGTAAAATAATGACCAATACTCGTAGTTATGCTATTTTTTCACTTAATTTAGTAAAGGAAAAGTTACAGTATCCATCCATCTTTATTTAGGTGCTATTTAATCAATGGATCTCAAGATATGTTACTTTTCATGAAAACTGTTACAACAAGCCCTTCGCTCCCCTGTATTCATTTAAATATTTCTTTCAACACCTTTTTATTGAGTGGCTTTGAACCCACTCACAGAAAACCGACGTGCAGTAACAATGATTGCATTGTTGCGTTTTATTACGTCAGTGAAAATGCCGTAGGTCCACCTCTCCTCACCTTCCCCATATCCTCTTCCCTTCCCTCCTATCCTCTCTTCCCTTCCCCCCAACCACTCACACAGGCAGGCAACGCACTTGCGACTCCACTGGTGTCGCAAGGGTCTATGGACGGTGGTGATCACTTAATATCAGGTGACCCGCCTGTTCTTTTGCCTCCTATGTTATAAAAAAAAAATGTGATTGGATCGGATCTTTAATTAAAATGTTGCTCAGGAATACAAACGTGTCAGTGTCAGTGACTACCGTGTGTCTTTACGAGACATTCTGTTTTTTTTTCTGGGAAAACATACGTACTCGATGTCCTTTTCTGAATCCGAGACAAGATGTATGCAAAATTTGGTGATAGTCAGTAGAGCAGTTAACGCGTGAGAGTGTGACAAACTTACTTTTACAATTATATATTAGTGAAGACTAATTACAACCTTCGACCTTCTTTAGTATGTCACGGCAACTATATATTAATTAGATCCTGTCAGTATCAGCCTATCGAGTTTAATTGTAATTTTGTCATTACTACAATAAGTAAGGAGGATACTCTATAACATATTTACCCTTTCCGGAAAAGTGTAATGTGTAACCTACTAACTACAATATAAAATACAATACACAATACAATATAAATACATGCATTCTAATCAACATTTGTGACGTCACAAATCATCAAACTACAACGAGTCGAAGTAAATTTTAGGTTTTTTTTTTTTTTCGAAATGACAACGCTTTTGACCCAGCATGGTCTTAACAGCTACAACGGACTACTAAGGCGAGCGCTTAAGGCACTCAGCCGACTTTATTTTGGCAACCAGCTCAAGGGTGCACGGCACACCTCGGCTTGGCTATTGCCTGTTGCATGCAAAATCGCGACCTATCTTAGCTAACCTACCTAACTATTCATATATGTATGAGTTGTTGAAACGTATATGTGTACCAAGCATACACGCCTCAACAACTCCTCCATATATTTATTATCGGAAAATTGAGAGTTTTTCAATTCGATAAGGAAAAAAAAGTAAACCATTCCACTTTCATGTGTAAGCGTGTAGGCGTGCACGTGTGTGGGGGTGATCGTGTAGTGTTGTAGCGGTGATGTATATTTGTGTGTCACCGTATCGCGCAAGCAACGCATTCAAGGGCTCCCTACCGAGGGATCGAACCTAAGCTTGAGCCGCTGCCGTGGGAGAATTATAGATAGTGAATTGAATATCTCATACAGAATACATAATTCAAAGTTAAAAAAGCGTCCAAATATCTTGTACAACAATAACCATTTTAATATTTTAAATATCTATCTATTTACAAAAAATAAACAATTGAATAATTTATGCTACATTACGGTGCTTTTAACAATCTCACTAATAAAATAACACTTTTTTTCAAATAAATGTCCCTATACAACAGAACACTTGAAACATCACTACCGTTTGTCAAACAAGTCAAAATAAACATAAAAAGTTATCTTTTTGTCGGAAAACAATTACAAGACAATTACAAACAAAATCCTCGAGGACAACGAAACAACAAAAATATATCAGTGGCTTTTAAACATTCGGCACTTTGTCCCCTTTTTTTCAATGGACTTCACCCACGACAATCGAGTGACCACAGACAACAAAATGTTCTTTTACGATTATAAGCCGTTAAAATACTTTTGTTGGCCTTTTTTCGAACCCCGTCTATGTTTCTAATAGGATAAAAGTACCAGTTAGGTAGTTGTGGCGACCGCAAATTTGTCAGACCACCTTGCAGCTAAATGAAATTTATGACCCCAAAGCCAGGAAGAGGACGCAAAGCCGTGTCGTTGCATAATCTGTGTAATTTATGAATGCTTTTGTTGAGTTTATTGCTATTTGCCGTTTTTATTTAATTTGATTAGTGGACTAATTATTTTATTTATTTTGGAATCTAGGATGAATAATTTATTTTTGTTTGATATTTTTTTTTAATATAAGTATATAATTTTAGGCCGGCATGACAGCGGCGACTGCCGTGGGATGGCGTGTTTCTCGGTTGTCGCCATTGTTTTTGGGTTGTGACTTTGCACTTTGCTGTGCTACAATAAAAAAAATAATGCTTATATTTTTTATACATAATATTTTTTATATATTATATTATATATTATATATACGTAAATTGTTTTTCGTTAAGTTCATTTATCCCAAAGAGAAATTTGGAATAATAACTATTTATATAATTTATATAATTATTTATTAAATAGCATTTTTTATAAAAAAATATTATCTAAAATTAATCTAAAATTTACATGTTTACTGGAATAAATTTAAAACAATTATATACATAGTTATTATTTCAATATATTCTTCACAGTGATAACTAAACTTCAGAGCAATTTACCTACAATATTCTTACATTATTATATTTTTCTGTAGTGTTACAATTTTACAGTTTTTTTTCCGATGATCACGTTCTCAGATTCACATAATTAGATAATATTATAGATACAGTTTCAAATTATACTTAATTACGAGAATCCGGTCTCGGCTTCCCGATTCGATCAAAGATTCGAATCAAAACTATCTCGAAAATCAATCACGCCCATAAAATATACTCGAATCCTCATTCAGAATCTGCACGTGAGGCAAAGGTCGGCCGACGTATTAAAGAGAGGATATCCGGACTCCATTGTTGTATGCAACACTCATACACTTTACCTGACCGCCGAATAAAAGGTAGTAAAAAAAGTCTAGAAGCAAAAACTTTTTTCCCTAATAATAAGGTGTCAAACTTTGCATGCAATATAGGAATAAAAAAAATATAAAAAACTTAATTTAAATATCGAATTAGATGAGTAAAAAGGGTATGCAAATACATTGCAACGGTTGCAACATTGTTTGTGACCGGTTTTTGTACATAAAAACTGTAGGTTTAATTTTCTCACGTTAGCGTTGTTTTTTAAGGAAATTTTTAACGACGGTTTAATTTGAAGAGCCCTTTGGGGTTTGATTCCTTAATATTTTTTATAAGTCGCAATTCTTGTTTACAAAAACAACGTCTCGTAACACGGTTGTCGCAAAAAATAATTACACAATAGATTTATGCGTTTTCGGTTGCATACATTTTCTCCTTGACTGTTTACTGAAGTAATTCATATGTATGAAAATTATTAACAACAAAAAGACATCCCTAACCACGAAATTTGTTAAAGCTATATACCAACGCCGTGGTAATCACTTTTCCGACTTTCTTGAATAAACTGAGCAGATTTCTGGTAAATTTTTACTTTTGGAGATAACAACGACATATCAGTGCTAAGAATATATAATGTATAAATAACGATACACGTTTCTAGGTAAAACTGCGATTAATTTTAGTAATGAATTATGCAATACATAATAATTATCTACACTAATATTCTACAGCTGGAGGGTTTGTTTGTGTCACCGCGCTAATTTCAGGAACTCACAGGTCCGATTTGAAAAATTATTTCAGTGTTAGATACCTCATTTATCGAGGAAGGTTATACCATCACGCTAAGATCAATAGGAGTGAGGCATTAATGGAGAATGTTTTAAAATAGGGCTTTTTCCTTTTGTGAGCTTTGCATGTTAGCGTTAGCCCAAAATAACCATTTCACGCGGACGACGTCACGGACAGAAGCTAGTTACAAATACAATTATTATATACAATAAGTTTAAACAACATTGAGTGATATATAAACTAATGAGAAACAATGATGAAAAGTAAAATTTAGCCAGAGATTTTTTATTTACAATCCATGACATTCACAAAGAAACGGAGACCGCACATTCTATTGTGTGCATCTGAAGAAATAAATTAAACTATCCTTAGGGGAGAGGAGTTTTACCGTTAATTCTAATCTACATGAAAAAAAAAAACAACTTCATAAAAAACACACACACGGATGTCTGTGGGAACAGATTGTTAAAAAACTTTTTTTCGGGACAGGAAGCGTTACGGTGAGTAAATATGGGTGACATTGAAGAAAGTTATGAAGCGATGTTTATTCGAAAGATTTATTGAGATGCCGAGATGACGGGGATGCCGTTGAAGGAAGAAATTTTTGTTGTTAACTTAAACTAGGATCAAGATTTTATGGTCATGTACAATTTTTTTTACACTGAGCTAATAATATGGACGTTGCACCTGTTGTATATCCTTCCTAATACTATAAATGTGAAAGTGAGTTTGTTCGTTGTAGTGAAATTTTTATGGCGTGGCAATGAAACTTTTCAATACGCTTTAAGTGTTAAACGTAAACTAGGTATATATTTGTGTATTTTTTTTTTTATTGTAGCACAGCAAAGTGACTGCACTGTGCCTGATGGTGAGCACAATACAATCCAAAAACAATGGCGACCACCGAGAGACACGCCATCCCCCCGCGGACGCCGTTGTCATGCCGGCCAATGTATGTGATGTATGTGAAAGTATAATTTTTTTTTTCGATCTAACTATTCGAAAAGACAAAACTCTGGTATTATCCCCTAGCCAGTGTTACACTTACACAGGCTGACATGAAACGGTGTCAGGCGATAGATAGTTTGTCTTTTGATGTTCGTCATTGGATTGTATTGGGCTTACCATCAGGCAGAGTACAGTCACTGTGCCGTGCTGCAAAAAAAGCCTAAATAAAGAAACGAGAAGCCTACGATGTTCTCCATACAAGTGCTATATTTTGTCATGTCAAACTTGTTAAATGTTTTTGCAGTACGAACAATATTTCACATCAGTAAGATGTTTGTTATGATTGCACACGGATACAGTCATTTCACTACCTCAAGTATTAGATATAAAGAGTTTTTTCTTATTTACCCGATTAGGCCTCCCACGGTAGCGGCTCAAGCCTAGGTTCGATCCCTCGGTAGGGAGCCCTTGAGTGCGTTGCTTGCGCGATACGGTGACACACAAATATACATAACTGCTACAACACTACACGATCACCCCACACACGTGCACGCCTACACGCTTACACATGAAAGTGGAAGTGTTTACTATTTTCCCTTATCGAACTGAAAAACTCTCAATTTTCCGATAATAAATATATGGAGGAGTTGTTGAGGCGTGTATGCTTGGTACACATATACGTTTCAACAACTCGTACATATATGAATAGTTAGCTAGATTAGCTAAGATGGGTCGCGATTTTGCATGCAACAGGCAACAGCCAAGCCGAGGTGTGCCGTGCACCCTTGAGCTGGTTGCCAAAATAAAATCGGCTGAGTGCCTCAAGCGCTCGCCTTAGTAGTCCGGTGAAGCTGTTAAGACCTTACTGGGTCAATAGCGTAGACATTTCGAAAAAAAAAAAAGTTCTTTCTTATTCAAACTTGACAAAATGACTGACCTGATAGAAATGAGACACATTAAACAGAGTAATTGTGACAGGTTAATTACTATGTTAGTATTGAACTAGTCGGATATAGACACCCTGCCACTGCTTTTGTATACTCGTTGTACTTCAGCTAAGCCCAGAACGCGGCACTCCTTTTTTTATTAACGTGAAGAAATCCTTTATGGATACATACTCAGAGCATCTCAGGAGATAGTGGGTTATGTCCGAATTGCAAGGACTAAAACCCCACGGTGTACCGACAGACCGTATTTGTTAGAACGCGGCACCACTAAGCGTTCCACGATAGTGGATAGTACACCTGGTGTATGGTAGTCGCAATCGCAAATCTAAATTCGAATTCTCGCGATTAAGTCGGAACTTTTGGTGAATTGTGACATCGTGATAAAATCATAGCATGATAGCAGGGTTTTTTCAAAGTCTATTTGACTATCTACCAGCTACTGTTTGATCTGATGAAACAAAGCTGTCGCCGATTACCCGTTGGTGTGTTCTAGCGCTTCACTTCTAGTTCTTCACTTAAGAGCCAGTCCTCTGTAGGCTTAGCGTGTTCACATTCATAAATCACAACGACATTTAACATCCGATTACAATGTAATTAAATAATAAAAGCTATATAGTGCAAAAAAAGATCTTGAGAACAAAATTACTATCTTAACACTTTAGTAATTAAAATAATTAATTTAGTCATTGAAGTTGTTAAGACGTTGCTAGGTCAATAGCGTAGTCAGATCGAAAAAAAAAGCTTAGTTATTTGCCGTCACTATATGTAACTAACATTTTTTTAAATTTAAATGCGTCCTGCCTTCTTTTGAGATGGAATATATTTTCCAAACAATTTATCATACAATTTAATAACACTGCGACCAATTAAAAACTGCAACATCCGACGTCCAATTGTGTTCAGATTGTTCGAATATTGCACGAGAATCTATCACCCCTCATTTTTTTCAATATCTCAAGAGTTCCGTAGTGTTTATAAAAACATGTGCGCATTTTTTAAGGACACGTATCTTCGGCAGATTCAAGGTGCGCGAGCGCATTGTGCAAGGGACATCGCCGAGGGTTTTAATAATTCTCTAAGTGCGTTTTTTTATGTGCGAGAATGTTTTTTAAGAATTCTCACGCGGTGTCCTATTCAGAATCAGATCTGTGGGTAGATACATCCGATGGGCTTTGTTGATTTCACGTACGAGTGATATTGATTATGAATTTTTTTATCTCTTATTTTTTCTCTTAAGATCTGGGAGGTGATCGAATAATTTGGAACTTCTAAGCTCAGTGATTGCTAAAGGAAAATTCCAAAGCAAATGCTTGAGAAGCTGATTTGTAACTAATTTTATTGATCATGTAGAGACCTAGTATTTGACCATAATTAAACCTGATATTAAGTAAAGTTACACAATATATAAGGTAGAAAGACAACAGGATACTTAATACGGCTGACAAACTAAAAATATAGAATATTGAGACAGATTTTAAAGGTTATCTATCTACTTTATGGGTTTTAGCGTACCTTACGTTACGCAAAGATTAGCACAAAATGGTAACATGTTAGGCCTAAAGGAAGACGCGTTCTTCAATGAAGCTCTGCCAGGACACATTTATATATATTACGTGAAAGATTTTTACTATAATATATGCACTATCTGAACGGTAGAGTTCTAGATAGATAGGTATTTATTCTGAAAATAGGAAGATCAGAAAAAATAACTATGGATCCGTTAAAAATCCAACAAAAAACAAAAGCGATAATATCGTCACAATTGCATGACAAAAATTAATGGGTCCCGCATATTCATTACGACACAAAAACTGTAATTTAATATAAAGTAGATGACAAAAATACAGCTAATGTTAAACAAAAAATATATAGAAAAAAAACACAACCATCAGGGGAGCTACTGGTTGAGTGAGAAAAAACAATAAAAAGGGTGTTTAAAAAACAATGAAAAAAAACCTCGTAGCCCATTATCGTTAGCTAACTGGGCTTTGGGACAAGCGGGAAATTGTTTAAAGCAGATTTATAGCATATATAGATAGTAATAGACTGTTTACATTTAAGCCTTTATATATTTGTGATTTCTTGGTATTTATAAGATACATAAAAAAATTCAAAGATGAACATAATATAGGTTAATTCTTCAATTACAAAGTAAGTACTCCTTCTGGGTCTCATATGCATTTTATATCTTAACGTTAGATATTTACTTTTTCAAACTCAAAAATGGAGTGTTACTCGCTGGAAGTGACCTTACAGTAAATTGAATTAAACTTATCCCAATCTCCGATGAACACGGCAGTTGCGCGTTTGGGAAGAAGCCAGTTTATAATAGAACAATATTCTAGACCTTAGTTATTTAAAGAAATATCTTTGTAATAATGACCTATTTAAATTATATTATAGGTACATTATACAACTTGGGTCTATTTTGTTACCACAAAAATAAGCTCGTAACAAATCTACGCAAGTGAATAGCAAAAAATGTAGTGAAGGTCAAAGCATGACCATTGTCGATAAGTTCCAGAGGAGGCGTGCCTATAAACATTATCGATATTGCTCTATTTCATCACAACACTGAGAATGACACGATCTTTAGTCCGCCGAGCGACACAATGCCGTGTTCATCCCTTTCACTTTTATCGTTCAATGTGTCAATTGGTGTTTGATGCTCAATTGTCTAATGTTACATTGTACTACTTCAAAAAATATACACAGAATCAGAATTCAAACAATAAACTTAGGATGTAAGATTTTTTTAATGCTTATCAACTACAATTGCTATAATCTCATCTGATGCTAAAGAACACGTGGTCCAATATGATAAAAACGCTAAACCTAGAAGGATTACCCTCAAATGTAGCTACCGGAACACACCCATTAGTGCTTAATGACTGACTTTCAACTTGAGAGTGGCAACTGCGATTATTTTCTTTTACCGAAAGCTACACCTTATACCAAGGATTCGAGCCTATGTCGATCGACACTATATCCAAACATGTTAAATCTGCTTAAACTTTATGGATCGCCATCACCTGATAATTAACCGGCACAGTTACTCTCTTTAATTTATCTGATTTCAGGATCAGCCAGTGTTTATGTACACACTAGTTGCCGGGAGTTACTACTGCATATCAGACGCGATTGCATTAGGATTGTTGATCTCTTGGCTGTCATTTTTGTTATCACCAGGAGCAATAGTATCCCTTTATTGTGGAAATAGACTAAAAGAAAATTTACATTTATGATTAATATATAGAATGTGGTGAAGAATTCACTGATGGGAGACAAGTTTAGGTTTGATTATATATCCAGTAAACTAGAAGTATCTTGTGTAAAATATCAATCAGACCCTCAAAAGCAAGTTTGGTTTCGCGAGTCACATTGGCGCTCACGCTCTAAAGAAATGAAACGTTTTGGAGTCGCCGCTATCGATATCGATAGGGAGGATTACATATAGGTACATATATTGTTGTATTGAACCTCATTTGGTTCTTCCATATTTTAGGAAAGTGATCATAAAATGCAGTTCAGTTATGTTTTCAAAAATATCCAACTCTTAGAAATCTAATAATATCCGCAAATTTAAGACTAGACGTTTATTGACAGAGTCTGTAATCCTGTGATGTATATAGATGTCCTAACTGTTAGTTACGTGTCAGCCAAGTCACCCCAAGTCAAAGAAAACCGAGAGCTATGCAGCCAAATCACTCAAACTGTTGGTAGGTATAATCAAAGACTAAGACCGGTGTTTTACATTCGTATTCAAAACTTTGGCATTTAGTAGGCAGTATAGATATACCTGTTAGTATTTTAGGTACTGTTTGTAAGCTCTTTTGTTTGTTGAGACTGTGAAGGTCATCAAAAAGAACATTCTATGATTATCCGATACAACGTTTAACTTCATGTCAAGGCGTGCCTAAAGGATGTATCTGTTGTTTTAATTATTGAAATCTTTTGTTTTGAAAATCCTTTTTATATAAAACTAGCCTCTGCCCGCGACTTCGTTCGCGTTCTCAAAAGGAAAAAACATCCCAATTTTGAAACATTTTTCGTCTGTGCTCCGCTCCTATTGGTCTTAGCGTGATGATATATAGCCTATAACCATTCTCGATGAATGAGCTATATAACACTTAAAGAATTATACAAATCAGACGAGTAGTTCCTGAGATTACCCCCTACAACGTCACAACATCACAACGTCACAAACTCACAAACTTTACCTCTTTATAATATTAGTATAGACTAATCTACCTTGTATATTCTATATAAATATGTGTAAATCAAATGTACCAAGCTATGACGAAGAAGTCTGACAAGAATTTGCGCCCGAAGAGATCCCTTTATACAAATAAAGTTTACATATTACTTCAGATTTAAAATACATGAACGCATAAAAAAGCATGTATGAATACTGCATATACGTATAAATATTGCATACGTCTATAGTTAGCTAGCTCGGCTGAGCAGTTAATCAAATTCAAATAGAATTGCTTTCAACGCAGCATAAAGACTCAGCAATTTGGACACATATGCCTTAGATACCATTTCGGCTAAATACCTTCCGTGCTCGCCTTCAGGCTCGTTGAAGCTGTAAAAGCCTTTTTGGTCAACAATGATAGTCGATTTACCTTATAAACTTTACCGGTGTTATTACAAAAAAGTTAAACACGTTTTAAACGCTTGCTTTAAAAAGATCTCTCGGTGAATGGTCGCTGTCTTGCTCTTTTGTCTCGCTTTGGTTAGGTTAGGTTACACTTGCGAGTTATCCGTAAAATCCACAGGATTCTGGCAATCAGAACAATACGTGGATACCGCACAGTGGCATATGAGTCAGCATGCCTATTGGCGTGTTCGGCACCATGGGTGCTGGTAGCCCATTATCAGGCACGATTATATTTTTGGTGTGCGATAAGGATAGGTCGAGGAGAAATCATCGCCCCAAGAGAAAAGGAAGTCGAGAAAACGCGATTGCAGGACAACATGATGCAAAAGTGGAGAGAGGCTTTGGAATTACCGTCCGCAGGGCGCAGAGCGATAGAAGCGATTTACCCTGTTTTTGATGAATGGGTGAACAGAACTCATGGTTTGCTGACGTTTCGATTGGTGCAGATACTTACCGGACATGGATGTTTCGGTAAATACCTGCACCAGATCGCTGGAAAAGAACCGACGCCACAATGTCATCATTGCGACGAGTTTTTGGACACGGCACAACACACTTTTGGAGTGTGCGCGGCATGGGAGGGAGAACGCCATGCGATCAAAATGTTAATTGGAAGAGATTTGTCCTTTCCGACCGCAGTTAAGGCTATGGTCCGGGACGAGGCAGTATGGGGAGCTGTCGCCTCATATTGTGACTCAATTACGTTGCAAAAAGAAGAGGCGGAGCGAGCCAGGGAAACAGATGCCAGCGCACCTGTGATACGTCGACGGGATGCCAGGCGAGGAAGGAGGAGAGGTGGAGGCGACTTCCACCAAAGGCCACCCTGAGGGAACCTCCCATGTAGGCTACGTAGGAATGGTGGGGGGGCTAGGTTTAGGAAACCTCTGGCTTGCCTACTTACCACGTAAGTAGGCAAGACCAGGGGTTAGGCGGGCGTAGGGCTTGTGTAGGTAGGTAGGTTTGGTTAGGGTTAGGGACGGTTAGGGTGGGGGATTTGGGGGGGTGCCGCATAGGTATCCTCTGGCTTGCTTACCTACTCGGTGGGTAAGCAAGTCCAGGGATTGGAGGGCGTAGGGGTTTGTGTTAGGTAGGGTAGGGTTAGGTTCGTGGGGTATGGAGGGGGGGTTGTATAGCGTAGGCCGGAGGGGACCTCGGGGTGGCTCAGGCGGAGGAGGAGTAAACCTCGGTAAAAAATCATCACGGAGTGGTGGCGGAGCGGATTCCTCTCCGCTGCCAGCCGAACCCAGGGGGAAAGGGTCGGGGGGCCTGGACTCCCATTGCACGGGTTCGGGGAGCTGGAAGGCAGCTTTACAACCGGGTTGCCTCAGCTGGGTGTGGCGTGGGAAACGCCTGCCGCCGGGGGTGTTGCGAAGCTTGCTCACGCAACCCCGGGACACCCTCATAGTGCGGCGTAGGATGTCGTGGAGTTTTAGCCGGTTCAAGTCGTCGTAAGGCCCCACCCCTGCGTGACTAGCACGTAGGTGGTGGACGGCTCAAGTCGGGCTTCCCCCCGGAAGCTTGTCAGTCCATGAGGATTTTCTCTCCACGTTAAAAAAAAAAAAGGTTACACTTGCGAAAAAAGAATAACACGATCTTACTCCGGGCGAGCGCGGTGACTTCGTACGACTTTTTTAAACCAAGTATTTAACTTTTTTGTAATAACACCGTACAGGTTCTATCATTTACTATAAGGTCTAAGGTGATAAATACGCTAGACTTAGAGAGACTGACTATCAAATACAGCTGCTTGAACAAACCCATAGGTGCTTGGTAATAGATTTTCAACTTGGCTAGTAGCTAGCCAGAGATTTAAAAAGAGTCCCTACCAGAGTAGAATTTGAACTGTCAATTCGAAAAACAAATGTTATCCTTACATGTGGTTAAGTGCCAAATTTTAACACTGAATGTTTTCATAGCACACTACATATGTATTTATAATTAGCACCAAATATAACCGTCTCATATTAATTGCGACTAAAAACTAATTAAAATATTACACATAAAAGATCCAAGAATTGTATATCATTAGATATTAAATAAATAATCAAACAATATATAACCCTATAAATCTTTCATAAAACGCTTGCACACGTTTCCTATGCAGGCAGATGCAAAAACAAACTCACTAACGAACTTATGGACTATAGTTTGACATAAATTATTTAAATATGACTTGTAACAGCACACGGACGTGACACAGGATATGCATAAAAGGGTTGAAAAAATCAGGGGTGTCATTTTTTATTCATCAGGGGTCACGGCTGCCAAGGCTTGTTTGTCTACGGTTCCTTACAGTATTGAATATTATAAATGCTTAAATTATTTTCGCACGATGAGTATGCTTTTCGTAATAATAGCCGTTAATATGGAATAATTTTATGTACTACATTTTTTTTTTTTCAAAATTTATACGGCATGTGATATTAATCTTGAAATTTGTCCCGGCTTCCATACAGATGTTGAAATGATCTTTTCCGTGACATAAAATTCATAATTCTATATACCTAAATAGGTATTAAAAGCGGATCGAGAATTTATAAGCGTATAGTCTAGAACCGGCATTCCCAAACTGGGTTTCGAGGAACCTAGGGGTTCCATAGAATAGTCATTAGGGTTCCGTCAAATTTATTTCTATACAAAAAACAAATACAGGTCTAGATTGTATGCTACCCCAGATATACGCATACAATTGTCGGGCATAATACTAAAATATAAAATAATTATTCACAGAACAGTAAAAGAATTTCATTATTCACATTAAAACTTTAAGTTAAGAATACCTAATATGTTTCAATTATATTACACATTTTGTTTAAAAATGTTCTTATATAAATTTCAGTGTTGATTTGTAATCATTTGATAAGGGGTTCCATAAAAAAAGGTATTTGGTTGATGTTCCGTCATCTTTAAAGTATAGAAACCCCTGCTTTAGAAGACACTTATATCTAAATGCTTGGCAACAAAATTTCATATTGGATGTAGTGAGCGGGTTTTTTATAAAGTCCTCATACGTCGTAACTACTCAACTCATAATCATGAAATTATCCATACATGTTTTCAAGGGTATACAGACATACACATGTCACTTTTCATACACAAAAAAAGTACTATTTTTGAGTCATAGGTCAACCTATATACTAGCCAAGATACGTGAGCTAAGCCATGAACAAAAGTTGGTTTGTTATAACTTTGTATAGATTTACATGATTGTGCGGTAAGAAATATATAAATTTAAACGCAAAGAGTTATTTGCTGAATCTATATAACCTCTATTTTATTTCGTTAGCAAATAAATCACTAAAATAAATACATTCAATACATAAAGCAATAAAAAAAATATTGAAAAAAAAAACGATGCGAATTAAAAAAAAATTAAAACATCTATTAAAAAAACCCCTAGCATCACGAACAATACACGTATCTTATCAGCGGCCCCACAAATAATACCCAACTTTTGTACCGTCTCTTTCAAAGGTTACTTATCAAATTCAATTTAAAATTTGTGCACCCTTTCAAACACTGGCCGGTGCGGACAAGCACCCTTCTCCGCGACCGTTCTCTCGAAGCGTTTTTTATCTGTTCAATCCGGTGACTTTATCTGTTACGTGACGTTGCTAAAAAATTTGCGACCAGGTGCTGTCAGCAAAAAAGAAACGATCAAGTACGAATTCGGCATATAACTTTTGGTTCTGTCATAGTAATATTAATATTCCTATGTTAGTTCTAACTTTGCGGGGTGGTAGGGTTTTACAGCCTGACTGGGTCGCAACCACCATGTATATGGCAATAAAGCCCTTAATAGTAATTCGCTTCTGCGGGTTGCGTTTCGGGATCAGCATGTGCATATCCAGCCTTTTGCAGGCCGGCATGATAGTGGCGACCGGCGATGGATAGTGTGTCAATCGATGGTCGCTATTATTTTTGGATTGCACTGTGCTTACCATCAGGCATAGTGCAGTCATTTTGCCGTGCTACAATAAAAAAAAGAAATAACAGAAATAATTCCCACAACCGTATTGTCTATGTAATTCAGAAAACATTCATAGTGCGTGGGGTTTAGGATTAAAATAAGCTTAGTCTGTAAACATAATAAAATAATACCTAAACGAGAGTTTATAAAAAATAGTATTATGTTTGAAAAGGTAAGTAGGAGAGACGAGAGGAGAGAAGTAGGCCTCCGGCACTCTCACAGACCGAACGAAACGCAACAATGCAGGTACTGTTACTTCACGTCGGTTTTCTGTGGGTCGGGTGGTACTACCCCGAGTGAGCCGAGCCGACCCATTCATGCTGAAACCAGTAATAACTTCAGTATGGTTCTACCACCTGCAAAACATACACCTACATCTATGAATGTGTTATTAGAAGGATATGAAAAAATATAGTTGGAATAATATACAAAACTAGCTGTTGCCCGCCAATTTGTTAGCGTTACGTTTATGTCGCCTAGCGCACCGCTTATGGCAACAAACTTTCCTGCAAAAAACATTCCTCATATTATGACAAGTTGTATAATAATGTATGCGAAATACACATAGAATCATTTATTTTTATATATACAATCCGTCACATCGTCGTCGTACATGGAAATTGTACTTATCAGTGAAATAATTATCTAAATTTGATTAACAGTACCGAAAATTATTAAATTACGTTTAACAAAAAAAAATGCCTCTTTATAATAAAAGTATAGAATAGTACGTAGTAACTATTAGTATGCTAATTCTAACTAGTATTTTAATATGAAAATCTACAATAAAATTGATTGCTTTGACCTAGGAACGTCCCGTCCATACATACCTATTGGTCGTGTGACGTAGAACGACGCCAAAGCGTGTAAGGCGCCCTATAGTTAAATTTAATTAAGACAAAAACTTTAAGGAATTTAAAAAATTTAAAAAGTTTGTTTTAGGCTCAGTAAAAACTTTTTTTTTTTCTCGAAATGACTACGCTATTGACCCATCAAGGTCTTAACAGCTTCACCGGACTACTAAGGCGAGCGCTTAAGGCACTCAGCCGATTTTATTATGGCAACCAGCTCAAGGGTGCACGGCATACCTCGGCTTGGCTGTTGCCTGTTGCATGCAAAATCGCGACCTATCTTAGCTAGCCTAGCTAACTATTCATATATGTATGAGTTGTTGAACCGTATATGTGTACCAAGCATACACGCTTCAACAACTCTTCCATATATTTATTATCGGAAAATTGAGAGTTTTTCAGTTCGATAAGGAAAAAAAAAGTAAACCCTTCCACTTTCATGTGTAAGAGTGTAGGCGTGCACGTGTGTGGGGGTGATCGTGTAGTGTTGTAGCGGTGATGTATATGTGTGTCACCGTATCGCGCAAGCAACGCACTCAAGGGCTCCCTACCGATGGATCGAACTTAGGCTTGAGCCGCTGCCGTGGGAGGCCTAATTGGGGAACTCAGTAAAAATGGTTATCATTATCTTACACGACAGCGTAGATGTTTGGCGCGTCTCAGAGTCTGATCAATTCACCAACTAACTTTACAATCATTTCTATCTCTACTAGTTCTTCAATGCATCATAAATACACTGTTAGCTTCTATAGTGTAACTTAACCAAGAGTTTAATAGTCGTAGTTTTTTTTTCTAAAACAGGTTTTGCCACTATCAAACGGAACTCTAATATAGAAAATATCACATTGAAGTAGACGTGTAGAAGAATGGGTTCTAATCCTTTGGAGATATATTCGCGGTCCGATAGACATGGGCATATGGCATTGTTGGTTGCGGAAGATGCATTTTTTACATGTAATCTCTGTATATACCATCAAAATTCTTTTTTATAACATATATCTATTATGTAAGAAAAATAATACAAATTAAGTAGTCTAGTGTATGCATAATCCTGATTTATTGACTAAGTATTGTTCTGTTGTCCATCGTGATTGAGACTTTATATAAAAGAACCCTATATAGCTAAGTGTTTATGTACAATTATCAATATCTTAGTCCAGTGAAGCTGTAAAAGCCCATAATGCCGATAGCATTAGTCAGTTCGAAAAAAAGATAATATCAATATTGTTTATCTGAAAATACCCAATGTACCTACATCAATAAGTATATAGTTCTATGTGTGCACGTACTTCGTTTAAATTTCTGATATGATTATTTATTACAAAGGACACTACTATTAAGACATTGTTTTTAGGTATGTGTTTATTTCTTGCAGTACGATAAACTGACGGTACCATTATAATATTTCTGATGACAAGTAGAATATAATAGAATCTAAGCAACAGCGATCACCAAAAGATATCATTATTTAATTTTGAAAACTCAGTTGTAGTTCTGTGTGCATGTCTGTTTGTACGTCTGATTTAATTCAATAACGACTTTATATAACTTATTTCGGAAAATAGTAACCTATCACAGTTATTAATTAATTTAATTATTAAGTCATAAGATTTGAGTAAAATTAAAATTAAGTCACACATATAACTACTGTGCGATTTTCTTTTGCGATTTCGCTCGTAAAGAAAACTATTTCAACATTGTAGGCACTTATTTAATCTAATTAATTCCTAAGCATTAAAATTGAAAAATGTTTATAAACTATTTTTATATTGATATTCCTAGTTTATACAACTAAATATGCAGAAAATATTTAGTTACAAATATCAGCTTACTATACATCATTCAAAATATAATAATAATATTTCAACTTAGGTATAATTATGAGTCATATCTCCTTTTTTCGTGTTATGAAGTAACAAACAGGCATGCATTTCGAGGTTATGTAATCAGTTCATACATATCTACAACTAATCACAAAATTACGAGAAAATGTGATCAAATTAAAATTAGAATCAAAATAAAACTCGTACAATGTATTGTACGATACCGGTGTTAAATTAAATCGAACACGGTTCAAATTAAAACAAGAACAAAGGTCGATCCGCGGTAACGACACACGTGTATATTTTAGCATTATCGATTGTCCTCACATTGTCCTCTTTCGGCCGCATGCGGGTCTTCATAAATGAGTTATCGCGCGACATGGGACACTGCGTTTTTGTTTTGGACGTACTATAACAAGCACGGGCGGTAGATATTATCCATTTACATGTATGAATATCATCATATCCTATAGGTTTAAGCATTTACCACCATCTTATTTATACTAATACTAATATTATAAAGAGGTAAAGTTTGTGACATTGTAGGGGGTAATCTC